>OZ057404.1:42647790-42816804 GCA_964056735.1 Allodiplogaster pararmata
CAGAAGTAGGTGGTATTCTCGATTTCCACTGGAAGTTATTTGTAGCATAGATCGTCTTTCTTGTGATTATGGTATATTCTATCCATGTTTATTGTTCGAAATGGCGTAAAGGTGACCTTCTTTTCTCTGAACTTTGCTTGAATGCTTTTTCGTTTCGGGTGTTTTTGATGTTGACGAGGGATTCTATGATTTCCATCTTTTGTTTGTGAAGTTCGCAAATGTAAGGATGTATTTGAAGAAATGATTCATTCTGCTCCCTGGTTCTTCCTGGTATGCTCTACTGCTGTTCGTCTTGTTGTTAAGACTTTGGCTCACCCAAAAACTTTCTTCGATGATGTGTGATGTTTAAAGTTAAAGTTGTTGTTGTTGTTGTTGCCGGTTGTAGCCGTCATCGAAGAGCGAGGCCCACGTGATATGTTTCTTTTCGCTTCGTCTTTGTTGTGTATGAATCGTCAATTTTTTTTAAATAGACATCTTCAAGAAGTTGCCACTTCTCGTGGTTTCTCCCATAAGTTTCTCCCATACTACACGCTCCTCGCCTTCATCATCGTCTCCCAGTGAATCTCCTCCCCATCCAAATGACGAAGCATCGTTCCCCTCGCTGAACTCCACGTCCAAGAAGTCTACCTCCTGCTTCTCAAAGCTCGTCGCCCGTCGCTCATCGCTCGTCGCCCCTGGCTCGTGTCACCAGAAGAGCGGCTACGCACTCAGCTCCACTGCCAACTCTGCCAGCGAATCGAGCCCCCAGAACGAGAGCAGCCAGGGCCACTAAATAGGACAGATTTGGTGTGAGTTCATGTAGCATTACTTGCCTCTCATTCAATGCACGTTCCATTAGGAACAAGTTATACGACTTATATCACGTTCTCCGTTCCTCCTCTCCTGATATAATTTTTTTGTGCGAATCCTGGCTGTCATCATCTGATCCTGATTCTCTACTTAATGATGGCCTACCCTATCAAGTTTTCAGAGCCGATCGATTAGGCAGTGATAGAGGAGGAGGCTCAGCCCTGCTTATCAATTCACACTTGTCCCCAGCCTTTATTGATTCATTTGCTCATGGTTCCGTTGAATGTGTTGTATCCGATATTCATCCAAACTCTAGATTCTCCTTCCCGTATCCCTCTCTGCGCCTAATATCATGCTATCGCTCTCCCAACTCCCCTTTTGTCAGTGTCCAACCCTTCCTAGACTTTCTCTCTATGCATATATCTCTGTATTTTCCCACTATTATATGTGGAGACCTCAACCTTCCAAGCATTAACTGGCCTAACCTCACGTGTCCATCTAACTGCCCTATCTCTAACTCTTTTCTGCAATTCTTCCTTGATAGGCATATCAGTCAGCTGGTTAAGACACCCACCCGTCGGGCTAACATTCTCGACTATGTTCTCTGTACACATGCCTCCCTTATATCCAAATGTGCCACATCCCATCCCTTCTCGACTAGTGACCATCTATCTGTAACGTTCTCTGTCTCTGTGTCCTCCATCATCTCTAATGGTCTCTCCCCTTTACTCCATCCGTTATGGAAGAATGCTAATTGGACAGCCATTAACGAAGCGATCAACTCTGTAGACTGGACCATAACGTTCTCTTCCCTCACGATTGACCAGTGTGTTGAACATATAACCATATTTTTGAAGAATCTTATCTCCCTTCATATTCCGCATTCAAGGCACAAAAAAACCCATCTCCTCTATCCTAAAAAAATCCGCAAGATATACAGCTTTTTACAAAGAAACATTAAACGCTCCTCTAACTCCACAACAACCCTCAAAGCCTGTAAAATGCTTCATCGAGAAATTTTCAAGTTTGAATGCAAACGTGAAGACACATTTGCTTTTCCTAAAAACTTCAAGTCATTTTACCGTATCATCGCGAATCGAACCAAACCTAAAATTACCCCCGCTTCTCTAATAGTTGACAATACTCCCATAACTTGTCCTACGCAATGCGCCAACGTCTTCGCCTCTCTTTTCTCTTCAAATGTGTCTGATCCTGTCACTGGCCCCCTACCCAGACCTACACCCCAAGTCATTATGTCCCCTAGCCACAATGTCTCGCTCTTTGAATTTCACCGAATAATATCTAAAATGTGCCCAAAAGTGAACTCCTCTCCCGACTTAATACCAAACATACTTATCAAAAACTGCATAAATTCTCTAAGCAATCCTCTCTCAATAATTTTTTCTAATTCATTTACCCTTGGATACTTTCCCAGTGCTTGGAGATCTGGAATTATCAAACCCATCTTCAAAAAAGGTAAAAGATCAGAGCCCAATAACTATCGTCCCATAACCCTCGTCTCTTCCTTCTCGAAAGTCTTTGAAAAACATATTTTTCACCTTATTTACAATCACCTCGAAAGCAACAACATCCTCAACCCAAATCAGTCTGGCTTTCGCTCCAAACATTCCACTGTTTCTTCCCTTGTACACGCTCACTCAGTCTATCTGTCTCTTTTGTTCAAAAAACAAGCCTTCGACATATGTCTCATTGACTTCACAAAGGCTTTTGATACTGTAGATCATAGGGCACTACTCTACAAACTTAGTTCTTGTGGTATAGACTCCTCCCTTCTCCTGCTGATCAAGTCATTTCTCTCTAAAAGGTCTTTCCGCGTCTCTGTTGACGGCTTCGAATCTGCAGATAGAGCAGTGACCACTGGGGTTCCTCAGGGTAGCTGCCTCGGGCCTCTGCTTTTCTCTATTTTCATTAATGACATAGTAGAGCTTCTACCCTCAAATGTTTTTAGCTTTCTGTATGCAGACGATCTCAAAATTTTCTCCCAGTCTTCGTCCTCCCTTCAAAATGCTCTTCACAGAATCGCTGAATACGCTCAAACTTGGTCACTCACAATCTCATTCCCTAAATGCTATATTGTTCATTGCGGACCTAACAACCCTGACTTACCCTACACCTTAGAAAACCACACCCTGCCCTCACAATCAATCGTTAAAGACCTTGGTATTCATTTCGAATCTTCTCTCTCATTTAACCATCATATTACTACAATGATTCAAAAAGCCAGAACAGCCATTAACATTCTTCTTAGGTCTTTAAAAACCTCCTCCATCCCGGTCTTACTTCGCGCATACAAAACCTACGTTCTACCAATTCTGGAATATGGATGCGAACTCTGGTCACCTGTCTCTGTCGGTCTCATTAACGACATAGAGCGGGTACAAAGAAACTTCACCAGACGCATTCTCGCTAGAGCTGGCCAAATCTCTCAAAATTATTCTGCCCGTCTAAAATTATTAACCCTCACCACCTTGGAGTATAGGCGCACCATACTTGACCTATCTTTCATTCATAAAGCCATCCACAATAACGTTGTGCTTGGAACCACACATCTCTTTGTGATCAGGCCTTCCCCCTACAGCCAAAGAATCTCCCACACTCTCAGACTTATACTGCCCTTCAAAATGCCCGAAGGTCATAATACGTGTGTTTCTCGCCGTATTGATACTTGGAATTCCCTGCCCTCGCCTCTTGTTTCAATGCCATCCTCGTCACAATTTAAAAATGCTCTTCTTAGTTTACCAATTGATGTAATTGTACCCTCTTCTAAACTAAGACTCACATAGCATTTGAGTATTTCTCACCAATTAATAATTATGAACTCACACCTTGAACTTCTCGATCAATTGTAATTTAAATGCAAAAATTACGGTTAATGTACATACATATGTATTATCTTATTGCCTCGAACTGAATCACCCTGTGACAGTTATCCATTGTATATCAACCATGTGCAAAGGAATAAAATGAATGAATGAATGAACTTCACCACGGCATTTTTTTCTCACCTGACACCAACCTGTATGGTTTTTTCCACCAAATTCAAAGTCCACCAATTTTTTTTCGTAAAATTCACCACGGCGTTTTTTCTCACCTGACACCAAAGGTTACATTTTCTGTTCTCTCAGTGAGTTGTTTTTGATGGTTTTTTTGTAGTGGAGTTAATTTTCGCGGGAGTAAAGTTTTTTATGAGTGTTTTTTGTTGTTGAATGTTTTTAGGTCATTCTGTTGAATGTTTTGTTTCAGATATAATTTAAAAATAGGCACTTCTGCAGTTTAAGTGGCAGCGCTCGTGGGCTTCAAACGCTTTGGTTTCGAAAAATTTCTCATAGGATATCATTTTGAGCATCAGGGAGGGACTTTGGTTCTTGAAAAAAAATTTTTTCAGAAAAAACAACAAAACTTCGAGAAAAAACTTCTTTTTTTTCTTTAGTGTGGTTCACATCTGTACACAAATTTATAAATTCATCTATAATAGCTAAAAAAAGGTTTTAAAAATGAAAAAATAACCTGATGTTGCAACTGCAAAAAATTATTTTTTACATTAAAAAAGCTTAGGCTTAGGAAAAAATTGGCTCTAATCTACTTTAGCCGTCCAAAAATTTTTTTCTCAGAAAGAGATTTTATTCATGAAAACTCCCTTCCCCCTTTTTTTTTTTCCTCCCTTTAGGGCTTTGGGGGTGACTGAAACTGCAGTTGAGCCCAAAAATTTTTTTGTGAAAAATTTTTTTTTGTTGCAAGAACCAGAGTCCTTGATGCTCAAAATGAACATCTATGAAGAAAAAAACGGAAACCAAAGCGTTTAAAGCCCACGAGCGCTGCCACTTAAACTGCAGAAGTGCCTATTTTTAAATTATATCTGAAACAAAACATTCAACAGAATCTTCTTCTTCTTCCTAGCGTTATTCCCGCTGAAGAGCGGGGTCCGCTGTGTAGATAGCACTTCGCCACATCATACGATTCGAGGCGTCTTCGGCTATCAGCTTGATAGCCGCCATGTCTTGTTCTATGGTGTCTCTCAATCTAAGCTTCGGTCTACCTCTTGGTCTTCTACCCTGGATTTCTATGTTCCAAGCAGACTTGGGAACGGAGTCAGGATTGGATCTCAGCATGTGTCCGTACCACCTAAGTTTTTCGTTTTTGTTTTTTTTTTCTCTCTCTGATTCGAAAAAATAGGTGCATTCGAAAAACTCTCTGAGTTTTTCGAATAATGGAGCAACTCCTAAACGAGCTCTTATCGTTTCGTTGCGAATCATGTCTTTCCTTTTCAAGAAGATTTTCAAGATTTTTCTTTTCAAGAAGATTTTTCAAGAAAATCAATTCAACAGAATGACCTAAAGAAAACATTCAACAACAGAAAACCTTCATGAAAAACTTTACTCCCGCGAAAATTACCTCCACTACAGAAAAACCATAAAAAACAACTCACTGAGAGAACAGAAAAAGTAACCTTTGGTGTCAGGTGAGAAAAAACGCCGTGGTGAATTTCACAAAAAAAAATTGGTGGACTTTAAATTTGGTGGAAAAAACCATACAGGTTGGTGTCAAGTGAGAAAAAAATGCCGTGGTGAAGTTCACAAGAAAAAAAATTTGATGGAAGTGCCCACAAAATTTGTTGGACGTTAGCATTTTATTTGGTAGACGTTAGCATTTTATTTGGTGGACGTTACTATTTTATTTGGTGGACGTTACTATTTTATTTGGTGGACGTTACTATTTTATTTGGTGACACTTCTATTTAAATGGTGGACCAATAATTCATGCCCTCATTAAACGAAAACTTGTCAACTCTTTTTTTATCGGGAAAAAAAGGGGTCGTTTCTTTACCCACGACACTAATTTTTTCTCTCTCATCATAGTGTTTGAACTCGGTATCGCACATAATATAGTCACATAATATAGTCATCTCTTCTTCTTTTTCATTTCTTAACTTTATCATATATAAAAATCCATGTTATATTGTTTTTATATTTCGATTCCACGTTAAACATACACATGTACATGGAAATAAAGAATGAATGAATGAATCTTAAAACCGTACGTTCACGGGTATCTTGGTACCGTATCTTCACGAGCAGCAGCTTCCTGGTCCCTTGTCGTCTTCGGGATTCTCCGCTCCCTCCCTTCGCTTCTCCACATGTCCCCGACAGCTGCCCGTCTCGCAATCCTGCCATTTAAAACTTACATTCCTTTTAATTTTAGGATGATTTGTCCAAGGAATTTTGAAATTAAGAGAGATCGTATACATTTATTATTTAGGGAAAAAGTGGTTCACTTTCTCACTTCAAGAGCAGAACATATTCAAACATCATTTCAGGTTTTGATGCCGTCACTTCTTTACCATGATCAATATTCCGGTGTCTCAACTTTACTCGTTTCTAGTAAACCGAAGTTCTTAAAATGGTAGTGAGAAGAGAATGGGATGGTATGCAAAGGGTGAGTTTGGTTTTCGCCAAATTAGTTTCGCGACCATGGGTACCATGGTACTCAAAGCGACCATGGGTACCATGGTACTCAAAGCGACCATGGTGCTTATTAAAAATTCACTCAAAAAACTGCCGCTCATTTCAGCGGGGTTTAGAGTAATTAGAGACAATCAAATCTTTGCAGTCTTAACCTATTAGATATTTATAAATCTTACTACCGAGTTAGGCTCCATTTACCACGCTTTCGCTTCATGAGCATGTGTGACTAGAGAGCAAGGCAATTGAGCCTTTCATGTATAGCACTATCGCACGGAATACCAATGTGTCACCGTGGTGTAATGGTAACGCGCTTGCTGCCGGATTGAGAAGAGATGGCTGGGTTCGATCCCGCCCAGTGTACCAGCTTTTTCCGTGCGATGTAATAATCAATCTCACTACCTTCTCTGCTTTTTACCTCGTGCTCGTTTTCATTAATCTAGGCCCTCAACTAACCAAATCACTTCTTTCTACATAATGAAAAGTCCATTTTTGCCATAAGTGACTTTTTTCCATGTTCACATAATGCAAACTGCTTATTTAGAAAGATTTTCTCCCGAAGCTAATTAAGATTTCCGTTTGTATTGTCCCGAGTTTGCAAGAAAAGGTATAGAAAAATACAGGGACCGGGATGAAGATAAAACATCTTCATGACACTTCTCTTAAATTAACCGATAAATACAGAGAAAGTGATGGAGAAACAACTGATTCGTCGCTGCTGGAATCCTCATTCCACGCTCGCTTTTTCTTGTAGATACAACAGCACTGAAAAACACGTAATGCATCATCCGAGTGAATTGTTATTATAGAAATATTTTCATAGAGCCCCGAACATAACACGTGAAGGAAATATAAAGTGGTCAAACTAAAAAAAAGTAGGTAAAAATATATTTCAACTTAGAGTAAAAAAGGAATTACCATTAACAGATACCCGCTAACATAGCTCACCAGGATGAGTTGAAATATTACTTCTCGGGCGGATGACCGGGTGACCCTTTGCGACCAGAGAAGAAGGGGGGAGTGGGAGAGAGGAAGTCAACAAAAATTTTGGTCTGATATCCGAAGTCAAGTGATGTTTTATTTTGCGTAGTTGGGCCCCAGTATCACATTCGACATTTCTTTTACTTACAAACCTTTTTTTCAATATCAACTTTTGTTACAACTTACAACTAAAAAATTTCTGGGTGATCGGGCGGGCAACCGAGAGAAATTTTACAAGTTTGGTGAGCTATGCCCGCTAATGCCAGAGATCAAATGAGAGTTTAAGGGTTTTATGTGTTGCTGCTCTGGACACCAATGTCCGCGACAAGTCGCAACAGAAACCCTCAAAATACCACAAGAATAGACCCTTGAGCCCCTGAAAAAGCTCTATGAACCGTCAAAATATTGTAGGACTAGACTCGAAAGCCCCTCAGAAATCTCTATCAACCTTCTTACTACAAACCAATCCTTTTTATTTTCTTCCAATGTGACACGATCCTTGTCATGTGTTACCCGCCTCTTATCCGAAATAAATGAAAAGCAACCCCGATATACTTCACTCTTGATTCTAAGTCAACCGGACCTGCTGCTGATAATTTATGAGTCATAACAAACACTTTAGGTGAATTCAAGAATGTGTTTTGAGGAAGACCATTACTCAGAGGGCGAAGACGTGGGTTCGGTTCCCACCCTGGCGTTAAATGAAACCGGTTCAAGGCTTGTTTGTACGCGCCGAGTATTAAAAGTCTGAATTTGAAAGTTCGAGTTCGACATACGACGAAAATGTAGATATCGACTTCTCCCCTCATATCTTGTATAACGTTCTTAAAAAATTGCCCCCCAAGTTTACACAATTTACTGAAAATATCAATCAATTCGTTCTAAAACACTGTGCAATATCTCTTGCTCTACCATTCTCTCTACTATTTCAGCATTCATTTTTGACCGGTCAAATTCCTAACGAATGGAAAATGGGCGAAGTTGTACCAGTTTATAAACGCAATGGGGACAAATCATTAGCAGAAAATTATCGACCAATAACGGTCACATCTGTGATTTGTCGTGTTTTCGAAAGAATACTTGCCAATCATCTTAGACTCAACAACAGTAGCATTATTTCTCGGGGTCAATATGACTTTCTATCGAAAAGGATCTGCGAACTACAGTTACTCAAAACAATAAGTGATTGGGAGGTAGAATTGAAAAACAAAAGGCAAATAGATGTTGTTTACTTCAATTTTTCTCGAGCTTTCGATAAGGTTTCACATCTCAAACTGGTTCAAAAACTTCAAAAACTAGGAATAGCTGCCAACATTGTTAGATGGGTCTCAAATTTTCTAACTAACAGAACTTATAAAGTTCGAGTTGACAAGGAGTTTTCGAATCCATTACCTGTGATCAGTGGCGTCCCTCAAGGCACCGTACTTGGTCCACTTATTTTTTATATTTTTCATTAACGACATAGAACATGAAATAACCTCCAATGTTAAATTTTCCCTCTATGCAGATGATTTAAAAATCTACAGCCCTGATTCAAACTCCTTACAGAGAAGCATTGACAATATATTCAACTGGTCTTTAAAATGGGAATTACCTCTCGCAAAAAACAAAATGTTCTGCTTAAACATGGGTTCAAAAATCTAAAACTCAAGTATTTTATAGAAAAAGACGAAATATGTTCACGTAGTTTAATTAAAGATCTAGGGATATACATAGACTCTTCTCTAAAATTCAATAGGCATATAGAAGTGGTCCGAGCAAAAAGTTTAACTAAGGTTTCTCAAATTTTCAAATATTTAAATATCTATAAATTGGTTAAAAAAATAAATTGGTTTAGATTTACAAGTGTAAGGAGTACATGTCCTCAATCTCTTTATCGTTTATTGTATTGTTGTTCCATGATCTACTTTTATTGTTATTGGTTTTAAGTAGCTATCTTTCTATAATTCTTTCGTCATGCTATTTTTGTATTGATGTGTTCGACAGTTGTGTAATTGTTATGTTCTCTAGGTTGATATGGGTTATGTGAGGAAAGGAAAAACCTCGCGCGCATAGGAGGCCTGATCAGCCTATAGAGAAGAGGACGTGGGTTGATTATCAATTGGACCGCGGTCCGGAGTGCTTTTGTTTTGTTTTGTGGCCTTTGTTGTTAATAAAAGTGGATATCCCAGGACCCGTTGCCTGCGAACAGCGAGGAGTAGAGGATACTCTAACATTACACAAGGCTTCAGATCTGTTTATTTAACTTATATAAGACCCCTATTAGAATACGCCACCATAATTTTCTCTCCTCATCCCTGTAGCGAATTGGCCAGAAGATTAGAAGATCTCCAGAGAATTTTACTTAAAAAAAAGCCTTAAGAAGATGTAGAGGCTTCACATTGAACTATCCGGAAAGACTAAGACTTTTTGATTTAGAATCCTTAATTGTAAGAAGATCAAGGTATGATCTATATTTCTTGTTCAGATTAATTTTTGGTGCTTTAGATTGTGAAGTATGCAGGCGTCAAGTATTATTCAGGACATGTGCTAATCTCAGAACCTCTGCCAGATCGAGCTCACTGCGCCTACTAAATGAAGAGAACTACAGACACAATCAATTTTTCTTCTACCGCGTCGCTGCTCTCTGGAACACAATTGCCGATGATAGAGATCGAAGAAGTCGAAGCCTTCGTCAAGATCCTAGAAGACTCCCCGCTGACCCAATACATAAGCCTACCTTCCTTTTTGACTTGACATTTGAGAAAGCGTACAAGAAAACCACATTTCCAAAATTCCCTCTCAAGTTCCCCATCATCCATGTCAGCGATAGCCATAACAAGCTATCCTTTGATGATAAAGCTAATTCAATTCAAAAGGGATGAGGAAAGGCAACAAGAGTGGAAAGAGAAGTTGAGGAAAAGCAAAATAGAATGGAAAGAAAAGAGAGTGTAGATCATTTTCGACGCGAGAATGTATGCGCCAACATAGCTGGTCCGGTAATCTTTCAGCACCTGTTCCCAGCCTACGAGCGATTTCTGTGTTTAGCTTTTGTTCACACGCACCTTGCTCTTCTGCTTCCCCATGCCCTCATTGTCTACAGTATCCGTCGTCCAAGTGACTCGGGGCTCAGCTTGCGGCGCTTCAGTCGTCAGTCGCAGCACCAAAGGCTCCGGAAAGAAGAACTCGGTTAGAGAGTTAGGCAATCCGTGTAGAGATATAGAAAGGCTGAGTTCAATTCCGCACCGTGGGCCAAGTTTTGCCCACCCTTGAGAACAAACGTAGTCTATCTTGATCACGGTTCACTGTTTTGAACCTTATTAACTATGAATTTGTGAATGGTTTCTTCTGTAATGAAGAGTTTCTTGTCTGTCGCATGCATTAAATTATAAGCATTTTTTATATTTCTGCGCTTCATTTTTTCTCTTGTCGTGTTAAACAGCCCAAAACTTTCGAATTAAAACGCTTGATCTACTCCAACCTCTTCTTTCTTCTCTTCAGTCACGACAACAGTTGCTGTGGAAGTGTCTGCTGAATGCTGCGCACAATTTACGCCGTCCGACATATCCTTTAAACAATTTGTATTCAACAATATACATTTTGATCTCTCCATCGCAAAAAAATCGGGTTTCTTTTCGCTCAGCTTTCGTTTATAATATTTGTATAAAGCTTAGAATTGCTCATTATACTTTTTTGTGCAGGAATAAGAACCGTTGAATCAGTCTAGACTGATCAAAAATGTTTTTTACAATGAGCAAGATACAAAAACACAAACATGAGTGTGACCCAGCGCTCGACCCATCTGGAATGTGTTTGGCAACTCACACCCCGTCACACAATGGATGAAGGAGGAATTAAGTTTGCACGCAATTTTTATTACTTCAAACGGTCCCGCCTTAAAGTAGCTAAAAAGGCGGCAGATTTGAAAATAATTTTAAAACACGCTGCGCGTGCTCACGAGCGCGCTTTTTAAAAAAATTCGATAAGGGCCGTTTTTTCACTTTTTCGTTTGCGATTCGCAATGCATTGGGCATTGAGAGAGCAATGCATTGAGAGAGAAAGGGTAAGAATAAGAAAAAGTGGATGAGAGAGAGTAACATTGGCAGAGAGCGATGTAGAGAGAGGGAAAGAGAGAGGTAGAGAGACAGAGGAAAAGAGCGAGTTAGAGAGACAGAGGAAAAGAGCGAGTTAGAGAGACAGAGGAAAAGAGCGAGTTAGAGAGAGATGGGAAAGAGCGGATGCGTCTACGTCTCGAGTGCGTCTCGCGTGCGTGCCTGCGCATCCTAATCAAAATTTTGCGGGCTGGCCTTGTCTATCGAAAATGGTCGTCTGACGGGGGGTGGCAACTGAAGCCTTTAACAAACCTGTCACGACCTGATCTTTCACGAATGCATTAATTTTCTGTAATTTAATAATTTGCTTTTGCAAACCTGACAACATTTATTTTCGCTGCTGGCTTCGTGACAGGGTTGTTAATGGCCGGCAACTGACAAAAAAGGGGCAATTACAGAAAGGCGATTGCCAAAAGAAGGTAAGTGGACTATAGTCATCAGGGTAAAAATGCGCCTTTTTGAATTTTCTGTGTTTTTCGAGTTTTTTTCAAATATTTTTTTCTCGCTAAGGCTTAGGTTAAGCTAGAGGCCGTATGGCTTAGGAACAAAAAAGAAAATTCGAAAAGGCGCCCTTTTACGCTGACGACTGTAGTCCACTTACCTTCGTTTGTCGATTGCCTTACCGAAAAGCGTGATGGACGTCAGCGATGAGACCTTTTTAAAAAATTTTTTTCTTTCAAGTGTTTTTAAATTTTTTTATAGTTTATAATTTTTTATTATTATAGTTTAAAGTTTCAACTCATCCCCGTCACAATTACTCTCTTCCTCCATACCTTCCCATTCACCATATCATCCATCCAATGTGATGATAAAAAGATAATAAAATAATAATATTACGATTTCGTTCCTAAGTTTTACAGTCTCGTTAATGCAAACTTGACATAAGCCTAAGCGAGAAAAAATACTTAAAAGAATAAATTTTTACAAAATGTCATCGCTGACATCCATCACGCTTTTTGGAATCACGCTTAACGGCTATTGTCCAAAAAAGGTGAAGGTGTATGTAAATTTCAGTACACACTCAACCCGTATTCGACACAATCCAGTAAATTTTACTGTTTTTTTCCGCTTAGGCTTCCGTAAAAGTGACAATGACGAGGCCGTACGGCTTAGGAATGAGACTGCCTGAGCGAAGTCACTCACAGTATAATTTTTTTGCTGGTTCGATTCACTGAATTTCTTAAAATACAACAAACAAATAGTGAAAATAGTTGTTTTAAACCATTTCAATTCACTCTTGCTGTCAGTATTCTTACTCAGACGATCACAAGGATTCGAAAATACCTTTATTCGACGAGAAAAAATCAAAAATTAGCGAGACCGCACTGCGTTACTATCGCATGGAACTGTATCTGTTCCTCGGACAGTAATCAATGATTTAACTAATTTTTGAGACGTTTCTCAAGCGTACCTTTTAAGTCGAGGTTTTGATTAAAACATCGTCATTATGTCGCCCTAGTTAAATATATATTAAGATCCCATTTTTAATGAACAATCTAACTCAACTATTGTGTTTTGAATAGTAGAGTGTGGATGTATGCATATACCAGGCTCGTATCTAACTACACTTGCCCTGCTGTTTATTTAATTTTTCGCCGGTCTTTCAGCATCATATTCAAGTTTTTTTTTAATGCGAGACCTCCTCTAAGAAAACGTTTCTTAGATGAATGAAATCCATCGCACGGGCGTAAATTGACACTCGGCTGGGACCGAACCTACGCTGCCTAACCGGGGCTTGTAGAGAGTTAACCAATACACCAACCGAGCACACACTGTCCCATGCGATTTCTTGCTATCTCTAAGGCACGATGTCCATTCTTTCTAGTCACGCATGCTCATGAAGCAATTGCGTCATGAAACGAGTGTAACTCCACAATCCATGATAAAGACAGAAAGATGATGGTAGAGAGAAGATAAATTTGAGTATCTTAGATACCTTCGGGCATTTAAACCCACAATGGGCACGATTGCTTAGTCCTTTCAGACGTTGCCACCTCTCAAATTAAAGAGCTTTCGCTGCCTTAATTGAAGCATTCGCTATTCTCATGAGTATTCAAAAAGAAGCCACGTTTTTATGGAATTCGTTGTGAACACTTACACTTCAACACATCTATCCTTTATGATAATTTTTTTTGTTACATTCTGGTAGTTACAATTCATCATTGTTCCAAAATGAAGTTCATCGGGAAAAAAAAGAAAAAAACAACAGTATAAAATATAATTGAATAATAGGGTTATAATCAACACTAACTTTTCATTTTATAAATTGCACTCGTGAATAATGAAAAGCGGGAGGACTTTTCATCTACTCAGGGCAACGTTTAAAGAACAGATGAGCGCAGTTGAGCAATGTCGACGGGAGGACGACAGATGCAACTATTACTAGTGTTAGTCGGATAACAGAAGGTGAAAAAGCTAAATCAATAACGTTCATTGGATATCGAGAGAAGCCGAAAACCCCTTTTTAGAGTCTCGCTAAACTCCCTTTTCAGACATCACACCTGAGAGAGCAATTAGCGAGCTCCCTTGAATTCTTAGAATCAAGCCTTCGTTGCGAATAAACTTATCAGCCAGATCTGAGTAGGGAATTGGAGAGTATAGGATCGGACCTCTACGAGTGAACGATAAAGAGGAGCAAGGTGCTAGAAGTGGCAATCATGTTCTGGTGAGGAAAACAAACAAGATAGAGAAAACGACGTAACCGAGTAAATCGGCATAACAATAACTCACGCGTCAATTTGCAAAACAAAAGAGAAGTTACATAGCACACAAAGAAAAATAATAAAAAAACAAAAAAAATAATAACACTTTTATTTTTTTAGTAGTTTTTTTCCATATGCAATCAATCTCTTCTTGCGATTAGCTTCAGGCTTCTCAAGATCTATGAGCGGTTGAATTAGTCCAGGAAACTATCCGAAAAAAGGTCCTCAACATAGGACTCGTAGAAAGATGGCTTCCTAGGATACAACACACAAGCAGAACTCGATGAGCTAAAAGCAGGAATCGAAGCAAATCGTGATTTTTCTATGACTGTGTTAATGCAACAAAACAAATCACGGAAAAGAACGCGTGTGGGGGAAGGTGAAAGAACAGTGAATGTGATAAGAGAGATTATTCCCTTTCTCGACTGCTGACCACATTTCGCCCCAGGAGGAGCCTACTTGTCCATGTACGAAAAGAGGGAGGAGTCTTCGAATTGGCGCGTCTGAACCAACAGAAGTAAGGCTCACCTAGCACTCAGCCACTTCCTGAGAATTCAACTTTTTCTAGAGAAGAACCCAAAACCCTTCCGAATAAATAAGAATTAAAACTACAAAAGATAAACAAAAAACAGCAGAGAATATAATGGCAAAACAATTGAAATATTTCGACCTAATAACAATGGAGAGATAAATAAAAGAATCTCCGAGGGGTACTCAATCGATCAATTGATTTTTTATCGCCTCAGGCGCACATATGTTATGAAGGAGACCAAGCCGTCAGGCCTGGCAACAGCTCAAGTCAGATACAACATAGACACCTACACCCTGATGATTCAGTGCAGTCTCATGCAGACAACATCACAAGCCCTGTCAGCAAACTTAGTCAGAAGCGTGAATTGCCGTTAGGGTAGACTTTCGCCTCCGGAAACAATCGTGCTGACTCTGCTGAGAAGGGTTAAACTCTGACGCATATGTTTCATGATATACAGTTGCTATTAAAAAGATCTTCTTTAAAACTACGTTTATTAACACGAAAAAAAGAAAAGAATAAAAGGTTGTGCAGTTCACAAATTTCGGGAAAAAAAACATATATTTGAAACTGATTTGGGACCTAAGGAGGAAAGTGCTAAAACTTGGAGAGTGCGAGAGAAACTAAAGAAGAATGTGCGAATTACCCATATGCAAGCTATGAACAACATCTCTGTATCTATTTAATCGACATCATAGACGAAAGTGTAGAAATAAATATTTTTTTTGTGGTTTTGATGCTGTTATTGCATTTGTAGGAAAAAAAACTTAAATAGTTGACATTGAACAATTTCTACATAGGCTATTATAATTGGGAGAATCACGAACGATGCACTGTTTTGCCTAGCATTCAACTACTCGTTTCGTTTTAAACAAATATCCAATTTTTATAAGAATTCATGAAATGTTTTTTTTGTTGATATTATTATAATCTTTTACATGATGGACACAAATTAAACACACTCAGTCAAACAAAGCTGCGCTACTCTGGTAGAAGGCAATACAAGAAGGTGTTGTGTGCATGCATAAGCCAACATACAGAGCAAAACTTACAAAAAGGGCCTAAATCGACTACACAACACAAAAAGAGATACGAGGAAGCATCAGAAGCAAAAAATGTATCCTAGTACAAATGTATTCCTTTGAGCAACTTGTATCGAAAGCCTTCGAGGGACTCAAGCCCGAGGGGGGGGGGGGCAGATGAATAAAAAGATCTCAACAACGTTCCGTGAGAGGCTGAGAACTGGCACTTGCCCACAAAAGAACACTTCTCGTAGGCGGAGCTTGGCAGAGTGCCAGTATCTCATCAGAAAACTGTTAGAGGAAAGAGAAAGGTATCACCCGTGAGCAGAAGCAAAGACTCGCTCGTGGACCGGGAGGAAGATATCCAGTAGTGAATAAAAAGAATATAGGAAAGAGGGGGGTAGGGGTTTATTGAGTTGGTTCAGGACCCTTTCCCCTTTTAAATCATGTCTCTAGTCTACTTAGAGGATTAGAGAAATATATAATGGGAAAAGTACAGTACAAAAAAACACACACACACGACGAGGCCTAAGGACTGCAGAGCCCCGTTATTTGGGAAAGTTAGAGCCTAACGTTGCGCGTTCGTATGGATCTAAATAGACATCTTACAGCACGGCCTATAAGCAAAACATCGACACATTTATATTTCACGACATAAAGTTTAAAAAACACACAAAAAGGCGAAACTTCGCGCACATGCTCTGAATCACGGAAAAAACCAAGGAAAACAACAAGAAAATGAGTAAACATTCAAGTGAAATGAAAAAGAACAAATCAATCAATATGCCAGTAGGCGCATGATATGAAGAAGTACGTCGGACGGTGATGGTAAGGAGAGAAGTTCGCGCAAGAAGTTGAGAGAGGGTCGGGGGGGGGAAGGGGTGATAAGAAAGGGACTCGTATTGACGGCGACTGAATTGAGACATTTTCTCGCGGAAGAACTAATGACGGCAGAGCTCGTAGAGACTGTTGACACCGGGCACAACATCCGTCTCTTTCTGCAGAGCCTCCTTCAACTGCAATCGATATTCATGTCATTGCCAAACTTGCATTGAAATGGCCTTGATGCTGCATATGCACAAAAACATACGGGAATATCCCGATCTCGGATACTTCAACTTCCACTCAAAGTTTCTTGGGCTGAAGATTCCATTTCGGATGAGTACATTCTTAACAGGCGAGTGAATTCACGACCTTTTCGCATCAGTTTCTGGGATACCTTTTTCTCGTCGAGATCCTTGATGAAATCAAGCTCTTCGAAAGACATCGAGGACATCGTCGCGTGATCGTCTTTGTCTCGCTTGAAGTTCAGTTCAGCCTGTAAACCAATCAATTTACCATTTCGTAAAATAAGACACTGTTCGCAGAGCGGAGGAGCATAAGATTCCTTTTTTTCATTCAATTCAGAGAAGCAAGCGCAAAAGCGCGTCAACTAAGAGAGCAAATCGAGGATTCGCTATTCTTCTGAAATGCTATACCTTCTACTTTAGTTCTTCTCCGACTAGAAATTTGAATAAGCCAATCATAATGCATGATATTGTTGTGCCAACGACACTATATACTCATTGTGGCTTCCTTCAAAAACTAGTTCCTTTTCTCTTATTCAATTTGTTCGTGTCCTTTCACATATGGAAAATTAATTCTTACCTTAGTCAATGATTCAGGGAAGAAGCTAAAATGTCTATTCAATACTTAGAAAATAGATGATAATGAAGTCTGGACTAACCATCATACGGAGGACTGTGACGAGGAGTTCGTAGGGCTTGCGACTGCCCTTGCCGGCTTCGATGAAGGCCTCTCGGAAGTCGTTCAACTGCGGCCGAGGACCTTCGAAGATCGACATCTCACACATCACCGCGTTGATGAGCACCTGAAATTATGGTTGCTAGGAGCGTAAAGAGATTGAGAATTGTGCGTTTATGTGCGAAACGCGTTCATGGGCGAAGCGAAACGCTCAGCCCCTCCCCCCTCTTTATTCTTCTCTCTCTGTGAATCTTAGGCTCTGTGCCTATAATTATACCATAACATCAAAGTAATACCTACATAGGTGAAATCTGTCTTGATTTTTCGATAGGTCGATCGCTAAAGTAGGCTAAAAGTTTCACTTTCAACTATACGAAACCGGTTGAGGCTGAGTTACGGCTAATGAAGCGTTCTATTTATGTAGAGGAATGAAGATTTTTCGCTTTAGCAATTTTAGCTGTGAAAACTGATACAGTCATTTTGAGTGAGGAGAGGGTCGGTAGGTCGGTCGCCCTAGAAAATTGTTTAGCCAGTTGGCAGTTTACTTATGAATACCATAACCTTTTGGAAAGGGATCCAATTATAATTCTCTTTCGTTTCGCTAAACACTACCCATTAGCCGCGACATTCCCGTGTGCTAAGCTTATCTTTACCTATAATATTCATTTTGCTTCCTACCAGTGTAATGAAAATCTCTGATAAAAGAGAGATTGAAAATAAACCTCTCCGACGTATGTCCATAGCATGGGCTCGTCAACATACTCTTCGGCCTCAACGACGAGTCGGCAGTAGTCCGCCACTCTGAACAGCCACATTCTTCATCAAACAAGAGAAAAACTTCAATATTTCGATATCCAAAGAAAGGGATGAATTTGCTTCATTGACTCGCGTGATTGCCTTTATAGCTGTTATAGTAAAATTCTAGTTATAGTGAAAATCATGAAAAAAACATTTCATCCGCGCCTACTGCTGCTCCACCTGTTCGCCGTCTCGTCCCCTCTCTCTCTCTCTCTCTCTCTCTCTCACCAGTCTCTGCCCTGTCCGCCGTCTCGTCCCCCCTCTCTCTCTCTCTCTCTCTCTCTCACCAGTCTCTGCTCTGTCCGCCGTCTCGTCTCCTCTCTCTCTCTCACCAGTCTCTGCTCTGTCCGCCGTCTCGTCCCCTCTCTCTCTCTCTCTCTCTCTCTCTCTCTCACCAGTCTCTGCCCTGTCCGCCGTCTCGTCCCCCCCCTCTCTCTCTCTCTCTCACCAGTCTCTGCCCTGTCCGCCGTCTCGTCCCCCCTCTCTCTCTCTCACCAGTCTCTGCTCTGTCCGCCGTCTCGTCCCCTCTCTCTCTCTCTCTCACCAGTCTCTGCTCAAACAACCTCTAGCTCACCTTCTAATTATCCCAGTCTCGTTGTCAAATTTTTGTAAACAATGGAATTCATCTAATCTTTGGTGACTTGAGGTACCAATGAATTGACACACTACTCACCCCTTCAGAACATCCGCTTTGTGGTCCGGCTCCTTGGGATCTTCGCTCTTGCGCATGCAAATGGCAAGAACGTGACCGAACCGCTGTCTTATCTCACGATCAGTAGAGCTCTGAAGCGAGAATGTCATCATTACTTGTTTCGCTCCATCGATGACACGCATTCGATGTATTCATGAGGGTGCGCGTGACCTTCTAACCACTGGCTACGATGACAAAATAATTAAAATAATGTATTAAAATGTATTATTTCAAAAAGAGAACTTTGTTCAAGACTACGTTGACGGACTAATATCAACTTATCAGAAATTCTCATCTCAAGTTTTTGTTCCGAGTTAACGCTTGGGAAAAGGGGTGGAGAGTGAGATCTATCTGTTCGCCTCGAAAAGGGGCGGGGAGAGAGAGATCTATCTGTTCGCCTCGAAAAGGGGCGGAGAGAGAGAGATCTATCTGTTCGCCTCGAAAAGGGGCGGAGAGAGAGAGATCTATCTGTTCGCCTAGAAAAGGGGCGGAGAGAGAGATCTATCTGTTCGCCTCGAAAAGAGGCGGAGAGAGAGAGATCTATCTGTTCGCCTCGAAAAGAGGCGGAGAGTGAGATCTATCTGTTCGCCTCGAAAAGAGGCGGAGAGTGAGATCTATCTGTTCGCCTCGAAAAGAGGCGGAGAATGAGATCTATCTGTTCGCCTCGAAAAGGGGCAAAGAGAGAGATCTATCTGTTCGCCTCGAAAAGGGGCGGAGAGAGAGATCTATCTGTTCGCCTCGAAAAGGGGCGGAGAGAGAGATCTATCTGTTCGCCTCGAAAAGAGGCGGAGAGTGAGATCTATCTGTTCGCCTCGAAAAGGGGCGGAGAGAGAGATCTATCTGTTCACCTCGAAAAGAGGCGGAGAGTGAGATCTATCTGTTCGCCTCGAAAAGGGGCGGAGAGAGAGATCTATCTGTTCGCCTCGAAAAGAGGCGGAGAGAGAGAGATCTATTTGTTCGCCTCGAAAAGAGGCGGAGAGAGAGATCTATCTGTTCGCCTCGAAAAGAGGCGGAGAGAGAGAGATCTATCTGTTCGCCTCAAAAAGAGGCGGAGAGTGAGATCTATCTGTTCGCCTCGAAAAGGGGCGGGGAGAGAGAGATCTATCTGTTCGCCTCGAAAAGGGGCGGAGAGAGATCTATCTGTTAGCCTCGAAAAGAGGCGGAGAGTTAGATCTATCTGTTCGCCTCGAAAAGGGGCGGAGAGAGAGATCTATCTGTTCGCCTCGAAAAGAGGCGGAGAGAGAGAGAGATCTATCTGTTCGCTTCGAAAAGAGGCGGAGAGTGAGATCTATCTGTTCGCCTCGAAAAGAGGCGGGGAGACAGAGATCTATCTGTTCGCCTCGAAAAGGGGCGGAGAGAGATCTATCTGTTAGCCTCGAAAAGAGGCGGAGAGTTAGATCTATCTGTTCGCCTTTTTTTTCTAGCATTGGTTAAAATCTGACTGGTTTTGTGACCGCAGACAAGATGAAGCAGCGGAAAATGACCGCGACCGAAGGCTTGCCGAACTTATCCTTCTTCATCAGCTCGAACATGAACTGACGCGCCTGGAACAGGGGTACCTTCTCTGAGTGAGCTTTATCATTTTCCTGATCTAAAACTTGATAGGAAATCCGGGCACGAGCTGAGCTCTACCAACTCGGGATCGTTTTCTCAAGTTCCAACCTCAATAATGGTTGCGTCTCCTCTGCTGTATTCACTCACATCCGAGAAAATGCTCGAGGCAATTTGTCTATCCATCATCTCAACAAAATATGACACAATCATTCAACATTTTTCAACAACAACAAAAAAACTTATTCGCATTGCTATTGATGTTTTCATTATTCAGAAAGACATTGAGTAAAAATTCGCAGATATAAAAGCGAAGGAACTCGTGATTATTCGATTGATATCATGATTTTGTTTGCCCAGAAGTCTTTCCGGATACTTTTATGAGGATCATTTGAGTCTGGAAGAATTTTTCTCGTCTGTCTTCGTGAGACCCATTCACTGACCGAAGAAGAGTAAGATATTTTTTCACTAGCGCTTCGACTCCCCATTCAAAGTATTAGGGGAGCAGAGCTTACCAAACATGTGAAAATTCTCACGGTCGCCCGCTCGAATTCCCAGGAATTTTTTTTAAAGGTTAAGGAAACAAGAGTTAATCCATAAAAAGAACTGAATGTTCAAAAATTTCGAGACCGGAAGAACTCCGGCCCGGCTACGGTAAAATAATCAGTCGAATTCGGAAAACAGATCAAATTATTTTGACTTCCCCTCCCCTCGGTAGTCATAAGTCTCCCACCCGCCTGAAATATTCGCACCACATCTTGGTGAGCTATGTATGTAGGGGAGTACCGGCTTGTTTTTCAGAAAGGAATAATTATAATGTCATGTAAGCAATATGAAACTATATACAGGGTGGCCCATAAATAGTGTTACAAATGTTTGAGAACATTTCCTGAGGAAGTGACCGCACGTAGCGGTCACTTTTCTTGTTTTTTCCGATTCCCCGTAATTTTTTATACGTGTCAAGTGAGTTTCGATTGAATCCATCGATGTTTAGGGTAATGACAGCGTCGAATCGCTTGCGAACTGCGATCATTCGCCTACACACTCTTGGCCACGCCCCTGCTCGCATTGCTGAAACGCTTCGCCTGCCTCGCATGACAGTGTATCGAGCGATCAAACGATTCGAGGAGCTTGGCACATCTTTGGACCGTCCAAGGCGAGGTCGTCCTCGCACTGCTCGCACGACACAACTCATCGAAACCGTTCGGAGTCGGATCAACCGAAATGCACGACGAAGCATGAGACAGATGGCGCAGCAGCTCCCGATGAGCCGATCTTCATTGAGACGAATAGTCACGGAGGAGCTGGGACTCAGGTCGTATCGTACACGGAAGGCCGCTTTTCTGTCGGCTCGCAACAAGTCGGAAAGAGTCAAAAGATGTCGCGACCTTCTTCGTCGTACGCAACAAGGCGAACATTTCAATATGGTGTTCTCTGACGAAAAGCTGTTCACCGTGGAAGAAGTCCACAACTCCCAAAACGTCAGAGTGCTTGCGAAGGACGCAGAGCAAGCCGATAGCAAGGGTAGAACGGTCCAACGCAGTGCACATCCAACTCAAGTCATGGTCTGGGCGGGGATCTGCGCAACAGGAAAAACACCGCTTGTTTTCGTCGAGAAAGGCGTCAAGATCGACACGGAATACTATCTGAAACATGTTCTGCAAGACGTGCTCCATCCATGGTCTCAATCGCATTTCAATCAGAGGACATGGACCTTTCAACAAGACTCAGCACCAGCCCACAAAGCTAAAAAGGTTCAAACGTGGTGCAAGGAAAATTTTCCCGGCTTCATCACAACAGCAGAATGGCCGGCCTCATCACCCGACCTGAACCCGCTCGATTATTCCGTTTGGGCCTACTTGGAGTCCAAGGTAAACTCTCGCTCCCACCCAAATATTGATTTCCTGAAGAATGCCCTTCAGGCAGAATGGGACAACATCGGAGTCGAATACCTTCGTACAGTGGTGGAGGCGTTCCCAAAGAGACTTCGAGCTGTAGTTCGGGCAAAAGGAGATCGTTTGAGCTGAACTTTTGCGTGAATGTTGACATTTATGTTGTTGATAAAATATGTTAATTTGAGATGATTTTCTCTGTTTTGAAAGAAGGTATAACAATTCCAATTTGTAACACTATTTATGGGCCACCCTGTAATCAATATGATGAGAGAATCAATCAATATCAACTCACCAGAGTCTTCTCCCTCTCCTCCTCGGAGTTGTTTCCCGTGTCAGCTCCCTCCTCCTTCACTCGCGTCGGGTCCTTGTCTGACTCCTCGTTCACCGATACCTCAACCCAACAAACAGGGGTTAGAAGAGAAGGTTTAGCTGTGGAATCTTTTCCCGCTTCAGGGAATTATCGATCAAAAACTTTCTCAGTGAACCTTAGAGTCTTTTTCGGACGCGCTAAACAACTTATGCACCCCAACTTTTCCTTTACAAAATCCAAATTAATCGATCGACTATAATTCCGCTTAGTCTATAGAATACATAAAAACAAGAAAATAACATATTTTTTTGAATTTAAACTGAAATAGCTAATAACCAATGCTTGAAACTAGCGAAGCGAATTCTTAAATCATACGATTTTCATCCTGATCAATTGAAATGGATGGCGGTTGCGCTATACTGACATTCGCTCTTTTTTAGGCTCTACGCGTGGCAATCGAGTTTGATTCAAATGTTTAAAGAGAGATGTCAGGAAAGGCGGGCCCGCAAACGCTCACTTGAGAAGAACTGCGTGCTCCCTGACTGATCTGACGAGCTGCGTCCATCGCGCGGTATCGCTCTTCCTTGAATTGGAGCCACATTATACAAGAAGAGTCTCTAGCCCATCACCCATTTGTTTCGGATGTCGGAGAGACTTTATTATTCCGGACACATTTTGCCATCAGTGGGTCTCTGTTCGAAAGCAAAAACCTTTCAACCGGCCTCTGTCTTTTTCGGACGCAATGAAGAATGAAGAAGCTTTGTCCATAATGTGTTCGTCTTTGCCATCTTTTTTCTAGACAAATTATTTATCCTAATTCAATTTCATATCTGAAGGAGGAATATCTCATTCCCCTTTAATTTATCCTATCAAATTATTCTAAATTCTCCGAAACTTCTTTTTTGAAATTTTTCAAAACATTAGATTTCAACGTTACAAAAGTTTTTTTTACAGAAAAAAATCCATTTTAACATCTAATATGAGGAGGAAGAGAACATATTGTTATAGATTGATCATACCGAAACTTGTCACGGTGAGAGTATCCTCATTTGTAATATGCACCAGTCACACGACACATAATCGTACTCTATCTCTCTCTGTTCAAATTATTTCTTCCCACGAAAAAAGAGCAGTTAATGCAGGCCTAACATTTCTAGCAGTCGTTCTGCCGGAGCCGCCACCGCCTGTTCTTCCGCCGCCAGTGTTGTGACCAAGTGTCGCGCCTGAAGCCCAGTTCGGGCGCACCGAATGAGAATGCTCCGCCTACAAATTCAAGACGGTTCGTCACGTGATCTTTACGTGGTTTTCATCATAAGATTTCTTCACATAGCGCACATCTTTACATTCGTACCTCATCTCAGTGGAAAGGTGTTAAGGTTTCTGAGCTGAGTTCATCTCTGGAAAGCTCTTTATCTTTGAAGCATCAACTTTATCGTTCATTTCCAATATAAATACCTCTAAAAATTCAAGGTATTGTTTGCATTGGTCTCTGAGTTTGAAGCGCATCGCCTGGCAAGCCAACCTCGTGGGTTCAAATCCCGCTCAACACACTACTTTTGCGTAAACAGCTCGTTCTCCTGGCAACATTTTCTTTCTCACCTGCTTCAGATTCATGTTCTTGGGCGTGGAGGTGCTGGGCACGAGATTGGATGAGTTGGCTGCGAGCCGTCTTCTCTGGTCAATATCTCCCTGATGGCGACCTCCCCCGCTGCGGCCATCCAGAGAGTTCCTCTGGATGACTCGACTGCAAGGTATATCATTTTATTGTCATTTCTTGCTCGGAGGGGTGGGGGGAGTTGAATTGGCAAATCATTCCTGATCCAATAAGCAAAGCCTCTCTGTAGTGACTCAAAAACTGCTCTGGCTGAAATTCCGAATAGACCAACTTCTTGGGGTGTCCACCTCCGTGCATAGGCCCCTTGTCTCCGGGTCCCATACGCGACGTCTTCCGTTCATACTGTAACAAAAACATTTGTTCAAACCACTCATAAAAGACTTAATTAATGCAACGGGATAGGATGGGTATGTATTCGATAGGAATACAGTACATGATCAGTTAGAATGCAGATTGTGTTCGGTGAACATGCAGCAAGTGCGCTGGAAATGTTCTTAGTAAACGGAAATGAAGTATTAAATCGGTGGATAAATATAGTAGACAATATGAAATGAGTGAGAGTACAGTATGGGACCAAGAAACAGATTAGAGAAAAGCTGACGGCATCTCTCTGCGCAGCATTCGCTACTTGTTCCTCTTCAATATCCTTCTTGATCTCATCCAACTTCTGCAAATTTTTTTTCCGTTTACGGACCGATCTTGCGTCCACTGTGGTACCATAGATACAAAGGAAAATTAGATTTTCAATCCTCATAAGTCTCTCATCTTCAGAAAAGGGAATCATGACTATTTCAGTGACCGGTGAGAACCTCCGCAGGCAAAATCCACAAAATAATTCCTTTAGAAACGCAAGAAACGGCGATTGGTTGATTGATGAAGTCATGGAATGATTCTGGATAAAACTTGGCGCTGATGTTTGGTAAAGAGTAGCGATTAATTACCTTCGGGCCTGTTTCGGCGTTTTTCCTCTTCTTCCAGTTCGCTGCCCTCAGCTCTTGGAGATTCAGGATCATGAACCTAAGTGGCCAAAAAATCTTTCCATGCGTCGCCAGCGGGATTTCATTACCGACGAAAAAACCAAGTGTTTTATACGTCTTATTTTTTGGTTTTTGTTGTTGTTGAGGGTACGGCAGACTTGAAAGAGAAAGAGAAAGGAACATTGTTTTCTATATACACTGACAGAGAAAGAATAGCCCATAATCAGGGGTTTTTTCGTATGCAAGAAAAAGGTTCAGACGCCCGCCAAATGTGTAAAAATTACACATAAGGATCTCCCCTTATAATAGAAAAACAGAGGTCCGCGAAATTCTTTTGTTTTTTTGTTTTACATAAGGGTCCCCCCCTTATGAATTGAAAAAAATAGAGACCCACCGACAGAAGTCTGACATGACTATTCAACCCCTGCCCAAAATTGAATGCAACTTTGTTTTGCTGGAGACTTCATTCATGATCTTCGCGAGATGACTGTAGATCTGTTCGAGTTGAGTGAATTCATGCTGAATGGGAAAATGTAATTCCTGGTTCATATACGTTTTTTCAAAGGAGGCTGACGTCACTTTCAACATAGTGCCATTCGCTAGGGAATGCCGATAACTCGGAGATCGTTTTTCAAGCGCTCTGCGAGTCAAGTGCCACCTAGTGTGAGGTAACGAGAATGACTTCATAGTGGCAGATTCTGATATATTCTCATCGTTCCATGCTGCACTTTATGCGAGTTTTATCGTGTGTACAATCCACTGAGCCTTCTCGCTTATATGTATGGGAGTAATGTAAGCTCACCCGAGACCCTCTTCAAGAACAAATATTTCCTCTACTAATAAAAAAAGAAGAACGAAAGAGAAATGAAACTCTTACTTCTTTCGCCGCTTCAATTTTCTGACCCGCTTGCTCGAGCAGCTTCACTGCGCAAGCGATGGCATCCTGAAGCGAATGAATATCATAGTACATTCACATCTAGATTCTCTTCTTAGTTGGAGAAAAACAAACCGAGTCCATCAATCTTTGAAAAATTGAACACCTTGTTTCACACTCATCCCAACTGATTGGGCGAGCGAGAAAAAATCATTTCGAAATTTACAGTCATTTTTGTCAAGCAAATATCTATCTGATACCTGATCTGCCGTCAAACTTTAGCATACAGTAGGTGGACTGCCCCCTCAATCTCAGCATACAGTAGGTGGAATGCCCCCTCAATCTCACCTCGTCTTTTTCTTGGGAGTTTCCTGAGTGCGTTAGCAGGTCGGCCAAGCAATAGTGCACGATCTTCGTCGAGAGCAGATCTCGCAAGAACAATTGGCCGATGAAGCTGAAAACATTTTTAATGAAAATAATTCTGTTGAACAAATGAGAAGACTCCATATTTGCCTCACTGCAAAAAATGGTTTTCCGGAATTTTAATTATTATTATTATAGGTCAGGTGACGCAGAAGTAAACGAGTTATTGTTAATATGATAAGATAAATAAACATGATAAAGATATTTATTAGCACAAAAGTACAATGCAACTGCAAAGAAGATGATGCAGAAGCCTATTTCACCCCTTCAAGACTCAACATCAAAATGCCCTCTTTTGTTCAAAAGAAATTTACACGAACTTGATGTTTCCAAACTTTCTTCGCCTAAATTTAGCGACTCCTTCCATGAGTTCAATTTGCCTCTCAATCTTCAGCTTTGGATCGGTCTCTGCGTCGATCTCGGCTTGCTGAGGAAATAATTTAAGAATAAACACGAAAAATAATTTAGAATCCCGCTTAAAACATAGTTTTTATGAGCAGGCTAAAAGCAATCCCAATGTCTGAAGCAGTCGATTTTATAATTTCTATCTGCTCATCTCTTCAAGAATAAGAGAGGGAGGGAGGACACACTAAAGCGTTTCGTCGTCTGAACCATTTGCAAGTATTTCTTCTTCTTTCCACTCAATATTCATAGAATAATTTGATATGTTCAACTAATTTGCTTCTGTGTTTTAAACTTCGAGGTAATTGAATGAATTCCCTATTTTTCTTTAGCTTATCCAAGTGGAGAAGAAGCAAAACCTTTCCATTCACAAAGTCGTCTTGAGTCTTTGTGTTAAAGGTTTCCTGAGCTCGCGCTAGAATTTTGTTGCGGAAGAGAGATTGGTTGTTTGAAGTTTGCAGCTCATGTTTCACCTTCAACAAAATCCTCTTCATTTCTTTATTCCGTACACATTAGAAAAGGTGATACAATTTGGAAATACCCCTTGACTACTAAGAAGCGGAAGACACTCACACTGCTGGTACACAGTTCTTTTAGCAGTCCAATTTTTTCAAACATTCAAATATGACTCTAATACAGAGCGATTCTAGGGCGCATTCCGGCTAGGGAAGAGTCTTAACTGTTTGATACCATAATAGCATATCATGAAAATATTATGTAAACCCTGTGTTTAATTTTTTTTTATCCTTGGAAAGTAGACGGCTAGGCTTTAACAAGTTCTTTGATAAAAGACTAAGAAATGTGACCTGGGCTTGGCAGAGTTCGGAGTAGAGTGGGCAGAATGTGGGTTGCTCGACTGCCGTGTCGAAAAGTATATCGACTATCTGAAAGGCACCAAAAATCTTTTTTTTTTAATTTAGTAGAATTTAACATTCTTTTTTTTTTGAAAGTCAAAATCGAATTAGTTTTATACGTCTCGATGTTGTTGTTAGCCTGAGTGGAGTAAACTTTAATCAAGGTGATTCGTGTTTTGGTTTCAGAGCTGTTCTACTTTACCTTTGCCTTTTGTTTCTCGTTTTGTGACACTTCTCGCATCTATAGATCCTTCTCGTTTTGTGACACTTCTCGCATCTATAGATCCTTCTCGTTTTGTGACACTTCTCGCATCTATAGATAGATCCTTCTAAATATTACTTTGCCTGCACATGATTAGAAGAAACCCGAGATCGAAATCTCATTGATAATCTACAAATTCAGAAAAGGCGAGCTAATAAGATTGGTGAGAATTCAAGTTTTGAGAAAGAGGGAAGGAAGACCAACGTCTTGCAAGGCGGGCGAATGCGGGACATTCATCCCAAGAAACTCTGGGGTGAGATCTTTCTGCGATGTTGGTGTAATTTTGTTCACGAGGGAACGAACACTTTTCTTGTGCAACTGAAAGCAAAACCCAGGTTTATCAGTTTTGTTAATACCATAAGTTAAACCATAAATTAAACGATTTTCCAACGCTTTATCTCTCGCATTCAAAGCTCTCTTTTCCTTATACCATCGTTTAACCCTCTTTCCGTTTCCAAAATTTCAACCCTTCCCCTATATTTAAACCCCGCGTTTAGAAGATCATGTTCTCAATATTCTGAGAAGCATAAATCAGGGTGTTTCTCTAACTCGAACTGTGGAACGAATCTATGCGTGAATTCATTCGACATCTAAACAAGGCTAGCGACACGAATTATATATTCGCACGTTCTCTATTTCTCATCGCACACTCACGGTCTCTCCCCAAAGTTTGCGATTCCTAAATGAGTAGGCGATAATAGTACTACCATCTTCGATGGGTGGTAAGAATCAGCATGGTGGGAATTAAAAATACTGCAGATACTCGGCCTTTTTGATCGTTCTCTACTTTTCTAATTAAACCCAATGAATTCGTTACAATGAGGCACATTTTGCTTCTCCCGCTTCAAACCTCTTTTTTTTTGCCCGTGAATGAATATCCTTATGTATATTATCTGTCTTTGAATGAAAAAACGAACTAATACTTCAATTACTCAAATGAATCACTTGGCAAGACCCCAACTTTGTGATGCTTAAAAAAAATTTTTCTTGCCAATCTTTTTTCATGCCTCTGGGCGAAAAGCTGACAGTCTTAATTGCTTCCAGGCTGTCATCTTCTGTGGTTACTTTATCAGGCTTCCAAGCATTCTGAGACTTGTGAAGTGTGACTGCTCGGTCAGCTGGCAACGCCCGTTCTATGCCTTCAACAAGCTCTTCTTTATTACAAACCACAAAAAGCGTTTAGATCAAAAGAGCCTCTGGAAAGAGCCAAAACTCATGGAACCCCAAGTGGAAAAAGCAAAAATAACAAAGACCACTTAGTAATAGAGAAATCTTATCACTAGCAAAGGCTTCACCCTCAACACAAATCTGAGAAACTCACTGGTGAAAGATAGAGATAAGAAAAGACATCAAAAGCACAAACTTGGTCGGAACGCTGGCGGCATCTTCCGATTACCACCCGAACCCCCAGGCATCGGCTGTCGCTGTCGATTGTGTTGCTCTGACTGCCGCCCAGTGTACTGTAAGCCGAAAAGATATTCGGAAGCGAACTTGCCGACGATCCGCTTGGTCATCAATTATTTTATACTTTCTATATGATACTCAACTAAAGCTTCGGTGATAATAAACAGGTGATAAATATATATATATATATATATATATAATACCAATCAAAAACTCCTTTTTTAAAGGTGTTTTCCCTCCCATTCACATGAAGTTTTCTAACCGCTCTCCTGTCGTTCCTCTGTGGCTCACGATTTGAATTCTTGGCCCAATTCGGCATGAAGTTGCCCTTTTTGGGCTCATTTGATTGGAGTGACCTACATATGCCGAGTTCCAGCAAGGCAGGCTTTTCCAACGGGCACGGGGTTAATGATAACTCCTGAAAACCTTTTTGGTTCGCAACTCTTTCTCTGCAATCAAATCCATAATCTTTTTTTCTCTTAATATCATTTTTTATCTGCAGTTTTCTCTCTCTGTGTTTTTCTCTTCAAACATATTTATCTCGGCTACAACAAAAATTTCTTTCAAGTTGATGACTACAGACATTAACATACAAGGAACTCCTAGAGATCAGCCAACTTCGCAAGCAAATCAATAAATAAGCAAGCAAATCAATAAACCTGCTCCATATCCCTCACACAGTACATGAAGTCTCTTCCGTAGATCATTTTAGTGAGATTCACCTACAAACAAGTAAATTTAGTTTCAATGTTCAAAGTTTTAGTCTCTGTATATTCTTTAGACAGTTCTGGAAGGTTCCGGCAGGTTTATACACTTAGTATGATAATTATGAAAACACCCCTATTTCTCTGATGTATACGTTTATGACCATTCATAGGTTAAATATGTCTTGATTTTTCAAAAGTTCGATCACAAAAGTAGGTTAAAACTTTTACTTTCAACGAAACCAGTTGATGCTGAGTTATGGCTGATGTAAAACCGGGAAAATCAAAAATGTGCAACCTTGGTCGGTAGGTCGGTTGCCCTAGAAATTTATTTTTTTGCCACTTCGCAGTTTACTTATGTGACCATTCCTAGACAGGCATCACGGTTTGAAGAGTTTTTTGAGCCTTGATCTGTTTGTTTCTCTAACCAGCAGTGCGTGTGAAATTTATGCGCATATCTATGCGCTATCCAAGAAAGTTAATGATACGAATGCTGTGATCGTCTGCATCCTCTCTTTTACATCACATGCTCTCGCGCTCTCTTAAAGGCGTGCCGTTTTCTCATCATCAGTCGTATTGAAATATGTATATGTTATTATAGCAAAAATTTATCAGGCACTTTAAATTAAACAGAAGTTAGTTTCTTTGTAATTTTACATCAAAAGTTTTCTTATGCGGTCTCGTTAGCCTAAGCCGTACAGCCTTATTAGCGTAAACTTTTGCCTAAGCCTAAGCGTTTTTCTATGTAAAAATAATTTGAAAACAATAATTTAACAGTAATTTCTTTACCTTAAAAAACACTAAGGCTTAGGCAAAAGTTTACGCTAATGAGGCCGTACGGCTTAGTCTAACGAGACCGCATAAGAAAAGTTCTCATATTCAAGAAAAAGAGCCATCTCGAAATTTTTTATCTCGAAATTCTTCATTACCATAGGACAGCTTGTAAGGTCACCGCTTATATGGAATTAGGAAATAGAAAGGGGAAAATGGGGAAGAAGACAATCAATTTTCGTTGGTGTCAACTCTAGCTGTTGACAACAGAAAGTTCGGTAGGGTTATGAGATTCGAGAGGTCGATCTGTTCTAGAGCCTTGCCGAATGCTTCGATATCTTGAATATCTATGAAATTATCTAAAACATTGTTCTATAAAGCAATTGCTCTAGAAAAGAAAGAATGTGGATCATTGTATCGTTTAAAGTTCTTCAGAGTTAATTCGGAAGAGATCTGATCTGAAGAGAAGAGATCTGATCTTTCATCTGAAAGCCGAAAGAAAGAGATCTGATCAATTTGAAGCGCCGCCTGATAAATTCTAGCCAAAACGTATACATTCTTTCTTCAAGAAACAGCCTGGTCTTCTTCATTCTATTTGGACACACCTCTCTCTCATCAGCTTCCAATCGGCAGAGTTGTGCGAAGAGTGCAGCCTCCCTCTGCTTCTTCGCTTCAGCTTTCCGCTCTTCTGCATCTCAAACCAAAAAAATTGTTTTAAAAAAAAAACATAAATAATGAATCTGTCCGAGGAGGGGGTCTAACTTGGGACCCTTCGCTTTATAGTCAAGCACGCACAACCATCATGCCACACCCGGACACATATAAAATTTTTTACCTAAACGCATCTTGAACATTCCAGTTACATAAAGAATAGCCACTGATTCTAGCAAGTTTGGTTTGTATCTTCTCTAAAGAGGTCTCTATCTACTCCATAGGAAAACTGCCAACTGGCAAAAAAAGATTCTAGGGCGACCGACCTACCGACCCTTTCCCTCACTCGAAATGTATTTATTAGAGTTTTCACAGCTAAAATTGAAAGAAAAAAGTCTTCTTTTCTCTAAATAAATAAAAGGTTTCATTAGCCATAACTCAGCCTCAACCGGTTCCACGAAGTTAAAAGTGAAACTTTTAACCTACTTTAGCGATCGACCTATTGATGAATCAAGACATGTTTTACCCATGATCTACTCTGCCATGACGCGGAAAACTATTAATGATTTCAAATATGCGTTCAACGATTTTTTGTTGATTTGCAACTTCTGATTCATTTGAGACCAATCCGAATCTGATAACTTCTACTCTTAATTATCCTTTTCAACATGAGTCAATGCCTTTTTTAATATTATATATAAAATAGAGCTGATTTCGTTGGAATCACGAGCAGTCAACCAGTCTCACTTCAAATGAAATATCATTTTCGCTATTCTTTCTATGATTGTTTTCTTGGCAACAGTGAAACAGATGAGATGAAAAAGAAAAAAAGAAAGAGAGTTGACAAAGGACGAGAATAAATAAATAAATAATCTGAACTCAACGCTGCAATTTTTCTCTCTGCGAGATTTGGTTACTTGTTAAACCTTTCTTAATTGAATTGGAAGCGACTAGAGAAGGGTTGAAAGAGAGAATCTGAATGCGAAACAGTAATTGAATGATGAATGAGGAGACCCACTCGAAGAAGCAGTAAAGAATTCACCCACAATGCTTTCCACAAGGAAATGTTTGAATTGTCATTAAAATCCACTTGATATGCCTCAGGCATCAGTTACTGATCCAAATGCCATTATAGACCGACCTTCATCCTCTTCTGTCACAGTCACTGTTTCAGAAGTTGTGGCCGCGGATGTTGTCGGCAAGTCTTCATCAGGCGTTTCATCTACCTGCACAATTATACAATCTTCAACTTCTAGTTCTGTGAACCATTCATTTTTTTCACAGAGGCACTTTATGGCAATAACTTTGAAGTTTAAGTTTGTAGATGTTTTTTTTAACAAATATGGGACGAATTAGTAATACTCACTCACTCCTGATAAGAGTTAGAGAGACGGTTAGATTCTGCCTTGTGACACAGCTACTCTTCGTGTAATACTTCAATCTTTTGTACACAACGTTCTGATACAAATATACAAATACAGTTCCAATTAGTTTTCTGTATATATACTATTATTATCATTATTCTGTATATATACTATTATTATCATTATTCTGTATATATACTATTATTATCATTATTCTGTATATATACTATTATTATCATTATTAATCCGGTAAAAAGAAAAAGTTAAGCTGAAAAAGACTAAAATTTCAATGGTTATCATGTGAAAACGAATTTTTCGCAAAAAGATGAAATGAGCCCAACCTGAGAACCCTCTGCATGCTCTTTTTCTTCCTCTATAATGACATCCTTATCCTTCTCGACAACTTCTTCATCTGTTGTAGTTGGAGTCTCTCGGGCCTTCAACAATGCAACCATTCTGATCTACTTCCTCGCGCTCCTTCACGTTATACGCCTTAGATGAGTCCTCTTCCACACAGCTCTATGCACTTCTTTCGCTGGTAGAGAGAAATCCCCTTTCGACTTTGAGTCATCAGTCAAGTATTTCATTAGGATCTATTGCTTGCACTGTGATAACACCACTTCATCCTTGAAAGTAACGCTCGATAGACGAAAGAGTTTAAGAGTAAATTTAGTAAGAACCTCCTCTTTCGTGGGCTCTTCCGAGGAAGAAGCTCTTGCTAGACAGAAGCCGGAATCATCCGATGTATTCTGCTTGTCCGAAGAAGACGCGCTACAATACACAAAACAATTAGACTTGGCCTATCTGCTCAAGAGATCTTTTCAATTGCTTCAGCTTGGAATACTGTACATATAGACTAGAACCTTTACATGATTCTTATCCTTGTTTCACTAAAAAACTCTCCTTAAAAAACCATTTCGTTCATATTCAATTTCATTCCTTCCTTATCTCTTATAAGCATTCCCATCTAGAAAAGATTTATGCGCATACCGCTTCCACCAAAGCCTCCGTCTCTCTTTGGCCGACAAAATTCCTGGTGAGAGCGGCGGGCCAATTCTCTTCTTACTATTCTGCACCATCGTCAAGTGCAAGACTGAGCTATCACTCCGTAACAGAATCTTCTCCCCAACCCTTTTCTCTTTCTTTCACATCGCATGGCCCCACTAGCTGATAACACTTATGTTCTTCTTGAAAGACACAGATTCAGCGGATCCAATGTCCTCGACCCCTTATCAACTGCTTCAACCAAGAGCCGTCACTCAATTGGTCGAGCCGTCCTTCAAATATCCTTTCTATCAGCAACGCAACCTTTGATCCAAACGTTATACTTCAATCGGTCACACTCCATATCGAAAAAGGGTGGCATTACAGTAGGTTCCGCTTCTGCTCCCCCACTAAAGTCAAGGAGAAAGACTTTCATTTCTTGTTTCTTATGAAGCTGATCGACTTGACCGTTCACGCTTAATGGAATAGAAAAAAAACTTTCAACATACAATAACTCCTGTATTGAAAGATTCTTGTTATGAAGTATTAGTTGTTTCATCACTAAGTGTACATCTGGTGAACTCAAATGTCCTTCGAATTTTTAGGTATGTTTTTTTCAAAAAGCAAACAGTTATTCCGGAACAAGAGGATACTATTATTTCGCTCCTGACTACAACACTTTGTTTATGTAAAAATTTTTAGTTTACATACATTTTATCTTTCAAATGGTTTCTTCGAAAAAATTTTTTTTTCAAATAAGAGGTTCGAAAAATTACTTTGCTTCAATCCTAAAACAAACTCAGTAAGAGTAAGAAGAGTAAGTCAATTACTACACTCTTTGTCTTTCTACACACACAAAAAAATTATTGACCATGAGCTTTTCACTGGAAAAAAAACATTTAAAAAAGCTTCTTTTCAAATTACAGCTTTAAATGCTTACTTCGCTGCATACTACTTCAAGGTTTAAAGGTCAATTACAACTTCTCAAAAAAAACTAACTGGATTCCGTGTAACTGAAATGAAATAACTGCCATGTGGCAAAGAGCCTATTCAACTTTTTGACTCATTTCCTCTACAGTTCAAAGAGCATTTTGGTAAGCAATTCATATACTATATGTACTATCGAGTTTGACATGTCGAAGACAATCCGTAAAGGTCTTAGACAAAAAACTTTTTTGTTAAATTTCGAACAGTGTTAATGTATTTTTCAAGCACTTCTCAAGTTAATAAAACTTCCATTCATCAGAAAACGTGTCCTTATTTTCCGACGAAACTTTAGAGAGTGAAAACTGGAGACCTTGCGTTGTCTTTTACACACACCTATGTAAAATGTAGCCGCATGTACTTTGTAACTGTCACAATGATTTGCATCCGAAAAATATTGAAGATTATACGTGGAAGAGAGGCTGTTGAAGAGGGTGAGAACTTCTTTCCGTCCATTCGATCAATCAATCTCTTACTTGGAGGGAGCTCTATCTCTCTCCCTCTCCTCCTCTAGCTCTATCTCTCTCCCTCTCCTCCTCTAGCTCTATCTGTCTCCCTCTCCTCCTCGAGCTCTATCTCTCTCCCTCTCCTCCTCTAGCTCTGTCTCTCTCCCTCTCCTCCTCTAGCTCTATCTCTCTCCCTCTCCTCCTCTAGCTCTATCTCTCTCCCTCTCCTCCTCTAGCTCTATCTCTCTCCCTCTCCTCCTCTACGATGAAAGACGAAAAGTGATAGAAAGAAAAGACAAGAATGCTGCTGCTACTTTCCTGTTTCTCTTTCTCGAATTTACCTCGCCTTATTGTCTTCGCTTTACGCTTTTTCTTTAATCTCCCCCTCCCCTCGTTCTTCTCTCACTATCTGCACTCCATTCCACTCACGTTATATTTTCTGATTGCTTCCGCAAACCCAATATGTCTATGTCACTTCACATCTCTCCCCGCCCTCTTCTTTATGTATACAAACAAACCAGGATAGATAGCTAAACATAGAAAATGTGGACCTACAAGTGAAAAGATGAATAAAACGCAGAAAGAAGAGATGCAGAGAGAGGTTGAGAATAAAATACAAGAGAGGCAAACAAAAAAGCAACACTGAATGCAAAAGGAAAGGCTAAACAGAACACTCTTAAATCTATCCAATACCCTCCCTTTCTTCGGATTTGAGTCAGAGATTTCCAAATAAAATTAGAAATCTATAGACATATAAATAAAACGCCATATCAAAAACTTTCAAATGTTTTAAATGGTATTAAATATTGGTTTTGCTCATCAAGTTCTTAGAAATAGCAGGCAGGCTGTTTCTTCCAAACCGTAGAAAGAATGTGCATATCAAGATGACTGATGATGAGGAAATGGCAGGTCTTTAAGAGAGCGCGAGAGCATGTGATGTAAAAGAGAGGATGCAGACGATCAGAACATTCATTATATCATTAGCTTTCTTGAATAGCGCATACATTTTGCAAAAACTTCACACGTACTGCGGGTTAGAGAACCAAATAGATAGCAGGTAATAGTATGGAAAAGCCAACCAAAGAATACCAACCGTGAGCTCGATACCGAAGATGCGGTTATCATAGAGAAGGCGTCATCTTCTTCGATGCATTCCTCTTCCTGTACATCCCGTTCTTTCATGCGCAGGCCTTCGCTGAAAATCTCGACGCTTCCGCTTATAAAGCAGCTGTCCTCGAATCCATCCGTAGATGTTCTCCTACTTCCGCCACTACTGATACTCCGCATGGAATCTTCCAGAATACTGTCAATTTCGTCCGTCATCTCTGTGGCAATACTCCGAGGCTCCTGATCGACTACATCGGCAACCGACGTGATAACTTCTCTTATTTCTTTTTTTCTGATTTTTACGTCATTCTTGGTAAGATTCATCATATCCTTTCCATTGTTGCTGGACATCAACTCATTCTCGCCAAAACTACTGGAAGATATTCTATTCTCATCTTTCCTGATGGTAGTCACTTTCTTTTCTGTAGTTCTGCAAATCTTTGTCTTGTTCCGGTCATTCTTACTGATAGATGATATGTCCTCAACATTCCCGTTGTAAGCTGCCTTCTTATTGCCGCTGCTGCGGTGATTATTTTCGAATTCGTTTTTCATACTGAGAGATACCCTGATCTCATCGTTCCTGTTGGAAGCTGCGTTCTCCTCTACAGTTCTTCGTGGAATCATCTCATTTTGTTCACAGCTTTCGTAAGCTGATCTATCCTCGTCATTCTTGTCAACATGTAATTTCATGTCATTACTATTGGGATGAACGCCGTCGGAGCTTCTATCCGCTTGGTCTATGGCGCTTTTCCAAAAACCAACTATTTTTAATAAACTGAGAAAATATTTTGCCTTCTCAAGGAATATGCTCCACAAAAGAAAGAGGGGATTTATGAGTGCATTCCAGGTTGAATTCCCCTGGTATGCATCTTGATCGGCTCTCTCGCCACAATCGTCGCGGTCTTCTGCATCTCGCTTTTGATGATTTCGTGTGTTGACCACCCTAGAAGTTTCGGCGACTTTCAAGCTTGATAGCAACGCTTGCTTTTCGCTTTGCTGGCGTTTCTCTGCTTTGCCAGCAATGCTTTTCCGAGCCATTGGTAATACAGTGTGCCCGAGTGGTTGATGCGCAAGCTCGACTTTTCGAAAACTGGTGGAGATGCAAACCTTACAGGCTCATAAGAAAACTGTCGAAGCGAAATGTTCTCACGTGTACCAAGAAATTTCGAAGAGCGTACAGTGAAGACAAAGCTGAAGAGAAAATATAGCTTGCTGGTGGCAAGATTCCACTCTCAGCTGTCCAGAAAGTCTTCAGCGAGTTTCTCGAGTGATGAACTCTACAATTATGTACTTCATTGTACGCGACAAGAACAGAAAGTAGAGCACACGAGAGAATATGCAAGAGATGTCCACAGGGAACTCTATATAATTGCATCCATACGACTTTTAGTCGACAGAAAAGCGAATTTTATCTAAATGAAATGGTTATACACGATGCAATGAAAGGGAATTCCCTCGTATACTCTTTTCATAAATCGTTCGTAGCTTGTCAAGGTATGACGACAACGAAGAATAAATAAATAAAATATAGCCGCGATTTGGCAGAGAGAATGAAAAATGTTTATTATATCCTCTCTTCTCTTTTTCTGACACATCAACTTCGCCTCTTTCCAACATGTCTATCTTGCCATAAAAAATGACAACAATTCTTTAATAGCTGAAAAAACGACTAAATCACCAAACGAACTTTGAACAAGATCACATGTATTCTTCCTATAAAAAATTATTTCTAACGGCTGAATCGTCAGAAATGATTTATTGCATGTGAGCAGCAAACCGCATTTGACATCATGGAGAGACATACAAAAACAGCCTTCGCCATGTGGACGACTGATGATGAACTAACGAAAAAGAGGCTTCTCTCCTATTCAGCAAATCAAATCCATATGGTGAATAGGTTTTTTTAACTACTGGAATAAACACAGCAAGATGAAGAGTGACATCAGAATGCAAGCGTTAGATAGGTGGAAGAAAGAAAGGGAGAGAGAACAGACACTGCGAAATGCCTTATCAAATAATTACAGCCGGTGATGACAGAATGATGAAGCAGTTCAGATTGGAACGGACCATAAAGTAACCTATTAGCTTGCTGAGAATCAGAAGGACAGATACGCACCATAGCCTAATCCCCAAACCGACCGATACAACTATTTAGATATTGTGCTTCTTCAAACTACGAAAGACTGAAAGACAGCCAATGATGACAAAAAAGTTTTGAGAGGTATTGATCGAAGCTTAAAATTTTTGAAAATGATTATACGATAAGATAACCCATTCTAGAACGGAAGAAAAGACACGAAATGTAAAGAATCAGATCCAAGAAGTTGTATGGAAAGAAGAAACGAACACACAATAAAAAAATGAATAGAGAGAGACGAGCAGAAAAAAAGCCTTTAATTCAAGATAGGAGAACTTTTCAACAGAAAAATAATAGATCACCTTAAAATTACTGAAAAATACTCGGGAAAAAACCTGAAATTCAACGCGAGCGCATTCTATCTCAACTTCAAGTGAAAGCTCAATGCTATTGACCTCTCTCTCTCTCCTTTCTGTCTACTGCTTTTGATAGACAACGCTTATGGTTTGCTTTCCCTTGACGAGATACAAACCATTTAAGACTTATTCAGAAAAAAAAACGAATTTAAGAGCAAGAGAGAAAGAGATAGAAACAAATAGCGAAATTGAAGAAAAGAGAGATCAACGTGAGAAATAAATAAAACAAAATCACGATCAATAACTCGATGAAAAGGTGTTTTTTTTCTGTAGAAAAAAACTGATTGTTTTGAAGGGGAGCTGGAAGACGTGGGAACGTCTATTCTTCCGACGGAAACCGTAGGGCAAAGATAGACAGCGATAGAGAGGGAAAGAGAGAGAGAGAGAGAGAGAGAGAGAGAGAGAGAGAGAGAGAGAGAGAGAGAGAGAGAAAGCGATTAGAAGTAACATAGAGAATACACCGCCTCAGGCGGAGTTCGGTTATACTAAGGAGGGAGGGGGAGAGGGGGGAAGACAAGGGTGTTCGGGGATGGAAAAAAAGACTGCGCAAGAAAACAGAGCCGACCTTTTCCCCCTTAATTCCTCTCTTTCTACAGCTTTCTCTCCCGAAAAAGTCTATTGATACATTTTTTGATTCCCTCATCTCTTCGAAACGCTCTCATGTAATCTTCCTTTCATCATCAGAGTGCTCTTCTCTGTACAGTAAGAAGAAGAGAGTTAACTTTTGCACGAAAACATCCAATAATTATTTTTAAAAAACATTAACTAAATAACAACAGAACTAAGAAAGAGCAACTTTTTGTTATTAACGTCCAATCTACCGACAACTAAACCCTTTCTGGACAGGGAGGAATTGAGCGAGGATTCATCTGATGATATCACGCTTAACGAGGAGAAAAGCATGAGAAAACACTCCGCCACTGTATCAACTCAACAACTACAAACTATTGCACTGCTCTGCCCAAGTAAGAATCTCTCCTCTTCTTCTTCTTCCTCTTATCTCCTTTGCTAATCAAGTAATGCATACATGACCTACATAACCTTTTCTTATAAATTATAGTTTTTTTCGTACTTGAAAGCTTCAAATTGAACAGTTATCCGTTTTCTTTTTCCCTTTTAGATGTTCTGACTGGTACGCATTTTTGGCTTTTGAAAAAATTCTTTGCGCGGCTTTTTCAGAGATTTCGCATTCACTTTTTTTTCTGAGATTTCGTATTCAGACGAAGCAACAATTTGGAATTACTTTTTCCATCTCATTTTTCTGAAAGAAAGTGATGGAGCGTTAGAATTCAACTTTTCACTTTGCTAACTGATTTTCTGCTATCTGGTTTTTTTCAACTCTCTCGCTGCAAGAAAAAAAGACATCGCTGCTCATGTCTCGAACGTTATATTTCTCTCACTAATTGTACACATTTTAGGTTCTTTCTTTTTACCGTAGTCCATTTTTTCGTGGTGAGACATTGGAGCGTTCAAAAAAACCAGATAGCAGAAAATCAGTTAGCAGGAAAAAAATCAGTTAGCAAAGTGAAAAGTTGAATTCTAACGCTCCATAAGCGATAAGGGCAGAGAGAATGCAAGAGAGGGAGAGAAAAGGGATGAAAAGAGGCAAGAGGGAGAAAGAGATGCATAACACTCTTCCCCTTCACTCGCTGCGACATGGTCGCTTCTTCCCTCGTGTCTCTAGACTTCAATCCTTCTCCCCTTCACTCATCACTCTTCTCCTTCACTCGCTGCGACATGGTCGCTTCTTCCCTCGTGTCTCTAGACTTCAATCCTTCTCCCAATATTCATTACAATACCTGAGAAAAAACTCCATAATTCTCAAGAAATTATCTCTTGACATACAGCAATGACTACTTTGACATTTCGACCAACTCCCCTGTCCCCCCTGCCTTCTTCTCTATAAAAAATCGATGAGGCCCATGTGATGTACGTTACGTAATAAACAGTTTAACAAATGTGTTGGTTCATCTTCCTTCTTAATCACATATTATAAAGAAGAAGAATAAGATATCACGCTGTAAGATGATCACTTGCCCCGCAGAAAGCGTTACATTCCATATATTAAAACAAAAAAGACCAGTGGAGATTCCAAACGAAGAAAAAATCCATTGAGCTGGAAATTACCCATTTTGGGTGACGCAAGGGAAACTACTTGAGCTCATTGAGAAGTTCAGAATTTTTGAATTTAAGCTTCAACGAACTCATCTTGAAAATTACACTTCAAACTAAATATGATTAATTTATTAAATTTTGAAAAGGTAACTATTATTTGCAGAACAAATAACAGCAAAACTTCCAAAATAGCTTTATATGCTGTTTTGTATTGTACAAATTTTTATTAGTGCACAAGAAGAGCGCACTGTACATATGTTCCTTCAAAGGAAATAAGTAACGACAACTTGACACACACCTTTCTCCCAATTGACAATTATCAAGTTAACACCCTATTTTTTGACATTAAAACTTTTGACACTATAATTGTTAGGGAGATCCGTTTATTTGGGAGTGAGACTTTGTTAAGAATCTTACACAGTGGCTGGCTCGTTTCCACTGCGATCGTTGATTTGCGTATCGCTGCTTCTTTCTGGTGTGGAATGTGTCGTGGAGGAAGGCATGGATGAGGGGGCTGAAAACATTTTCTCTTTCTACCTCCTACCTTATAAACATCCTTCTACCACCTCCAACCCACAAAAACAATCAGAAGTCGCAACCTACGCCTTTCTACTTCTAAAGGCGTTAGACTATGTAAAACTTTTTCAATAGTAATATTCAATTTCAATTTTGTGGCAGACCTAACAGCCTCAACCGCCCATGCTGTTGAGATTTAAAGAAAAACCCTCAGATGAAAGATCTTTTTCGTACCCCCAACACATGGAAGACCCTTATATTTCCTCAATTACTAATAAAATCTATTCTCTTTCGCTCAACTAGTCTATGGATAAACCTTTATTCCTCATCTATGAAAGTATTACATTCGACGAATCACTTTTTCCTACAATTGCCTTCTGTTAGCGAATATGTATCACCGCTTTTTGCAAACCTTCGCGCTCTTTTCCCGACTTCATAACTAGCGGTGAAATGCACTTACATGTCGTCTCTTTGACGAATTCTGGTGAGACTGGCTCTTCGGCTTGCGGCTGCTCTGCTGCAGGTTGATGCAGAGCAGCTGCTTCCGACGCACTTTGAGCCTCTTCAAACGCAACGGGAGCTGCGTCGGGCACAACTAAAGTCGCGATAGGCGACACCACAGCAACTGGAGCCGATACAAGGGCAGAAGTTGGCGCTGCAACGAGCGATGTCGGGGCAGCGATGGATGGAGTCGGAGTTAGGCCTGAGCTTTCTGCTTTGCTCTCGGCGACTGCCGCAGGCGTATCCGCAGCCTCGGTTGGTTTCGAGGGCACTACTGGGAGTTGCAAGGGCACCTGGCGACCAATCGTGGCCGGATCGATCAGATACTGCAAAAAAGCTCATTCATTAGAGGCTTGGAGGCGGAACGCTTCTTTTCTCTTCCACAGCTTTTGTAATTCTAAAAAACCTAGCATACACTAAAAATCAAAAGCTTTTAAACATATTTTCTTCTCGAACGTGTGAAAAACTGAATCATGGTGTTTCTTCCATCCGCACTGCGGGTGGAAAAAAATTTATGCGCTCTTCAAAAAGTCCGAAAAACATTCAAATATATGCACTCGAAAGAAAAAATTTCCGATTTCTATAATAATAATAATATTACAGAAATCGGAAATTTTTCCTTCTTTTGAGTGCATTAATTCCGATTTCTTTTATTTCCTTTTCTTTTCGATTTCTACCTATGAAAATTCTAAAACTTTAAAGAAGACAATTCCAAACTCTTTTAAATTCTGAAAATCTATGCCCTCGAGAAAAATTATGCGCGTGGTAAGAAACACCCTGAACTGAATATCTTGCCCGTGTTTGTTGAAAAAGCAATAAAAAAAGCAAAAGCTTCGAACGCTCAAATAAACCACTTCGATCAAAATAAATTTTCAACCAGCTTCGTCTGTAAAATCTAGGCGTTTTTTTGATTATTTAAACGAATGATCCGAGTTTTTTATAAATGGTATTATCTGTTCTCCCATCGCACGTTTTTGGTCTCTTTTCCTAAGTTTCTCATTTTCATAATAATAATATTTCCGATGAAAACCCTTCTTAACAGGTAATAAGAAACATCGTGAAGAGATAATGTTAAATCTTTGAATATCGACAACTTTTAAGACATATAATCTAAACTTTTGAACATTTTTCTCCAAAAACTTGACTGCGAACTGCTTTGCTCATGAACCATTTTGCCACCGATCAACAGACAAACAATTTTACAAACTGCGGAAAAGGTTAACAAAGGAAGAAATAAGCCAATCGCTAGGGAATTAACTAAAAATGAATCAACAAAACAGCAGACAATGTAAGATAGAGTGGAACGTACTTTTCATAGTGCAGGGAAAGTGGTAAAATGGATCTGCCATAACTACAAAAACCCGCAGCAGTATCCGTGATAACTTCCCTCAGCACTAACAACAAAATCAGATCAACACTCTTCAGGTTAACATTGCAAAGTGGCAGTTTGGTAAGCAATTACGTCTGTTCTGATGAATATCTGCTTTCGGAGAATGCAAATAGAAAATATACTTCTTCAACCTGAGAAATAAGAGAGGGAAAGAGGTAGTCAAACGAGAAAATAGATAACTACAGCAAAAATAAGTGAAGCGAGAGAATTGAAGCAAAAACGCTGTAAAATCCTTGAAAAACTTGTCACAAACAATTCTTCTTGGAGATCAATCGATCGTTTCTATATCAATCACGAAAACTCTCCCTTTTTGCTCCGTTCACAAACAAAAATCATTTCTTTTACGAATAGATTCATATTAGCCCTTTTGGTACCTACTAGGTGTGACTTTTGATGTTCTAGAATATTATTTAGGGGAAATAATAAACGTCTACCTATTTCAGTGAAACGTTCACCTAAATAAAAAAACACGTCAGCCTAATTTTGTGCATTTTCTACCTATTTTCTCAAACACGTCTACCTATTTTCGTGAAACGACTACCTATTTCAGTGAAACGTTCACCTATTTTAGTGAAACGTTTACCTATTTTGACAAACATGTCTACCTGTTTTGACGAACTTGTTTACCTATTTTGAAAAAAACACGTCTTCCTATTTAGACAAACTTGTTCACCTATTTTGACATTTTGATTTCGTGCGACGTCAACCTTTTTTCGTGCAACGTCAACCGATGACTTTTTCTTGTCTTTGTTGACTTTCCGCTGCATCTAATGGCTTTTTGCTGTTTTTTATGATGAGAAAGAGATTTTATTCATGAAAATTCCCTTCCCACCTTTCTCCTTAGGGCACCCCTTCCCCCCTTTAGGGCCCCCCTCCCCCCCTAGGGCCCCTACCCCCTTTGCTTAGGTAGGGCCCTCTTCCTCCCCTTTCCCCTTTAGGCCCCCCTTCCCTGCTTAGGTAAACACCCCTCCCCCCTTTCCTTTCCCCAAAATTTATAAAGATAATTTAAAAAGAAAGAGAAAGAAACAGAACAAGTAAGAAAAAAAGAAAGAGAAAAAAATAAGAAAGAGACAAGTTTGTCAAAATAGGTAGACATGTTTGTCAAAATAGGTGAACGTTTCACTAAAAAAGGTGAACGTTGCACGAATTTAGGCTGACGTTTTTCAAAATAGGTAGACGTTTTTCAAATCAGGTAGACGTTTTTCAAAATAGGTAGACAAGAAATTGTCGTCCTATTATTTATACTCGAAAGATCAATTCTCGGGAAAACATCTTAGGAGGTATATCTGTCAAAATGCGGAAGAGAGAGAGAGAAAGAGAGAAAGAGAGAGAAAGAGAGAGAGAGAGAAAGAGAGAGAGAAAGGTCTTTTGATAACGTAAAAGATACCCAGTGCCGTGAGAGGCAGAGCCATTCAGTAACATTACACAACAAAAACAACTTTAACGTTCTAACAAACATAAGAGAGGTTATCGCGCAATTCCCTAGTTTTCCTAAGGACAGAGGGAGCCTGACCAGAGAAATAGCACACAACTATAACAAACATCTGAAGTAGGGCACGTGAACGAGAGCGAGAGTAGACTGATCTACTTCGTCCCAATTTTTCTTATTCTCATAATCAAATGAGAGAATAAAGGGGCCATGTTGATGAAATTTCTCTGAAGCCAGCTGCGGGATTGTTGAATGGTCAGACTACGACGTTTCCAACACTAGATTTGACGAGTTATACACGATAAGACCTCCTCACCTTCTTGCGTGCTTGTGGCAATGGGGCTGGAGGCTGCGCGGGCGCCATGGCCCCGATCGTCGCTGCAGAAGAGACAGCTGCACCGTCCGCGAACTCATCGGCATCCCCCGCGATGGAAGTTGCCGTAGATGTCAGACGAGAGCGCTGCCCGTCGGGTGCGCCGGCTGAAAACAGTTTTGTTTCGTTAATTTACCCAGGCCGAAATATTTAACGAGTGCAGAGAGCCGTGCCGACTGCATATAAAATCTGTTAGCAAGGCTGATCGTTTAGGGAGTTTTTACAAATTTTTTCATTTCTGTTTGTGCACATGAATGTCATGCTCTAGTTCTTGCAGAAAGTTTTCCGTCTTAACCAGGCCGCTATCAAATAGTATAGCTAAACACATGTTGATTTTTATTATTTATTATATAAATGGATTAAGGAGTGCTTGAATAACAAGTTCAAAAAGCTGCTTAATATTCACTGCCCCGATGAATGCCTTTATTGACGCAAACTTTCACCGGAAACATAGTCGAAAAAGTAATTACTTCGATCCTAACAAACAAATTCGTTCTTAAGGCTTGAATATCTTCTTTTTAGCCTTGTCCATTCATACAGTCTTCATAGCGCACGCAGACAAAACATCCATATATGTGTGCTTTAGGCGTGTCTCTTTACCATTGCTCTTCTTTTCTTTTTCTTCCTCCTCTAGTTTATTCTCCACCTTTCACTTCCAAGCATTTACTAGCGTTCAATACAGAGATCTGTTGTGAAGCTCATTTTGTCATCATTGTTTGTTGTGACCTTTCGCGCAAAGACTTTCTTAGGAGCACTAAAACGAAAATATTCTGAGCGAGCATCCTTAGACGGGTCTTAATTCTCTGAGCTCTCGCTCTTTAATCGAGGGACGTTTTTCTTGCCAAAACCAATAGCATACAATTCTGATCTAAAAACTCGATCCTATATGTTTTCTTTTATATTTCTCTGAGCAATCATCGTGATATTTACTGAAAGATAAAAAAATCGTCTTTTATATAGAGGGAGCAGTGCTTTTCGCTGTCGAGGATATCATGAACTAAAAACCTTGTGAAGATCGAACTCTATAAAACTTTATAATTAGTTGACTAGAATTTGTGCTGAGTTAAACGCATTGGATTGAGAATCCGGTAGACTGAATTAGTTGACTCATTTCTTTGTGTTGTTGCAACAGTCTCGAGGAGATTTTCCGGCTAGAAGATGCAGCAAGCGCACCGAACTTTGCTCTTCCAATGAAGAAAAGAAGCGGAATTGTAAAGTGAAGAAGAAACATTTTTAATTATGCAATTTCTCAGTCAATTAACCGACACATGTAAGATAAGACGATTTCTTCTTATAATTAGCGAGCAGAATCAAAAGCGTTTCCGACACGCCTTGAATGCGCAATAAACGCCTTATTTACAAGCAGAATCGTGAGAAGAAACTCCGATTAATAAGGTTCGTGAGTCTTTGTTCTGGACGCGCCGAAAAATAGACCAGGCTTACAAGCAGAAAACGTCTTTGTTCTGGACGCGCCGAAAAATAGACCAGGCTTACAAGCAGAAAACGTCTTTGTTCTGGACGCGCCGAAAAATAGACCAGGCTTACAAGCAGAAAACGTCTTTGTTCTGGACGCGCCGAAAAATAGACCAGGCTTACATAAGCAGAAAACGTGTATACCAACTCTCAATACTAATTCTAGCACTAACTAAACTTTTTGTGCTAGAATGTAGGCTGCCATGTTCTCAAAGTACTTTGTCCACCCTACCATTTATTTCTTACATGCACAAAACTGTAGATATTTCTTACATGCATTAATTGATGACTTCAATGAAAAGAGATCATACGAATTTATAATAAGAACTAAATAATTAATTAATAAAGCATGCGTTTTTGATGTAAATATCTTCAAAAGCACTGCTAATTCCTCAAACAAGATATGTTATCAAGCAAGCCTTATTTCTGAACGGATTATGTTAAAAAGCCGACTAATTTCCAGCAATATTTGTTTAAAGTGCTGAGCAAGTAATAAGTGAGAATTGTTGCTGAGAATTGCTAGTAAGCGAAATACGTGAACATAAAAGTCTAGGTGTTAAGCGAGTCTATCCATGCGTCATCCAAGCGCTTCATTCTCCTCTTCAGTGTAGGTTAAAGAACCAACTTCAAGTTGACTTCTGGCGACAGGAAATTGAATTCGTGCAGCCAAGTGAGAAATGAAAGACTCTTTTGCTTACTTCTTGCGGCCATGCGCGCGGCTTTGCTGGCAGCCGCGCCCGGCATTCGTTCCTCGATCTTCTCAAGCATCTCCTGCTTCACCTTCTGCGCGTACTGAGGCAGCGGAGGAGGCGGAGAGGCCGGGTTCGCCGTCACCGCTCCGTTTCCTGCGGCGGCGCTCTCACCTTTAACGACCAGACCTGACTCGTGTAAGCGAGGAGTCAAACATTTATATCCAGTGAATGTTTAAGTAGACCACCCTCTGTATTTATTAAAGCGAGAGTGCCGCAAAAAAAAACTATCAGTAGAGAAGAGTCTCGATAAAAAGGCTCGTGGTTAGGAAACGACACACATAAGAGTGATCAAGTGCGTGCGATAATAGAGAGAAATTCATTTAAACAATTCATTAATACCAATAGTTCTTCAAGAACGATTTAATCCAGGATTGGGTCAGAGAATACCCTGATCACCAATATCTATCACTACATTTCGAAACTTTAAGGCAGTTTCTTCAGGTTAGTAAATTGAAGTGACGGTTGCAGGCAGTTTATGCAATCCCTAAATTCATTTCTTGAGGGAGGGAAGATGAATCATTGTCTGTTGAACAATTGGAGTAATCAAGGGTGTGCGATCTCTGTTTATAGGTCTGCTGCAATCGGCCTTTTATGTGGTAAGAAGCAAGGGTGACATCCTCAAATTCCATCGTCCGATTGAACTTTAGCTTGTATCTCTCGAGGAGGAACCTACACATAAGAACTACTTTCCCTTACGACGAAGTTCTATTTCATTGAACCACTAACCGGCATGTATTCACGCTTTCTGAAGCTGCTATTTTTCGGACGTATTATGATGTCCATGACTCTTAATGACTTTGGTTTCACAAACCTTCTCCCTTGATGAGTTCGCCAGCCTTTGCAGCTTTCACTTGTCGTTCGTTGATGCATGTATTCGTGTTGGGATCCACAATTTCCAGAACCTGTAAATATCGAACGTCTGAAACTTTTCAAAAACTTTTTGGTTCCGAAGCAACTGTTACTTCACTTGCTTGCTATTTGAGAGAACCAGACTCTACTGTGAATTCCTTTATCTTTTCGTTCATTCTATTTCAGTCACTGTCACTCTCTGAGCTCACTCCATATTTCTCCCTATCCCTCTCACTCTCTTTCTCTCGTCATATGTCTTTCAATCGCTCTCTCTTTCATTCGCTTTAACCTCACTGTTTAATTCTATCTTTCTTTCTCAATGTCTCTAACTTTATCTCTGATCATAGTCTTTCCTTTCATATTTCTCTGTCTCTTTTCCACCCCCTACTCACGTTCTTCCTCCTATGCTCTTGATGAGCGAGTGCCTGTTGTTGAGCCGCCGTCTGAGGGCCTCCACCTCCCATGGGGTGATTCGGGCCGACGTTCATTCCCATTCCTGCGCTTAGATTTGCCACATTCGATATGGCCTGCTGCCCGCTGACGCCGACCGGAACAGTGGTGGAGACCAAGTTGTTTGGATTGAGATTTCCCCCAGCGGCGGGCATCATTGGGTTAATGCCGACAGGTCCTCCCGCACCCGCCTGCATTCCCTGCGGAACCACTGCAACCACATACTTCCACTTCTAGCTTCTACCGTGATTGCTTCATTCACTGACGAATAAACAGCTTTCAGATCTTTTCAAAAGCCTTTTAATGAGAACTTTCAATATTGGAAAATACTCGAAAACAATTTCCAGTGCTTTTTATTGGTTTCTCTGATCTTTTGGCTGATATGAAATCTAATTGAATGGTAGAATTTTATCTCACCCTTCCCTTGCCGGGCTTTCCTTTCCAGGAAGAAGACCACCGTCTACTTCGATTGACTACATCTCGTCAGAAAAATACTTTTCATGGTTAATTTTGCAGCCGAAATTTCGCAATATTTTTAAAGCTGTTATTGTGTGACTATTTGGCTGGTTGTCCCACACGGTCGCTTACTCAGCTGGACGGCCTCGTTAGCTCGAACTTAACTGAGCACAAGCAGAGTAAAAAATTATTGCAGTATTGCGAAATTCGGTTGTAAAACGTCGTGGTGCGTAATGTCGTGCTACCACTTTTCATATTATCTGATGCCTTATTTCTAATGGCTCCTTGAGCAACAAACAAACAAACTGAAGCTGTTTGCATGGGATATATGACGTACTTCGGTAGTCAGACCGCCACTGACCATTTCCAGGATGGCCGGGGCCAATCATGCCAGATTGCATCATCATGTGGTGATTTGACATCAACGAAGAAGGTGGAATCATCTGCAACAAGAACAAACGATCACTAAGATGCTGTCCTGGGTGTTTTTTCTCACTTGCACTGCGAATAAAATGTATGCACTACCAGATGGAGCTAGTTATACGAATTTTCATCATGTATAACAAGTTCTATTCCTCTCTATGCGCACTGAACCTCTCTGTAAATCTTGCCGTTCCCTGAAAATTCTTCCTGAGGGCTTTTTTCGCGGGTTTGAAGACTACACCCTGATGTTGGCGTTTGTTTTGTCAATTAACTTCGCCCAACCTCTCATGATAAACTTCAACTATTGCATATACTTACACGTCGCGTACGTGAAAAAATTGCAAAGTAGTTGTGGTCTTCATTTTTTTCTATGTGCTTCAAGTAAATTTTTGCTTACGTGTAAAACTCGGAATTTCCGTTTAAAACTCGGATTTTAAGCCTGTTTCAAGCGAGTAAGAACTGAGTGCGAATGCTTCGGAAATGAGCTGGATTGAATGCTCGAGTACTACCGTCTGTTGAAGATCTTTGTTTCGAACCTCTGCGTTTCTCTGTTTGCTTTCTTAACAAAGACTCTTACGTGAAACCCCTCATCTTTTAGGAAAACTATTTTATATTGGCACATAACAGTATCTTTTCAGGCCATTTTTTTCTGCTTTCGGCAAGCTTCAGTGGTCTTTTCGGACGCGTTAAGACAATTATACAAATGAATCTCACATTAGAGTAAGCCTGCTGATTGTTTGGTTGACGCATGACGTACTGCTGCTGCTGCATGAGCTCGGCATTCATCTGATGAGACTGGTACATTCCAGGTTGGTTGACTCCTCAATCCATACAAATAGTAAACAGACCAGCTATTTTAGCAAGCGATTTCGCGTCAGAAATTATCTACATTCTCTTTTCCTTCTTTTCTATTTTACTTCTTCTCTACTTTCCTTTCAATCCGTTTCAGCGTCTCCCCAACCTTTTTCCAACTCGCTTGGCGGGTACAAACATCTCTTAGACTGGTCTTATTCATCCCTTAGACTGGTCTTATTCAACGCCAGCCCGCAACAATCAAACACACAATTTCAAAAACAAGAAGCGACAAAGTTCTCTAGAACAATGATGACAAATAACCAAAAACATTGACGCGGAAGCGGGAGAGAAAAAGAAAAAAAGAGAGGAGAGGAGAGCGTGTGAAGGAGAAAGCTATGGAGAGGGAGGTCAAAAGAAAGCGAGAAAGTTTCCAAGCAGAAAAAAAACACACAGAAAGAGCGGAAATAATCAAACAGTTATTAGATCCATTATATTCAAGAACGCTTACGAACCAGCTTGTTGATAATTGGGGCCCGTTGGCAAATGAATCGGCATGAAGCACGGCGGATCATTTGCTGGAATGTAGACTGCCGGGTTGGGGAAGGCACCCTGCATCGCCGGATAAACATTCTGCGGGCGTCCTTGGTTGTACTGAAACTAGACGGCGGTCACGAGGAGGCAATTTTCTACGGTCCTTTGTTTCTTTGCCAACTAGTACGTTCTTCACCATCTCATTATCTCCTTATACTATCCCATCTTTCGCCCCTGATTCTCTCGCTCATCTTCTCTTTGTTTCAATTCCCCCGTCATTCCCCTGCTTTTAAATGACAATTGCGAGTGAAAGATAAGACCAGCTCAACAACATCTCTCCAAAACATTTGTAAAACTTAGGCGTCATTTCCTACTTGAGCACACACAAATATAGGCTGTTTTCATGTCCACTATCAGTTTGTTTTCTTCAGTCATACATTCATAGAACATTCTAGAGTCACATGGAATTTCACCGAAGATTCTAGGCTCATATGGAATGAATGGTCAAAGTACGTTTGATCGTTTGAATAAACAACCGGTTTCGTCAAGTTAGAAAGGGGTAATTTTTACCCATACTTTAGCGATCAACCTATTGAAAAATCAAGACAGATTTTACCTATGGAGAACGCGTACGAAGAGAGTATTCGTATCACAAGTTATTTTTTTTGAATTAGAAGAATAGAAAACTAATTGGAATAGAATGGGTAAAGATTATCCAGGAATATCTTTCTAAACACGTCTAAACGATTGTTACATTTGATTAAGCTGTTCAAACACAATAAAACTCCACCTAACGAAATGCACTAACTGATTGCCTGAATCTTACATTAGAACGCTTCAGGGTTTTCTTCAAGAATTCTTGCTCCTCAGACACTAACCCTAAAAACCTTATTTCGAAAGATGCATTGAAATTAATTGAGTCCAGCCTAGTTCATACTATAAAAATCATTTCACAAGGCTTGCACCACGAACACCGATATCTACACAATAGGTAAAAACACAAATAATTAGGATTTCAAAAAAGGAGATGGTTTTATCTGTTTCTTGTCCATCCTTGAATATGGTTATCTCTGTCTTGGAATACAAATTCTTATCTTCACTGTGCGCTTTTCTCATGTTTCGAGTGTCTCTAGAAAGTACAGATATTTAGAGAGTAGGGGCTGAAGAGAGAGAGAGAGAGAGAGAGAGAGAGAGAGAGAGAGAGAGAGAGAGAGAGAGAGAGAGAGAGAGAAGGGTTTTCCAGCCAAAACGTAATCTCTTTTATCTGATCACTCTAAACTCACCATGCTAGCCCGACTTGAGTTGGGGGGCGGATGGTTGGGCTGCTGAGATACGCCGTTCCCTGCCCCGTTCGGCTGCATGCCTCCCTGCAGCACAGCGTAACAATGAATTGGATCAATAATTTGTGATGAATACTCGAGACTTTGACGCTGATTTAAATACAGCACCAAATCATGTTTTTTTTTTGTTGGGATCTATACTTCACCTCAGGCTATGGTTACCTCGACGAGGTTTCAAAGCCTAAAACAAGATTGTATCACATAAAAAGTCATAGAACTAACTTTTGAAGGAAAAAAAACGTTAATATAAATTTCGGCTTAGACTCAAGTTTTCAAATAAACTTCTAATAAAATATCGAGCCCACTTCAGCTGCCGGTACTATTACTCGTTCCTAAGCGGTTAGGCCTTGTTAGCGTGACCTTAGGAACTTCATTTCAAGCAGCGTCGAGTCTTCACAAGAAAACGGGCAACGCATAAGCTGTCAGAAAATTTTTCATTGGTTTCTATTATACTAAGGGTCACTTCAAAAGAGGGAACAGATGAAGAGGACTACCTGCATGTTACCGTAGCCTTGCTGATTATGTCCACGTTGTATTCCCTGCAGACCTCCCTTGAAATGCACAACATTAATACTTGAACAACAATTTCTCTTAAACACTGTGTAATCCACTTAAGAAAATGCTTGAACAAAATGCGGTGGATAATAAGTGTTTTCTAACAAATAAGAAATTTCACTTCCTCGGATTAAACTCTTAAGTCACCATTCTCTTTTATTATACGTTTTGCCTGTTGCTCGACTGATCTTGGAGCTTTAACTCGAATAAAACATCAAAATTCAAGTTAAAATTCCGCGATACGGTTGTAGGCAACAATGTTACTACAGTACACCTGCACTCCCTTACGCAACTACCGTAATCAGGGGTTATTTAGTCATGACAGATCTTCTGTCGGCGGGCCTCTGTGTTCCAAATCTTTAGGGGGGGAACCTTATGTGAAAAAAGGTAAGGGGGACCCTTATGTGAGAAAAAAAAATTTTTTTCCCCCCTAAGGGGGGACCCTTATGTGAAAAAATTTTTCCGCCTTCGGCGGGCCTCTGTTTTTCCAAACCGTAAGGGGGGACCCTTATGTGAAAAAATTGTTCGCCTTCGGCGGGCCTCTGTTTTTTCATAAGGGGGGACCCTAATGTGAAAAAATTTTCCGCTTTCGGCGGGCATCTGTCCCTTTTTCTTTCACACTAAAAAACCCCTGACCGTAATCCAAAGCCCACCTGCAATTCTCCGACTACGGCTTGGGCAACGCCACCCACCGCGTGCTGCTGCACGGTGAACTGATTCGAGGTTTCCTGGGTGACGATGGCACCGCCCGCCGAATACTTCAAAGTTGGGTTGGTAAGACCCGCCGGCCAGTTCCCTTGACCACTGAACACCATTCACGCTCAGCAATCGCATGAGTAGTTACGAAAGATTAGTTCGGTCACATTAAAAATTAAATAAGAACAAAAAACGACCGCTCAGTGGAGCGGGGGAAGGAATGGGCTAGAATATTGAGACAGTGGTAGAGAACAAAGTAAGATTAGACACTAAACATAGAATAACTACCAACTTGCTAAAATAAATTATGGGGCAACCGACCTACAGACAACTTGGAAAAAAAAATTTAAAGTAAAAATTCAACATTTTGATATTTTCAGTAAAAAAAATCTATTAGAAGTAACTTAGCCGATAAGTGTTCTGTTGAGTTGAGATAATCAATATTTCAACCCAATCGGGTGCATCTACCTATTGAAAAATCAATACACAGTTCACCTATTACACTAAAAGAAGTAGACTCGCTCGCCTTTCGTCTTCTATAAAATCCTCCTTGCCCGGCTCGGTACTATTTTCAAAAACTTTTTTTCTAAAAAGTTTTTCATGGCAATGAAAAAACTGCTTCAAAAGAGAACATAAAATAGTACTTGAAGCCTAATCGTTTGTAGGAATCTGTCACGGGGTAATGTCTGGTATATATGATACCCCTAACCACTTTTTCACGTCCCCTATTACTATCCTCAATTCGAAAGACACCTGGAACTCTCATTTTTATTGAGCGGTAGCTCGCTTTATGTTCAAGATATCCGTTGACAAACGCCACTAGTAAATAGAATAACCCTTAAAAGTGTCACATAATCCAGTCTGATGATGAATTGAGTGATTTATATGACAAAAGACGACATTCCACACGCGTATAATGAATTGTTTTGCATTCCTATGATAAGACAGGGTCAGCTCCGATCTCTTTCTGTCTTTTACTCAATGCTCCTCAAATCTGCCTCTCTTCGTCTTCCACATCCCCTTACATCTCTCTATCTCTTTTTGTCACCGTCACCGCTCTCCTTACTCTCTCACCGATCACCCTCTTCTTCTCTGCCAGAGAATTTGAAAGATTATCAGCCTGTGACGTAATCAATAACTCCAACCTCTCTTCACCCTCCTCTATCGTTATTAGTACAATTGTTGAAGGTGTTAAGGTTGATGCAAGTTGAGGTGCAGAGCGCGTAACAACATCATCGAAACCGCCGGAGGCAATGACTTTTTTCTCTTACTAGTCTATCTTCCGATCTTTCTGCATCTGATTCATTACTCAAAATTGTCTTCCCCAATACTTCTGTCCCCTCTATAAACTATTTTTATGCTCTTTTGAATAACTGCTGGTCTTTCCTCCACTCTCCTTACTATTTCAATAACTTCATCCCTCTCTCCTTTGTCTCTCGACTCATGTAGCTTTTCAGCACCTTTTTCTCACAGTTCTACTTGGTATTTAGAGAACAAGGAGCAGTCAACCGATATTTTCTTAACACTTTGATTACAACATAGCAACGAAACAATGAACGACAGAGAGAAACTGAGACGAGACAGGGAGAGTGTCATATAGATAGATTGATAGATAGAGAAAGAGAGAAAATTAGCGAGTAAGAGCTTAAGATAGCAAGTTAATCACGAACATGAAACTTGAAGTGCGTTTTACTCTAATCCTTTCTCAACAATCAGAATGATCCGATATAACAGAGCAGAACAACAGAAAAGCATGAATAAATGCTAGCTTCTGGGTAAGATAAGAGGGGAACAATCTTGGAGGAAGCCGATCGAAAACTAGTTCAAGGGATCTTATATTCTCTCCAGCTCCCTCTTTTTCCATAATATTTTAACTCTGCTTCTTTCTTACTTTTTTTCATGAACTATCCTTTTGCAAGGGAAGGTCTGCCTCTTTGTTCGACAGCAACTGTTTTCTTTTCATTCTCTGCTACTTTGCTGCCTTTATCAACACACTCTTTGAGTGTTATCTTTCCTTACTTTTAACACATCAACTATGTTATTTTAAGGAGTCAAATGAGCGCTATTTCAAAATAACTCAGAGTTTCAGCGTGTTCAAACAAAAACACAAAATGAGAACCTATTTCCGACTCGAAACGTTCGACTTCGTCCAACACAGAACAAAAGTGTACTATTTCCAACTTTTTACTTGTTATCACTCGAATTTTGTTTTATACAACCGCTCAAAGGCATAATAAAGTGAAGCAATCCAGACAGAGAGCAGCAGATCCTTGAGCATTTAAACAGCAGTAGTGAAAGGAAAAAGGGACTCGAAACACACTGGCAACAGTGGCCATTCGTGACTCTACAGCCTTAAGAGCCTGTCACGGATGGAGCCGGATCATCCAGTCCAGAATCAAGTGCGACCTCAGGTGGCGGATAGAGGGACGCCTCCCTACGAAGAATTCGTGCTGGGAGGTAGCGGGAGAAATCCCGCCGCGGACCAAACCTGGGTAGTATAGCTCGTCAAAGGAGGGCGATGCCGGCCCGGCCTGGGCATGCCACCGGAAAAAACATCAGCCGATACTCCGCTATACTTTTCAATGACTAGTCGAGGCGCCAGTCAAATAGCCTTGCCTATCTCCGGTCAACGACAGGCGAGACGTCTCTACTCCCACCAAAAACGATGCTAGGCCGGCTTGACCACCCACTCACAAGGCCTATAGCATGAACAGGTTTCTACAACGATGTCCGCCTTCACAAGGTGCAGCATGACAGTCTCAGGACTGCAAAGGACATCAAAACCCTTCTCCGGACGCATCTTGTCCGAAGAACACGAGAACTTCTCTCATTAAAGAGAGTGTTCATAACCAAGTCTTCGATGCGGGATGCTTGCCGGCAACAACAACAACAACAACAAAGGCAAGAGGGTTTCTATTCTACTCACGGATTAAACCACCAGAGGTCGCTGTTTACTCGTAAACCAAACTTATCATCGATTTCAAAGAACGGCTGCCCTTCTTCACCAGTAATTGTCAAAAATTACCGTTAAACAGGGCAAAAGGCCCAAAATAATAGATATTTCCTTCATTTGCTCCTGCATTCTTGTGTTCTTTTCAACATCCTCGGTCCCCCGTTCAAAGATGCGGTCTTTCTCAAACTTTTTTTTTACGAGTTTTGGTGAGCTATGTTCGTGTGAGATAGGACTTTGAGGTAAACCGAAATGTTCAACCTCGTTTCATAATTTTCGCTGGTTTCCTCAGTTAAAAGATTTTTTCTCTATTTTTTCTTGATCGAAATCGACCTTGCAACCCAACAAGGTTCCCTGAACCTTTATGAAACGCTGCGCCAACGCAAACAATCAACTAGACTTCCTTAATTTTTGAACTACTCGGAGAAAAAAAAACAGTTCCGATCTGAGATACAATCATGGATTCTTTCCCCTTTTTATTTATCTTCTCGCCCGCCGATTCTCTGGGCCAAGTGTCATTGCCATATTCAGACTGAGTAATCTTACTTTGCCGAACCCAACAGCTCGATGTGTCTTTTTGGATGAAAAGAAAATTCTGTAAACTAGTTCTCAAAAAAAAACATTCGAATGGCTTTGCAGAAAAACTCAGAAAAGTCCCGTTGAAGAAAAAAACAACTCAGTTCATCTCATGGAAAATATCTAAAGTGCAGTACAAACCAGTAGTTCTCCATGAGAACTAACGATTTAAAAAAAAACTTGGATGCAATTCATTCAGTTTGTCTTCAACTCTTGGCTAAAATTGCATGAAAGGCAGAATTTTTTCCTCGTTTGTTGGTGAATTAAGTGAAATGATGAAGAAGAAAAAAAATAGGAGAACGGACTAGGCAACGCCAGCGGAGTAGCTTCGGGGGTCAACCTGGAATTTATAAAAATTGAATTGAGAAATCTAGAAAACGCTTGTTTTAGAAGTTTTTTTGAAATCGAATTTTGTATATAACACATTGTAGAGTTCTGTTTTAAAAAAAACACATTTCTTAACATTCTTCAATTAATTTTTACGTGATGCACAGCGATTAAACTTTTTTTCATCAATATATCTGAGTTGATGCTTTCTCAAACTACTAGTTGTTACCTTTTTTACATAACCTTTTTTTTATTGAAAAAACAAATTATCCATTTTTTAAAATAATATTTTTGTTAAGAGTGAGAGTTGACTCTGAAGTACGAGGAATAGGAAAAATTTGAAAAGAAGAGGGGAAATGAGCTGGTAATCACCGTTCTTGCCCAATACTTGATCCTTAACAAAAATATTTCTGAACAAAAGTGTTTGATGAGCAGTTCTCCAGTGAAAATCATTCTGATGCACTAATTCGGCACTTTTGCACTTTAGTGAGCCCCCCCCTTACCAAAGGTCCAATTCGGTCAGATTAGAGTGGCATTTTCTTGATATGGTCTCGTTAGCCTAAGCCGTACGGCCTCGTTAGCGTAAACTTTTTCCTAAGCCTAAGCGTTTTTTTTATGTAAAATTTTTTGTTCGGAATGTAGATGAGTCAGGCGTATGAGCCATGGAACCTCTGATAGTTGGGTGACTAAAGTGCAAAAGTGCCCCAATTCAACAGATGATCAAGTCTGTCGTTTTTTTGGAGCGAAAGTTACATAATAATGTTGGTAGGTCGGCGCAATATCAATAGAAACCGCTGTTTTGTTCTCAAAGTGATAAAAAAATGGCCCTACTGCAGTTTAATTGACCAGGCCTGGGTGACTCTAAACTCGTTATTTTTCGCTACAGGTGACCAGTTTGAGCACCGGGGACTCCAGTTCTATCTGAATCAAATATTTTTTAAAATAGTTTTGCCTGTATACATAGTCAACAGGAAATCTTTCAATACTAATAATCGTCAAAATAAGAAAAAGAACTGGGGAAAGGGGGAGGAGGGAGGGAAGGGAGGTTTAACTAACCAAAAGAAGGGAGAGGGAAGGAGGGCCCTACATAGAAAAAGGAGGGTCCTATGGAGAAGGGGAGGGGGCAGGAATATCTAGTTTCCTAATTCAGAGTTTGATTGGTCATAACGATCAGTAATGCGGGTATCAGTTTTACTGTGGGTATCAGAAAGAAGTTCTAAAATTTGTATGAAACAGGGGTTTTTTAGTGGACCAGAAAAAAAGCACAGACGCCCACCAATGGCGGAAAAAAATTATTCACATAAGGGTCCCCTTGTGAAAAAAAAGACCCGCTAATTTTTTTGTTGTTTTATTTGGGTCCCTTTGAGATTGTTAAAAACAGAGTCCCGCCGACAGAAGGTCTGGCAAGACTATTTAACCCCTGAGGCCGTATGCATGGAAAACAGATTAGAACAATCTGGATTAGTCAAATCCAAGGATTAGAAAATCCAAAAAAGTTAAAAAATTTAGGATTAGGAAAATCGGTATGCATGGATGTCAGATTTCTTAAACTTGGATTATTGTCAAAAAGGACGCGGAAAGACAAGCGGAAGCACTAAAATGCATCAAAATGCACTCTAAAAACTATAATTGTCGAAAACTAAATGCACTCTAAACACTATAATTGTCGAATATTAGTTAGTATTGTAACAACCAAAAATTTTTCCGTTCCGTTTTACTTTCAATACACACTTCAAAAAGAGCAACTGAACGGAATGGGTCAAATTGAGCCTCAAATCCTTTCGGATTGCTCGCTAACCCACCTCCGGAGTAGGGTTACGAATTTTGTCGGATTAGCTCAAATCTAATCCAATCCAAATCCAATTATAGCTTCCATGCATACCGGATTAGTGAAATGTATTTGGATAACTTCTAATCCAAGCTCTTAATCCATTTGGATTGCTCCATGCATACGGCCTCTGGTGTCAAACCTAGAATCACCCTCTTCCCTCCACCTACCGTCCCCCTTTCTCCTATGTAGAGCCCCTCTTCCCCTTAGGACCCCCTTACACCTTGCGCTTAGGTAGGGCCTCTTTCCCCTTTCCCTCACGTTCGGAATGCACAAGGTTTTTTTTGTCGGGAATCAGTTTTTTTATTGTAAATTTTTTTGAACTCTCAAAAAAATTTCTATTAGAAGTGGAGTCCCTGATGCTGGAACATGAGTTAAAAGAAAACTGTGAAGCCTTAGCGTTTAAAGCCATCCAGTCCTGACCAATTAAACTGCAGTAGTGCCAAAAAATTATGTCAAGTTCATAAGCGAAACTGACTTGAGCTTGCACGAATCCTTGTCCACCATTGAGCACATGGGGATGCTGATTGACGTTGTACTGACCAACAGAAGAGAAACCACCCTCCCCTGCAATCCATATGAGAGTGAAAAACCAATTGGCCGATTGTTAGATATTAATTCACCGAACTCTCTGGAATGAAAATTCACGAAAAGCGATGTTTTTGATTGACAAATTCTTTAGAAGATTTCTTAAGAAGAACAGCGATGTTTCGTTCGTAAGCAGGGGTTAAATAATCATGACAGATCTTCTGTCGGCGAGCCTCTGTTTTTCAAATCATAAGGGGGCACCCTTATCTGAAAAAAAGATAAGGGGGACCCTTATGTGAAAAAAAATTTACCGCCTTCGGCGGGCGTCTGTCCCTTTTTTTTCACACTAAAAAACCCATGTTCGTAAGTGCTCCTACTTTCAAATAGTTTCGGTACTTTTTTTTTTAGTATGAAACCAGGAATTTTTTCTCAAAAATTTTTCCCCAAACTGATAACTGTTCTATAATAAGCTCGTACAGCTAACCAAAGTGGAATTTGAATTAATTAATGTATACCTTCTCTGAAACAATTACGAAATTAATCAACTAGTTCTAGAACCGCGTTATCTTATATTGTAGAGAGATGAAATCGAGTGGAAACAATTCAATAGAGACATACAGTTTAAAAACTCGAAAAAATTTTCGAATCAATTTCTGAGAGAAGGTTACGATGCATGATCAATATATTTCTCTGACTCTCATACGTATTGTACTTTACCGATAACTTCTCTGTAGCAGTGTTTTTTTTGTGAAAAATACTAAACGAAAATAAATTAATTTACCCTGTTGAGATTGTTTCCTAGGCGGCTTGCCACCTTTTATACCAGACATGACAGTTTGAGTGACCTGCAAAGTCATTAAATTTAGATTTTTTTCAACTTCAAAGTGAGTTCAATTCCATGATATCACGAACCATAAAACAAAACAGTGTTTGCTTGAATTTAGAATTCAGCTTAAATAGAAAAGAAAACCACACCTTATAAAATATGAAAGCATAAGAAAAAGTTGGAATAGGGTCTTGGCCGCCACAGAAAAGTAACGTGGAAGGCTCTTGTACGATGGATGACTAATCACCGGCAAACACGCAAAAACAACTAATCATCAAAAGAATTCATGGCCAAAACATTTCTCTGACATCAGTGTGTCGCTTGATAGATTCACTAAAACGACTGTGTCTCTAGAGCTTCATTTACCGCACGAACATACTGTTCACGCAGTGCGGCAAACGCGAAAGAGAAAGAATTCTATTCCGAGAGAACCACGAATAAAAGAGCGATTATCGCATTGAACCGTAGTAAACGGCGAACCTAGAAGCTAATCGCTGATCAAAACAGACCATTCCACTAAAAACAATAAAATATCAAATTAGTTGCTATAGAAAACTGGTTCACTTCCAAGAGAAAAAATTTATAGTGTGCATTAGTCTTGCAAGTGTTTTCCTGACAAACGGTAACTATTAATTGGCAAAGAGCCAATAGTGTAGTTCACTTGGGTCAGATAAGTAATTTCTCGTTGGAATTACTTTTGATTTTTACCGATATAGCGTGATTTTCAGGAGTTTTACTGAAGAGATTGGTATGAAAAGCAAGTGGGAGTGAATTGGAGTGCAATCCCATTGTCACGCTAAACTTCTTGCTCTTAATCGAAGCTATTTGAGCTTATAACAATTTAATTTTACTTTTTAAAAGTAGTTCAAGACCCGATTCAAATCATGTTTTTCTATTATATTTCTCTGTCGCTAATCTTTTTTACTGGAACTTTTTTTCGGAGTATCCAATGCTAGAGCTTTCAGGTTACATAGCATACGTACTAATCGCTTAGCGGATCTTAGTTTTCCTTTTAATGTTGAGTTGATCACAGATGGAAGGTCTTCCGAATCGAAAGTTTGCTGAGCCAAAACTCCTGTCTCTTCCATTTTTCAATGAGCAGAATAAGGAGTTCGACGATGAATCAAGGAGTTCTCCAGTAAAGAATGAAGAATCCGATGAGTCAAGGAGTTCTCCAGTCCAGAGGATGTGCAAAATCTGTTATTCATCGGATATGGAAGGAGAATGGCTTTATCCTTGCAGGTTATAAATCTTGGTCCCACTTTTGTGTTTAGGTTTTTAAAAAGCATATCTATCCATCAGAGAGTGTTAAACGTATAAACTTAACGCTACAAAGAAGCGAGCCGGTTAACTGCACTGAGTTTTAGTGTAAGTTGACATTTAAGCCGTTCCTTGGGTGTCAAACTTCAATATATAACCATAGGTGAAATATGTCTAGATTTTCCAATAGGTCCGTCGCAACTCAACCATTTGGGCACAATTATTACTTTTTAGCTCTCATAATATTCAAGATATTCTCTGAACTTTAAAACAGTTTTTAAGAAGTTAGTGTGGGGGAGAGTCCGTAGCTCCATCGCCATATAGATAAAAAAAATAGCAATTCAGTTTTGTACCTAAGCCTAAACTCGCGTCTTTTAAGACGTATAAGAATAATGGGCACCCCATCGGGATGCCGCTCCGTGATCTAATCCTCATCCCACTAAGATTACAGGTGTTCTGGCTCAATGAAGTGGGTTCACTCGGATTGCATGAATCATTGGCTGACCAAAGCCCCAACTCAGCAACAAGTCCAATGTACCACTTGCAAGTTTGTTTTGGTCTAGAAAGCTTCAAAAAGACATGTTAATTCCAAATGGGGACAGAGACCTTAAAAGCAACATGATCATGTCCTCGTCTAGAACATAGGTGAATAATGTCTTGATTTTTCAATAGGTCGTTACAGTAGGTTAAAGTTTCACTTTTAACTTTACGAAACCGGTTGAGGCTGGGTTATGGCTAATGTAACGTTCTATTTATGTAGAGGAATGAAGTTTTTTCCTTTCGGTTTTAGCAGTGAAAACTCTGATACTTTCATTGCAGTGAGGGAAAGGGTTGGTAGGTAGGTCGGTCGCCCTAGATGATTTTTCGCCAGTTGGCAGTTTACCTATGGTCTAGAACGACAAGTAATTAATTGAGAACATTCAAGGCTATGAAAAATGATACAAACAGGCTATAGGATCATTGGTTTATGGAAATTCATTAAAGAAAATCACACTAAGAACAAAGAATCGGAAACTGGTTTTTTTTTAAACAATGAAAAAGTATATCAATATCGTTTTCGCTAATCAAAAAAGGTTCAAAGAACAGAACAGAAAATAAGAGTTCAAGTGAAATTTAAAAAAAAAAAACAGAATGAAATAAGATCTTTCTCAATTAAAACAGCAAATTTAATTACGTTCCTTGAAGCCATAGTCTCACATACCATTTCTTTTTCAGATAAAGCTTTTTTATATGATGTTTTTAGGCCTGACGACAGTTTTGCTATTCTGAAATTTGTAAAAAAATTATTTGAAAACTTTTATTTTCGGGGTTTTTCTCGATTGAGTTCGTAAGAGAACTTCAATTCATCAAAGTTTGTTTCCAAGTAGCTACCTCTTAACAGCATTCAAGCCAAATCAAGCGTACCGCTTTGTTGTAACTTTTTTCTATGGTACACACAAATATTGAATACATATATACGTTGGTCCTGATCTCAAGGATCATTTGTTATGATATCTTTACTGACCAAGACCATGCGTAACATCAACAGTTGCTTTATGCTTGTTACCATAGTTCAACAAAGGCCACTTGTGATTGTTGAAAGTCTGAAAAACTAACACTATTTGAGCGTGAATTTCTGGAATAATGAGAAGCAATCTGGGGTTTAAAAGCCAAAGAAGACAGAGCTTCTTTTTACTCTAGATCTTCAAGCTTAAAAATGGTATTTTTTTCATAATTTGCAACAGTGTTGGTGGCCTACGCTTGTTAATTTTGTCCAAGACCTCCTAGGAATACTTGTTACATCTCTACGAATGGCCGCACAGTCTCGAGAAACCGCAAAGGCTCTTGTCTTTTCTTCTCATCCCCTCTACCTGTCTCTGAGATGTCTGACCTCAAATTTCATTCACGTCTTGTTCATTCCGCGTCTCTCTCACTCTTCTCTCTCTACCTTTCTCTTCTTTCTCCCTCCTACTCTCCCTCCTTCTTTCTCACTCTCTTTCTCTTCTTCTTTCTCTCTCCTTATACCCCTCTCTCTCTTTCTCTTCTTCCTTTCCCTCTTTTTTCTTCTTCTTTCCGTCCCTCTCTTGCTAACCTTTTGTACCTCTTATGATATTTTTAAAGTTAAATAGGAGTGCTTGAGCGTGGAAGGTATGATATACATACGTATAGCTAATACTAACGAAAGAAGGGGAGAGAAAAAAAAATTAAAACTGCGAGGTTTGGGTTCAATAAATAAATGAATAATAGATTTGAACTAATCAACTCTTTGCGCAGCTTATAAGTTTTCATTACTCGAAACGATATCAACTCAAATTCACGATCGAAGCTTGGAGAAACCATAAAAAAGTCAGGTTCAATACGGTGGCCACCTCTCGTAAATCGGTTCTCAGTGTTCATATTCATCATGATCAGAACCTGGTTTCTAACAGTGGTTCATTTTTTTCACTTTTGATATCGTCTGCTTTCAAGCTTTGGATCTTTTACCGTGGACAACGCATGTGTGAATACTTCCGTTAAAAGGTCTAATAATTTTTTTGTCGTGAAAACCAGTTTTCTGGTACCCCGATCTCTAGTATAAAGTTGCGATAACTGGCATCTTTTCTCCAACCCTGCGCATGCTTATCTCGCTCATTATGTCTCACCTATTACTCTCTTACGTTCTCTCTTGGTCTCTCTCTATTTCTCAGGTGACCCGACCCGATCGAATAGCTGCTCAATCGAGAACTGAACAGAAGACTCGCTCTCCCTCTCCTAATACAGAATAGTCCATCGTGTCAAATTTCTCTATTTCTTAAACTTCGTCTTTTTTAATCACTCTCTCCACATTTTTTTCTATCTGATTTCTCCCTCCTCTTCCCGTTATTTCTCTCGCGGTTATTTCTAGGTCATTTAGGATTGCGTCGGTATGGCAAGTAAGGAGAGCGGAAGGCAGCAGAAACAGAGTGGAAGGCTAGTGAGACAAAAGAGGAGGGCAAAAGATGAAACTCTCGTTGTAAGACTAGCAGGCGCGAAGAAAAAGGAGGGGGGTCGTGAAAGGAAGGAAAGGTCAGCATATAAGAAAATGATAAAAGATAAGAGTAGCTCGCACAAAAAGGTAGTCGCGAACGACAAGAGCAAGCGCTAAAAAAGCGAGAGGAGAGAGAGGCAGCAGAATAAGAAAGAGAGAGAGAGAGAGGCAGCAGAATAAGAAAGAGAGAGAGAGAGAGAGGCAGCAGAATAAGAAAGAGAGAGAGAGAGGCAGCAGAATAAGAAAGAGAGAGAGAGAGAGGCAGCAGAATAAGAAAGAGAGAGAGAGGCAGCAGAATAAGAAAGAGAGAGAGAGAGAGGCAGCAGAATAAGAAAGAGAGAGAGAGAGGCAGCAGAATAAGAAAGAGAGAGAGAGAGAGGCAGCAGAATAAGAAAGAGAGAGAGAGAGAGGCAGCAGAATAAGAAAGAGAGAGAGAGAGAGGCAGCAGAATAAGAAAGAGAGAGAGAGAGAGAGGCAGCAGAATAAGAAAGAGAGAGAGAGAGAGGCTAAAGGAATGCAAAGATAGACTGCACAAATACGAGATAATTTGAAAGTATTGTAGATAAATAAATGGAAACAATAGTTATATCTCATATGGAAGAAGAAACATGATTATACATGGAATATATTCAGCTCACAAAGATCAAACATGATAATAACTTTTATGGAGAAAACATGGCAGTTTAAAGTTAAAGATTCAAAACATGAAATTTTTCCTCTTGACACAACAAACATGATATGCACTGTTGATGATTGAAACTTCTGTTTGAAATTACTTACGGATGCGGTGTTGTTAAGGGGTCAGCTGAGACTTGTAGAAGCAGTTTGCAGTCCAGATGACTGGTACTTGTTAAGGGGTCAGCTGAGACTTGTAGAAGCAGTTTGCAGTCCAGATGACGTACTGAAAAATTTGTTGTCTGCGTATTATGTTTGTTCTGTCTGGAAGGTCGTGATCCCATGGAAGGATAAAGAGAAAGGTTGCGTGATCCGCCTGTTCGACATGATGAAGTAACTCTCCCTTTTATGAAAGATAAAGTAGCTTCTTTTAATCTACAAGATAAACCAGCTCCGCCCTCGCCACAAGATGAAGTAGTACCATGCTATAAGAGCCTGTTCTGATATTTCTGACACTCAATGTATATACAGTCTCAAGCTGGTAGTCTCAAGCAATGAGTCACTCAGATTAGCGCTTCTTTCGCGGGCCATCTACAGCTGAAATATCTATCTGATTTGTATATGATTTTCTCTCTCTCTCTCTCTCTTTATCTCTCTCTCTCTCTCTCTCTCTGTCTATCTCTTTATCTCTACCAAACGTCCGCTGTATATTTCATTCTCCGCCTCTTTCTGTAGCAGCCGCAAACAATGAGTCTATCCTTTCTTTCTCACCAAAACTATCTCTCTCTTTCAATTAGATCCATTGTATTAAATATAATATCTGCCGCTCTCACGTTATAACTACTAAAACACCCTCCAGGAACGAGTAACGAGTTAGTTACAGAGAATAACTCAAGAGAATTCTTCGAATTTGAAACATGTATAACCTCTTGTAGGTGAGCTAAAGCGACTCATACAATGAAATCTACATCTCCTTGCTTGCTAAAGCGCAGGTTTATCTCTCGTCTCTTTCTCCTCCTTCTTATAGTTTCTATCTCCGAGTCTCTCAATTCTTTTCTTTGTCTTCTATTTTCTCTCATCTCTCTTCTATCCTCTCTGTTTCTCTCATCTCTCTTCTTTCCTCTCTGTTTCTCTCAGTAAACAAGCTTTTTTTTAAACTTAATTGACATGTATGTACTATTTGTATCTCTCCTCTATACATTCTACTTTTTAGCTTCCTCTATTCTTTTTTGCTGTACTGCTACATATTTCATAACATCAATATACTGTATATCCTTCAACCGTACCTTTCGGTTTATCGAATTACGCGTTTTAACAAAGAAAACAAAAAGAAAGAGAAAATAAAGCTCTTCAAAAAAAATCTACGAAGTTTTTATTCTTCATTTCTTAGAAATTCGCTTTTTTTTTCTCTTGTAATATAAACCCGGGGATGAAAATTATGCTTATAAGTATTCAACTGACCGAGACGAAGGAGTTGAAGAGTGGAAGCCAGGAGCTTCTGATAGAACCGATCAGAGAGACGGGAGTCAAGAAGATTTTCACTCAGCCGCTGCCTTCGGTATTGTTCTAATGACGCAAGCAATAGGTTGGATGATATGAGAGGACGCGTGCTCTGCCTATCCTACAGGATGGAGTAACTCCGCCCATGCCACAGGATGAATAAGCCCCGCCCATGCAACATGAGTCCTCCTGTAAGATCCCTTACACTCAATGTTATACAACTATTAGCCATTCGCATCCTATCAACCTTATTCACTTGCGTTCGCACCTTCTACGTGTCAACCTCCTTCAATCTTCAATCTGTCGTAGTCACTCTATCCACGCATTAGCCGGATCATCCAAAGTGCTAAGTAGTCATTACCACTAAATACATCTTTTTGGGAATTAAAGAATTCTACCAACATAGTTGCGCATACTCTAACAGTGCTGAGAATTACACGTCCGAAGTGACCAAACCATAACAAAATTAAAAATATCAAAAGTTAACAAAAAATTTCTAAAAAAGTTTACGGTTTAAACAAGCTTAAAGCAGCGATTCTAAAATTCTCATGACTGCAAATACTGTTTTTAAACCTGGAATGATTGTAATGCTGAACGAAAAGTGTGTTGGGAAAGCGATTAAAAAGCTTTGACTCAATTTGCAGTTTAAAAAGGAGATAACGTTGTACTCGCCGACTTCTTCATGTTGCGGTAAATGAATCTCATACTTCAAGAAAAAGCCCTACATAACCGTAAAACAATTAAACGCCTATATCTTTATTGTACTCCATATACAACCTCTAACTGATCAATTTGTTGTAATTCTCTTGAATTATACTTGCTTCGCTTGTTACAATACATTTCTGAGCGTATCACGACACTTTGTACCGCGTCACTTTGTATACGACACTTTGTACCCGACACTTTGTACCCCGTCACTTTGTACCGCGACACTTTGTACCGCGACACTTTGTACCACGACTTGAGTGAGGCCGCGCGTTTTATTTTTACATTAAAACATATTTTTACATTAAAAAACGCTTAGGCTTAGTAAAAGTTTACGATAACGAGGCCGTACGGCTTAGCTAACGAGGCCATACGGCTTAGCTAACGAGGCCGTACGCGGTACAAAGTGTCGCGGTACAAAGTGTCGCGGTACAAAGTGACGGGGTACAAAGTGTCGGGTACAAAGTGTCGTATACAAAGTGACGCGGTATAAAGTGTCGGTAATTCATTTCTGAGGAATAGATCAGAAGATCTATCGGATTTGTCAATTCGCAGAAAACAAAGATGATATGATTATTTGAGCACCTACACGTTTTGATATCTTGCTCTCAGTCAATTTTGTCGGCTTTTAGAATTTTAAAAAATAACTTAATCACTTCTTCAAATCTAAAAGAGCTTCTCTGCTTAAAATCACCGTCGCAATCATATTTTGTCAAGAAAAAACAAAGTTATGCATTCTGAAATGAAGTAGTTCTGATAATCCGAATAACTTCAATTCGAATCCTTTGATTAGAGAGCATTTTTGCTCATAAAAGATTCGCATCAGTGCGGAGTACGATTGACAAAGTAGTGAAATTCAAGTTTGAGCGCTATAATTGATGTCACTGGATAGGCGTCATTGAGTAGAACGGCTTTGTAAGCGATTCTCCAGGTTTTGGTATCGTATATAGTATTAGAACGTAGATTATAGACAAGAATGCCAGCATTCAAATGTTTTATAGCATTCAGCTGGAAACCTTCAAAAATCAGCTTCGGTATTCTCTTGTTGCTCAAAACCTAGTAAATGCTGAGGATCATTTCCATCATTTAGCAAACGAATTTATTAGGGTTTAAACCCTATCGAAAACCATCGAGCAAGAATAGCTCTCTTGCGGATGGCGGGAAATTTAAGCTGGCGATAATCAAAGTGGCTCTCTGGAAGGTCACCGTAAAAGAAAAGTAAATGCAGGAAGACGATTAAGACACTACTTTCTGTACCGCATTGCAGATGATTCCGCGTGAGATGCATGAGATTTCCCTACACACAAAGACGATTAATCTTATTCGATACAGCTTTGTGTTATGTGATGATGATACTAGTTTTTTTTTTAGGAATTAGGTTCCCTGCGTAAAGTTTTAATTTGTTGACTAGATCTGCGAAAGATTTAACGAATAAGCCTTGAACCTCACACACGGATAGTATTTTCTTCAACTTCTTGTGATTGAAAACCATTCAAAACCCAGCAGTTACCCGGAATGAACATCCTTGCATATTCAGCCTCATCTGACGGTATGAAGTAGATAAAGCATGTGACTTGTATGATTCACTTTGTTAAAAGGAAATGCTTTTATGAGCTTTCAAATAATGAATTTTTATAAGGTGGGATAAAGTGGATTTGCCAGTGCCATAGAGATCCTCAAATTGGTTATCACAGCCCATGCTCGAGGATGCTCTGATTGATTTTATCTGCCACAGGGTTTGCCAAATTGATTCTCCCTGCCACAGAGATCTTTAAACTCAATTAATATTCATATCAATGCTACTCGGCAAGCGATCGTCTTAGATGATCATTTGTTCGCGACTCTACTCTCACGTAACAGATTACATCTCCATTATCTGCATTTTGTGATCCATTCGAGGAAAACTACCGCGTTGAGAAGGGATTATGACACACACAGGGAGAACCATGAAAGAAGCCGCTACTGCCAGAGGAGTCTTCGATATGCACTCTTCCTCATAATTATAATATTTCTTCTGCAATCTCTTGCTAAATAACCCAACAAGACGCTCATTTGGCCATTCATTCTGACACGCCTTTCTTGCGGTGACACCTCTTTCACTTACTACTCACAGCTCCGACATCTTATTCTTTTCTTGACTCTTTTTCTCTCTTCCTTTTGTCTCAAACTTTCTTTTATTCTCTTTCTTTTCCTTTACCACTTATTCCTCTAAAAATGACCGTTCTTCATCAACTTATACTCTCTTTCTCACTCCATATTTTCTTTCTCTCATCTTTTAATTCTTCTCTCTGGTTTCCGCTGTCTCTCTCCCTCCCTCTCCCTATTCAAATTTTTCTGCTCTTTGCGAAATTCAAATATTCAAGAAACATTTTGAGCATCTCCAAATGTGAAGAATAGCAGTCAACAGTGAAAAAAGGATGACAGGAATACAAAAATCTCAAATGTTGGAGTGAATTAGATTACGAGTGTAAACTGAGAGCTTCTACTTCTTGTACAAAAGGTTTTGTAATAAGTGTTAAAGACATTTGAACATGGATATACCTCGAATTAATCATGATTTTTTTGATACCAGGGCCCGTATGCAGAGTTGTGTATCAAAATATAGGATAAAATATACCCTACAAATAGTGAGTTGGAGGAGAGAACAAGGCGATAGACTCGTATGAATGCAAGAAGCTCGATTATTTTTCTCTTGTTTACCGCACTGTTTTTTTAGACTATGATTTACCCTATAACTTGGTCCATGACTCTGCATACGGACCGGCAAGGGTTCCGCAGAGTATATTTCATCACATATCGAGCAAGAAAGGTGAACGAGGTTTCGCTCGCGAATTTAAATTACTCATTTCAGATGATATCCCGGTATATTTTCCACTCGTTTGTTAAGTTGCTTGGAAGTCCAAACTCGTCAAAGCGTATTTATGCATACACTCAACTCTTGTGGGTGGACTTATCCACACTCCTCGTTGCAGAAGAATGAATCGATTGATACAATAAGAAGATGCTCCCATATCATAGGAGTGACCGTTGAAACCATGAAATAGTCCCGCCAGAGCAACGAGACTGCTCAATAAATTCGTATTTCGGCTCCTGTATATCAATCTCTGCAGATCTTATCAAATGATTCCCACATACTGTCATTCCCTTGCCATAGCATAATATTTACAACTGAGATATATCTTCATCTTCTTAGCATATAGCCGAATCCTTTATTTTCTAGACCTCTTTCTCATTACTGTATTTTCTCCCTTTCTCTCTCTCTCTCGCTCTCCCTCTCTCTATCTCTCTCTTTCTTCGTTAGCCTATGTTAGTAACAAGGTATTTTTTAATTGGTTGGAACGGGGGGGGGGGGGGGAATTTGGGGTGATTTTTTCCAGAACAGGCTTTTTCTTTACTCCGGAGAAGTGAGATGCTGTAACCTCCTCAAACAAAGTAAACCGATCTCAAACAGAAAACAGCTGATGATCTCGAATCGTGGCACTTATGGGGTTTACCAGTATGACCAAATTTTAGAACGAATCAGAAGCAGATCCCCCTTTCCTCCTTTTTTTCCAACTCTTCCAACGGAATTCGCGGGACCAGTAAGGAAGTCTTGTTATGTTTCCTTCTGTCCACCTAATAGATCGTTATTGAAAGCGTGCTTCTGACCTTCCACGACACATGATAAATATTTTCTTATAAACTAGCTCCTCTCGTCTCCATCATTCCAGCTCACTGATGCATGTTGCGAAGATGTTCTTATACTGTATAACACCTCTTGGGTTTTAACCGAGTCGAGACCATCGTTTCGGTGAATACTGAACGTTCAAGACCTTTGTTCTGATTCATCCCAACTCTCTCAGCTTCGCATATACATATTATTGCAATACAAGGAAAATGAGAAAATCAGCCCATTTTTATTTGAAGCATTCACTGTTTTCAACGTTAGTTCGGAAAAGCCTTTTATTTTCATGCCGCACCCATTCATTAAAAATCTTCTCATGTTTTCCAAACTTTTTATTCAATTTTCAATATAAACGCTTTATCAAATCAACAAGCCACATCGGGGATATAACATCATCGATTATGGGATCTGTAGCGACATGTGACGACTCCACTCCTCAGCGTTCTCTGCCTTCCTTAGGAATTGGGGACCAACGGCTTTGACAAAGTCGTCCCTCCATCTCATAGCAGGGCGACCTTTCGTTCGCTTTGGCCCACGCGGGTGCCACTCTAGAACAGCCCGCGGGTCGCGACGGAGGTCACCTACACGCGGTGCGACTGTGGACGACGCTACATGGCGTCGGACCCAATGGACCTCCAAACAAAACTTCCCAAACGAATCAACTTCCCAGGGAACAACAAATAACATTATCGCAACTACGTAGTGGCTATGCAAGTTCCCTTAACAGCTACCTACACAGAATAGGAGCTGCCCTATCACCTCTTTGCCCAAAATGTTTAGAAGAGCCACATACAACTAGTCATTTATTCTCGTGTCGCTGTGACCACACACTTTTAAGAAGTATAGATTTGTGGAATAGCCCGACGTCTGTTGTTAAGTTCTTATACCAGTGATTCCTTTCTCTCTCTCTCAAAAAAAAAAAAGGGAAAAAAAAAAAAAAAAAAGAGAAAAAAAATATAAAAAAATAAACCCCGAGAGAGAAAGAGAAATAATGTAATTAGATAAATGATGTAAGTAAGGTTATTGTTTTCTGAGCCATGTCAAAGAAGACCTCGTCTACCCAGCCGGAGACCTACGGCGGGCAATCTACAACAACAACAGCCCGCGCCCACCGACTGGGGTCGAGCCTCGCAAACTTTTTATTATATTTTCTGTATTCCACTATATATTCTCTCTTCGTTCATTCACAACTCGGCAGATCATATTATGAGAGTCTGAGAGCTCCGCCATCTTAACTCTCTGGTTACTGTGTACAGGGCGGCAGTGGACAGAACTATCTGTCGGTTTCTTTGCACCACTCAGCCTTCAAAATTTGCACGAGAACTCGGATACATGTTTTTTATCAGTCGAACAAAACAACTATTGCGAGATCCCTAGTTATTTTAAACGAATATTTTACAGTTGAGAAAATTTGCGAATAAAAGAGAATCGCTGTCATGGAACTTATCGAAGCGTTCAGCGAGCAGTTCCAAGTCGTAAACGCCGCCGAAATTCTAACATTCTAAAAAATCCAAGTTTTATAATCTTATGTAGCCTCCACACTTTCCAACTCAGAGTGTAAATGGCGTTGGCGTCTGAGGCACCAAGATCGTTCATGGAACGCTACAGCTGTTTCATGAAAGCTCTAGAGATAGAAAAGTTCGATGATGGATTCTGTGGTTTCTTTGAGCTAAACCGCTGAAAACACAGAAAAAATCTGACCTTGACTACCTATGGTTGCTGGCATCGTGTCGCTTGTGGCCTCTCCAAGCCTTTTTTCTTACGAGACGTGGGAACAACGAACCTTGTTGAATATGACTGTTGAGACTGCTACATGAAATCAAATTCTGATACTTAATTATTGATACTAATCTGGAAGCTGTTTTACATGGGTTTGTCGTATTCTGCTTCACTGCCCACCGGTATTCTTCTAATTCCCTTTGGTACTTATCAGGCGAGCGAAAAACGCGTCACGAACAGTAATTTTCAGATATCTTGTCCAGTCAATTTCAGCTTCAAATGGATTTTAGCTGTACTTGTGATGAGTGATAAACTATTGCTACGGCTTAATGAGAAAGGGACTGACTTCCAAACAATTCAAGATATCTGCTTTTCTTTGATCAAATGGTTTGATAGAGGAGGAAGACCCTTGAAACTACAAAAAATGCCGTCAATGCCATGACGGCTTCGTGTAGGCTCTCTGCGACTTGTTTTGTCCAGATTTTCTTGCCATCCATCTCATGCGAGTTCCATTCTCTTGCATACCAGCTCCTGTATGTACTTCACTTACAGTACCGATGTTTACACCCTCTATGCCTCATCACATATTAACTTCTTACCGTATAAAGCTCCTTATCCACTCTTTTTCCCAGTTTTCACAGTAAAAATCACACCCTCTGTACTTGGTCACCTTCACTTTTTCGCTCTATAAGCAACGCTCTATAACCCCCTGCGCCCCTGCGAGTGAGAGAGTTAGAGAGAGGGCATTTGGTCCTCTCCATCATTCTATAGTATCACTCTTGTTGTTGCGGAGAGAGACGGAGAGTATAGCATACGCCCATATCTCTAGCAACCCCATTCAGTTTCTCGTTTTCTCGCTCCATTTCTTTCTGCTTTTCTCTATATCTCAAATGTTCTCTTCCATTCCCATGAAATCACTCTCGATTAATCCCTACCTATTTCTTGCTTTCTCTGCCTTTCTGTTTTCTCATCAACTCTCACTTTTCGTTAATCTCAAATCACTCTCTTTCTCGGTTTATCTCTATCAAACACTGTCTAAGCACTGCACATTCTGAGCTCGCTAACTCGTACTCTGTTTCTCTCGCCTCTCTCTCTAAAACACCCTGTCTAACCGGCGACCCTTGCAATCGCGACCCCTAGTCTCATCAGGTCATCTTTTTTCTTTCTTTCTGTTCAGTTTTCGCTTTCTCCCCATCTATGACACATCAATATCTTGCCAACTCCAGCAATCTCATGAACTGCGATAAAAAGAATAAAAAAGATATGAGGGACTAAACGGAACTAGAGAAACAGATCATACTATCGAATGCTTCTTCAAAATAAAACTTGTTTGGTTTTTGAGAGTTTCGAGTTGAGTTGTAGAGCTATGAAGAAGCTCAACTTCGAAGAAGCTGAAGAGCAATGCAGCATGTGTTTCCAGATATAATAAAGTTACTATTTCTAGAATTTAAAAAAAACTGAGTTTTTTGTTGAGTTTTCGAATTAAGCAGAGCAGTTATGTAACTTACTGCTTAATCAGCTTTTTCAAACATATAACAACAAATACAACTTTTTGAATACGAAACTCTAGCAAAGAGCAAAGATTACATGATTATACAATTGATTGCACAGTAAAATTTGAAAACAAATATAATTTACAATGGCAAAATAAGAAGTAGCAACTGGGCTACTAATAATTAAACAACGGACGAGAAAAAATTCAATTCATTTAAGAACTTCCTGGCCTTGGGAAGTGATAAACTTTAAAAAAAACAAACAGGAAGATCATTCCACTCTCTAATTATCCTATAAGGAAAGAATGGTTGAAATCGATTTAAACGGCAAATAGGCATACGAAGTTTCCATGTATGACCAAGGGTGAATCTCGTTCTAGGAGCAAGAGGAAGGATCTCGCAAATAGGAATGTCTGTGTTGTGATGTACTATTTCATAAAGTAGCATCAAATCGTTTGTCAGTCGACGTTTTCTAAGGCTCAAGCTTCTTAACAATTTCAATCGCTGTCTATAAGGGATATTCATACAGGCACGTTTGAAAATTTCTCAAGTAAAATTCTGCTGAACTTTTTCTATTTGCTTAGAATGGGTTATGCTTTTAGTGTTCTCGCAAGCATATTCCTGTATTGGTCTCACGTAAATCTTGAAAAGATTCATGAGAATGTTGACGTTCAGAGTGCGAAAAGATCTTAGTATCAGGAATGTTATAGAAGAGGCTCTACTACACATACTCTTTACATGCGCTTTGAATGAAAGATCACTCGATATTAAAACCCCTAGATCTCTAAACTGTTTCACTTCCGGAAGAGAGTGACCATTCACAGAGAAATTGAAATCAGGATGATTAATTCCCAATCGCATGTAGCACGTTTTATTTGGAGAAATATTAGGACCCCATGAGGAAGACCAAGTTGAGAGAACATCTAATGCTCTCTGCAGCAGAGATGCGTCATTCATAGTGAACAGTTTGGCATTGTCGGCATAAAGAGTGCAATGAACGCCTGCTGGAAGTGACTGAGGAAGATCATTTATATTTCATTTCATTTCTTTATTCCAAGCACATGAGATATCATTAAAACACAAACAAAAACAAAGTTAAATGCATGGACTTTCTTCTAAGTGGCGGTGTTTAGGGGTTGCGGTATAGATGAAAAAAGGGGGGGAGGGTGATATACTTAAAATCGACAATTATATTAGTCATGAACGAAAGGTTTAGGTAATATCTTTTCAGTAGGCAGAGATAATAAGTGTTTTTTGAAACTAGCAGTTTTAGGTGTACTGACGATCTCAAAAGGTAATGAATTCCATACTGATAGCTGGCGAGAAACACATGTAGAAATAGAACATTTGCTAATATTATGAGGTATTTTTAGCCTGAGCTCATGAGAATGGCGAGAAAATCTCTGTACTGCGGACAATTGAAACAAGTTCATAGTTTCAAGTTCACATTTTTTGTGGACACATTTATGAATAAATAATAGGTCAGATATAGCACGACGATATTCAAGAGTTTCTAGGCCTAACATGGAGATTCTTTGTGAATAGGGAAGTCTGGATATAAAGTAGAAACAATAAGGGCCGTAGGACAGATCCTTGAGGAACCCCAGAGAGAACATGATAGGAGGCTGAGAAAGGTGAAGCTACCATCACAGCTTGCGTTCTTTGAGTCAGGAAAGCTTTGAAGAAATTAAGTAGGCATTCTGTTATACCAAAAGAAGATAGTTTTAAAGCAAGGAGTTGATGGGCACAGTGTCGAACGCTCTACTGTAGTCTACGAATACAGTGGAAATATATGAAGAACTGGACTGATTAAGAGTCTTGTACCACTAAGGAAATTGACATAATCAGTGCTGAAGAGCAAGATCTTTGTGAGCGAAAGCCATGTTGGAATGAGCTTAACAAGCCGTTTCTGTCCAGATAAGAGTGGAGAGAAGAACATACTATCTTTTCTAAGACTTTACTGGTACAAAAAGTCAGAGAAATCGGCCGGTAATTGTCTGGATCGCTCATGTTCCCCTTTTTCTTATAGATAGGCTTGACCCAAGCTTGACGCCATATGGTTGGGCATGTACCATGAAGTAGAAAACTATTGAATAAGATAGCTAGTGGAGATGCAATGCTTGTAGCTGTCCCTTTTAGAAAAGAGTATGGAATGTTGTCAGGAGAATACAGGGTGGCCCATATATTCGCAAACGCGTTTACAAACGTGTATCTCAGTGCATAAGTGAGCAAGAGTGTTCAAATTTGTACATTTATCAACACACATTAATAAAAAACATTGGGTCAAAAAATCATTCAATTCGGTCCCCTTTGGCACGAACGACAGCCCGGAGTCGCTTTGGGAACGCTTCGATCACTGGACGAAGGTACTTTTCGTCGATCTTCGACCACTCCTCCTGCAGGGATTTTTTAGAGACTCCAGATTCAAGTGAGGATGAGCATTGAATTTGCTCTCAAGGTAGGACCACACGGAATATTCCAGCGGATTGAGGTGAGGAGGGCCATTCTGCGCTGGAGATGAAGTCGGGAAAATGAGCGTTGCAATATGCCTGTGTTCCGATAGCCTTGTGAGCAGGCGCAGAATCTTGCTGTAAGACCCAAGGTGTAATAAGGTAGTGGGAAGCAGACCAAGGAAGCAATACTTTTCGAAGAATCTGCTGGCGGTAGTATTCCTGATTAATTTTGGCTCCTGGTTCGAACAAAACAAGGGGAGTTTTGCCGGTGGCGGACACTCCGTCCCAAACCATGACTTTTGCAGGATGGGAAGCTCTATGCAGGAATCCACCGAAATGATTAGCTGCCTGTGAGTCCCGAGCAAGCACTCGCACATTTTGAGGGTTGTAGGCCTCTTCCACAGTGAACAGCTTCTCATCCGAGAAGACTGTCCTGAGGTGAGCACTGTCGTGCGTCCAGAGGATTAGGGCGCGGCACCTTTTGAGTATTTTCTCCTTGTTCTTTAGAGTTAGGATTGCTCCCTTTTTAGTACGATATGGGGGGAGACTCAAGTCCTCTTCAACGATTCTTTGAAGAGTGTTGTGTGATAAGTTCATCTCGGAGGCCATTTTTTTCAAGCTACGCCTAGCATTTCGACCGACTCGCTTTCTCATGGCCTCAATCTTGTTAGGGGTGCGCACTAATCGAGGATCACCTCTTCGGGGCAAGTCAGCAAGTGTACCGATCTGTTCAAACCGTTTGATTGCTTTTCAGACAAGATTGCGAGGCGTTGAGATCTTTAGCGATGCGCGTATTTGATCGACCAAGTTTGTGCAAGTCCACAATGATAGAGCGTGCTCTATGAGAGACCACCATTCTTTTGAGAATTGATAAAATGATATGAAATTTGAACCATGTAATAAAAAAACATATGAAAAGAACATGTGTAAAAATTGAAGCTCAGCGTGCACTACAAATTGAATTATAAACGCCGAAAGATTGGTTTGCGAATATATGGGCCACCCTGTAGTATATGAGAGAAGGAGTAGAGAGAATAAGAAATCAGAAACAATACGAGTGAAATGAGGACTCTTGTTCCATTCCGTCTCTAGAAGACAGGGCCAAGGGGAAAAAGACAGGGGAAAGATTTGAGGTCAAGGAAGAAAGAGGATGGCATCACGAGAGTAAGAGCAATTGAGTGGGATAATGAATGTGTGCTGTGCACGTGAATCTCTCGTGATCTTATCACGATATCACGAACGACGAGTCTCTGGGTTTTATGTAAATACACACAGAAGTTGACCAACAGTTGCTCGAGAGAGAACAATAATGGAGACTACATGATAGTGAAATATGTATACCTAATAGCGAGTTCTCTCCGATAAAACTTTGTTCAAAAGCAAGCTGCGACAACTTGAAGGTGACGAAAAGAGGAATTTTCAACGAAAAAATGATTTTTAAAAACCTTTCAAGAAAAAATCTATGATTTGAGATAAGGGTATAATTTCAGCTAAAAGAATTTTTCAAACAAAAACGAATTGGTTTGCGTTATCAGAAAAAAGGATAAACACTTTGCAGTTATGTTTATCAAAAGACGTACAACCTGAAGCCGTACTCTGATTGGTGCAGGCCTCCTTTCAACCTATCCTTGTGGGAAGTTCGTGCTACTTTTTGCTCTTTACTGCAGATTGATTTTATGATACCGCTTAAAGTTTTGCTATTTTTATGAGTGAATGTTGCAAGCCTTAACTTGAGTATTTCCTGATAGAGTTCCTCTAAATGATGTGTTCTATGTTCCCTTTTCAGTCCTCTAAAAAGGATTATCATCTCTGATTAAAGCGGTTTGTTTTCCTTTCAGGCTAACATTCTTACATTTCATTTCACTATTTCCTTCAGACCGAACGCAAGTGGAGAGCGAAGGAACCAATTAAATTGTCGTTAATAAACTAGCCCAGTAACGCTCTCCATAACAGTTTCATTCAACCGTTCCGGAACGAAATCGTGGACGCAAATTCCGAGATCAGAGCCATTGAAGTCTTCATCAAGACTCTCGTGCGTTCGACTATTGTGCTAGAGTCTCGAGTTGTTGTTGTTGTTGCCGGTTGTAGCCGTCATCGAAGAGTGAGGCCCACGTGATATGTTTCTTTTCGCTTCGTCTTTCGTTGTGTATAAATCGTCAACTTTAAATAGACATCTTCAAGAAGTTTGCCACTTCTCGTGGTCTCCGGATGCAGAGTCTCGAGTTCGACTCCCTCCCCGGACAGATCCACCCAAACCGAAGGGGTTATGAAATATTGGTAGTGCTCTTGCACGAATCTGATTCTCACCACTGGTGCTACACACACTAGCAATTACCCAGTGCGCAGCTCCTCGTTCTATTGAGGTAGGTCTGTTCTGCATCTCAGTGTAGCGCGTACCCTGCCGCGAGGTCGGAACAAGCGCGAGGAAGATTATATCTCAGTATTTGACGTGGCGATGAATCAGAAAGCGTCACTCAAACAGCTACAAATGTTTCCCTTCTTTCCATATCAGGTACAACAAACTGTTCTACGGCGAATGAACATGTTGTATTATATGGAAGCTGAAATACCCTTGCAGTTAAAACCAAACAAGAAGGAAAAGAATTGCGAAGGAATTAAACCCCCCCCCAACGAAACTTCTGTTTTTCGCTGCGAGATAATCAGACTGAACCAAAGGATACTGTGAAGCAGGCTACCTAATTCAAGTTTACCGGACCCAAGCTTGTCTTATGATAGCCTCTTGTGATGATCTCGGTGAAAAACAGTTACGACCAAAACAGAAGTTCGCCGTCGAGTTTTCGAAAGAAGATGCTACCGGATACAACAACTAAAACCAATGCAGATAGAAATGAACAAGGTGCTCCAGAAAATGAACATGAGCAGTCTGAGTCTGAGCCATACATAGAGTGAATTAAGAAAAATAACATAAACGGGAGTTTTTTTCCAAAGACTCTGTGAAAAAAGAAAAAGACGGCTATCTTGTAGTTCAGTGATAGTTGATCTCATCGAAAAAGGTTTTATCTAGATTCTAGAAGAAGTGAGAGCGTAGCGTGGTGTCTTTTAAATTCAACTTTTAAAATGTTTGGCTGATTTCTCGGAAAGTTATGTACTGAATCAGTCGAATCGACTACTTGGAACGTTAATAAATGTCCATTCGCAGATAGTCGAAATTTTCCTCGATGTTTATATGACGTCTGCGTTTCTGAAAGGATTCTACAACACATACATTGGAAAACGGTTCGTTTTGAGTGAGATTTGAGTTCTGGTTTTAAGGATTTAAAAAATTTTTTTACACTTTTTGATGTTCTCATACAATAATATAAAAGCTTTTTTCAAATTGATTCTATTAGAAAGGATCACTCAATTTGGCTGGGTCACAGGTAAACTTTCCTGATTCAAAAAAGATTCGAACTTTTTTAGAGGCGTTTTCATGCAAATAGCCCAGTCCTTCTTCTGGCGAGCATTCGTTGGAACGGACAGGCGAATCATGTACTACAGAAGCCTGGCGAGAACCTTTGCCACTTCCGTTTTTGCGATCTCCATTCAGAATTACGAGTGGTGAGTTGTCTCGCGTCTTTTCTCTTCATGTCTGTTACATAGCGTTACAACCATTTTCTCAGACCTATTTAAAGTTTCTACTATTGTACTGATAAAAGTAGCAAGTTCTGTGAGTAGAATCTAAGCGTTTATCATGCCACACCTCGGGTAAGATCTATGCGCTGTCCTTATCATGCCACACCTCGGGTAAGATCTATGCGCTGTCCTTATCATGCCACACCTCGGGTAAGATCTATGCGCTGTCCTAAACAACGGTAAATGATGAATTTTCTTACTATTAGTCTTTTTTCGTCACGCTCATTGGCTTACTTCTCTTTGGGTAATTTTTTCAAAAGTAGTTTTTGAGTACCCGATGTGAAAGGAAACAATTCGTTTCAGCACAACTTCTGAGCCAGCAACCGCTAGCCAATAAAATGAATGGAGATCGATCGCAGCACCTTGAGGATCAACTTCTTAATGGAGAGGTCAAAGTCCTCGAACAATAGAAATCAGAATACTAGAATTTATTCAATGATGTTCAGTCAAAAATTGCAAGATTTTTTGATTAAAATGATGTTTGGACCATCTGTGTTCACCTGTACAATTTTTCGTTTGTTCAAATAAGTATGTAAAATCAATATCGAACAGTATTTTTTTAGGAAACTCTGCTGCATGTTGTTAGGAGCTACGAAAATGACAATTCTAAGAAGAAGCTCATACGATTGTTTCGTGTATGTTATCAATCATATATACATATACATGTATAGATTCGTTTCGTTGATTTCGTTTTTTTCATGATTGTTTCTCACACTCATGGCATAGCTAAGATGATTTGATTGACGTGTGGCCATCCCATGTCGAATAAAATCTGTCATATAGTAGAAGTTTGGTGAAACTGTCTGTTCAATAAGTCTGTTCAAAAATAAGGCTTTCGGATGTTATGGGAGAAGTCTAGTTGAGGGAAATGGATATAATCTCTCGTTTATCCCTTCCCGACATCTTTTGATTATTGAGAGGTTCAAGTAGAAAACAATGTAGGATGAAACTTAGAGTATTATTGATATATTAGAAGTTGTATACTAATTCTATTACGATCTTTATCGTCAATTTTTTATCCTTCTAGATCGGGAGCTTTTTGGAGTTTCGCTTTATTCGAGAATCGCTATTATTGACTGACTGACTATACATGCAATTGGTTAAACTACTCACCTATGAAGTGTCTTGGTGAATAAATTTGTCTTGAACTGCAAGTTATGCAAAAATTATTGATTCAAAAGCGTCACAATTGCGTACCCAAATAAGGGTTTGTTTATGGTTATATAATATGTATTTTTTTTAACTTTTCATTGATCTAAGCTTTTTTTGGAAATAAGCGTCCATATTCCTTATCCCGATTACCATGGAAATTATTGGGTGAAAAATACACGCATCAGTTCAAAATAATACTGAAAAATTAGTGTTGAAAGATTGGAATCTTCTTCAAAACTAGTTATCGTATTAATACCGGTCGCTTACAATGAGAATAGAAGCCGCGTATCCTGGTAGTTGAAGTACACGACGACAGATGTAATGAATTGTCTTATTCTGGGAACTTGAAAAAAAGGAGGATGATTAAATATGTACTTATATTTCAACAAAAATTAGTATTAGTCTATCTTTTCCAATTTCATTTTTTCCTTTCTAATTAGTTGTTTTGAAGTCTTTAAGTTCGGCTCATTTAGCCCCGTTCCAGTTTGCCTTTTATGTATTGGGGAATGTTGCTATGGAGACGATTCATACTTTCAAAAGTACGCAGAATATAGGCAGACAAGACAAAGGATGAAAGAAAGAAAAAGTATATGAATGGATTCAAAATAGAAAGCGCCAACTAAATTTCCGATGTCATTTCAAAGAAATCTCTCATTTAATGTCATTTTGATGACATTCCAGGGCTTGACGCAAACTAGAGGAATTAGAGTGCTAGTTTGCAAAGGAAACAACATCTGTGCCTTGAAAATCGTGAATACCTTTTTGCGGTTATGTACAGATTCTTTCAACTACAATATAGCTATATATTTGTGCTATGGGATTCGGTGGAAAAACTAGATGATGAGGATTTTTCTCGATTTCCAAAAGCCAAAATTTATAATTTTAAAAATACCCAAAATGAAAATGCATTTTATTAGAAGTCTGACTTCCTCAAGAGCATGAGTTTGAATCAATTGTTCCTTTTTGATCCTTTCTCACTGTACTGTTTTTCCCTAATTGAATCGAAGATGTATGTACATGAGCGACCATTTCAGACGAAAACTTCCCCAAATGAGAATGATTATACTCTCATTCTGGATTTTTCTTTTTCTTTAACGCACATCTTATCAATTTTTCTCGCAAATGAATGTATTCCTTTAAAGAGAAAAAGTGCTCGGAGTATATGAAATCATATCCTACTCAGCCGCTAATGACTCATGTCGCGGTTGACGCGAATTAGTGGCGATTTCGCGCTGATTATTTTATGTTCATTTGAATTTGCAGTTCCTGGTCTATTGATGAAAAGATCCTTTTTCATGTTGTCATTAAATGTTTTCAGAATTAGTCCTCTCGTTACTCAGAAGTGAGACAAAGAAGAATGGCTCAGTAAAGAAAAGTACTTATCCTGAATCATATGGAAATAGGGGCACTTTGGCACTTTAGGGACAACCCCCCCCTACCAAAGGTTCAATGGGTCATACGTCTGACTTTCAAGAGAGCACACTTGCATATATAGGATGCTATAGAACCAATTTTATTTGCTTCAATTCTCGATATTGATATTGAGCCATTGAACTCATCTGACCCATTGAACCTCTGGTAGGGGGGTGTCCCTAAAGTGCAAAAGTACCAACATAGGTAACCGGGATGTATCAAATTTGCTGAAGCTCCTGCGCTCATCTCACACTCTTGAATCGTTTTGTTTCGCTTGACCTTTGTTCATCAATCTCTCGATCTCCATGTGCATTCAACCACCAACCCCCTTCTCATCATTCTGGGTGGGCCTCCGACAGAATAAGCGATTACTTTATGAATTCTTGACAAGGATGGGCAACTCCTTACATAATACATGTTTGAACAAGCTTCACTTTTTAATTTTTTTTTCTAGGATTGTCAATGTTTACGCATCCACATATTAAAATGTTCATCAAATCACCAAGCGGGGTATTTCGAAAAAGTTACAAGTTGCATTGCAGGTTTGAATGCCAGAGGTCGCGGAAAAATTGGCGGAGCTAAGCGCTCAATTGTTGGCGTATGTGCTCAGGAATCCGTTTGAGGTTTCTTCTCATTTATTTTCTTTAACTCGATTAAAATTTTTTTTGTATATCAAGGATACCAAGACCTTCATTCGGTGAGACAAAAGTATAGTATGGCTGCAAAATCTTTAAAACTTCAATCCGCTGGTATATGGGTAGCGTTGCGTCAGTTTTTCAACTTCTCAACGTTGAAAAAAGCTTTTTGTTTCCTGCACATTATTGAGAAAATAACTAAATTCTGTTTCTGAAATTTTTTCCACTTAGTTGACTATGCTGAAGAAAATAGTGTTTCTTTGATTGAAAAAGTAACGGCGAAAAAAGAGTGGTTTCTTTTGATGTTCAAATAATCTTGAAATTCAATTTAAAATTTAATTAAAACTGTAACAGAAACAATAAATAAAAGAATGCCTTGTCTGTTTAGGCGGTGATCTACCTCCTTGCCGTTATGTCACCCGTCTTCATTGTTCTTGCCATGTGTGCTTATCGCATCAAAAAGACTACGATCAAACAGAACAAGGCACGTAATAAGGCTTTTTTTTCCGCAAAAAGTGTAGATAAAAAAGTCATTAAGAGAGGTAGCGAGGGCTTGCCTTGAAAAAAGAGAATGTCATAGAAACCGTTGAACTAGGTTTTTTGGAGAAGTGTTTAGAATTGATTCAAAGTGCGGTGGAGAGAAACACCGTAAAAGTGATACGATTCTACTATGACTCGTGACTCGTAACCAGGGGTTAAATGGAGCCGCCCAATTTTGGTTTACATGTATCCGCAGCTCAAAGTTTGGTGGAAAAAAGAAGAGGGGATGAAAGAAAAGGGTAAGAAAAGAGAGGTAGTTTTTTGTTAACAGTGTGTGTACATGTATCCACCGACGGGACCGATCCGGTTACTATTTAACCTCTGCTCGTAACGGATGACTATGTGATAGTATTTTAAATGATTGGAATTGTGGCCAAAGTTTGGCAAGAAACCTCGAGGAAGATATAGCTCGCCTAGAACGTGGGTTTGAGTATTAAGACCCACTCCCTCGTATATGCGTACCCTCTGGACTTACATCGCGGAAATAGTACTGAAAGTGTAAAAAGGATAGAATAGCCACACTTTCAAAAGCAGGTTTTATTTTCCTTCCTTTACCATTTAAGTAAGTGCAACCGCTGTTTGGGGCTTCATAGCAGCCTTGCTCGCTAGGGGTTCTTCGTATGCCAGCTTAAAGGGCTTCATAGCAGCCTTGCTCGCTAGGGGTTCTTCGTATGCCTGCTTAAAGGGCTTCATAGCAGCCTTGCTCGCTAGGGGTTCTTCGTATGCCTGCTGAAAGGGCTTCATAGCAGCCTTGCTCGCTAGGGGTTCTTCGTATGCCTGCTGAAAGGGCTTCATAGCAGCCTTGCTCGCTAGGGGTTCTTTGTATGCCTGCTGAAAGGGCTTCATAGCAGCCTTGCTCGCTAGGGGTTCTTCGTATACCTGCTGAAAGTATGTAAGGGCTTCATAGCAGCCTTGCTTGCTAGGGGTTCTTCGTATGCCTTCTGAAAGGGCTTCATAGCAGCCTTGCTCGCTAGGGGTTCTATGTATACCTGCTGAAAGTATGTAAGGCAAAAACGACTTGCAGTGAGTTATCAAAGAGCGAACTATGCTCAAGATGATGAGGATCCTTACGTAAAATATAATAGGTCTTGATTTTCAATAGGTCGATCGCTGAATTAGGTTGACAGTTTCACTTTTAACCTAAAGAAACCGGTTGAGGTTGAGTTATGGCCAGGGGTTAACTAGTCATGTCAGACCTTCTGTCGGCGGGCCTCTGTTTTTCCAAATCATGAGGAAGTACCCTTATGTAAGACAGAAAATATTTTTTCGCGATCCTTTGTTTTTCTATCTCAAGGGGGACCCTTATGTGGACTTTTTTTCCGTTTTCGGCGGGCGTCTGTACCTTTTGCTCGCACACTATGAAAACCCCTGGTTATGGTTAGTTAAACGTTCTGTTTAAGTAATGAAAGTTTTTTCTTCAATTTTAGGTTAGAAAACTCTGATACACTCATTTCGTATGAAAGAGAAGGTCGGTAGGTCGGTCGCTCCAGAATTTTTTGCCAGTTTGCAGTTTACCTATGTGAGGTGCGAGAGGTTAAGGGTAGAGAAAGGAGAGTTTGAGAACTATTATAGATCAATACTGTGAAAAATCGCTTCCTTATCTTTATTACTCTGAACCCCGTGTGATTAAGCGGTAGCTTTTACTTCCAATAAGTGCAATTGATCTATAATCAGGTTCAATCGGAAGGTGGCGTGCAGGGCCATGAGTCCATGTAAAGTTTTTTTCCAATAGAAGTGAAATAATTCCTCTGAAAGGTGAACAGGGGCACGCGAAAAACGGCGATATGCTTTATCAAGTGCGGAATCAATTTAATTGAGAGAGAAGGGCGTTTACATGGAAGGGTGTGTTTTTTTTGTTAATAAAAACAGATATCCACCGAAGTTTGAAATATTGACCTGACAATAGCACGATTTGATTATTCAACCCTTTTTTACCGGTCTGACGCTGGTTATTACACTCTGTGGCACACTAAAAATAAGGATATGTTGACTGGAACATAGTTTAATACTTCATGTTGAGGAGCAAAAGAGGAAAGAGAAGCTCTTGGAACGACTGCATAAAAAACTCGATGGAAAGAAAGATGTGAAGACCGATTAGTACCGGCAGTAACCATAGCTTATCACAACGTCACTTTTACAACTTTACAATTGCAAAAAACTACCGTCTTACGAGCGTGGGATCGATCGCCTTTTTAAAATCCAGTCCTTCAGCTGGAAAAGTTTGAAACAAGTTTTTAATAACTGTTATTATATGCTCGAACATGAGGATTCCATCCATCATTAATCTTCTCATGCTACAACTTTCGCTCTCTTTACATCATTTTCTCTTTTAAGCAGCTCCTCCTACTTTTTTCGCACTACCGGATGGAAATATTCAGACTTTTTAGATAAAAAATGACTTGATCTAATTTGATCAATTACATTTTATATATTGTTTTTTGGTTTTGATAATGTAATAGAAAATGTGAAGTTTCCCATTAGTTGTGTGTATATCCCACCCAAGGTAACAAGAGGCCACATCTAATCTACGCTTTTTTCAATGGTTGTGAGAGAAACTAGCCAAATATGACGAAAAATATTCTTTCCTCGCAAATTCAATTGAAGGATCTCGGAAGCAAATATATTGAGTTCGTTGAGTGCGTCATGAAAACGGCCATGGATTTTTTGGAGGAGTGTCATAATTATTTTTAACTGAGTTTTTGAAAACTACCTTGTAAAAGAATTACTTGAATATCCAAGTTCCTTTCTAAGATATTCGAATATCAGATATTCCGTAAAACTGCCCGAGTGGATCAAGTCTGAGTTACGATTGAATAAATGGTTTTCGCCAAGGTCCTTAGGATAAAAATTCGAAGTCTCTGATTATTTGTATAATTTGATTGAACACTGCAAATTATATCTTGTACCATTTAAATCAATTTCAGTTACAATTAAAAAGTTTTAAAATGAGTTTAGCGGAGAAATTTTTTTTTTTTTTTTTACTTTTTTAAAAACGATTACTAAATTTCCAACGTTTTGTTAGAAAAACTTTTCAAAGTTACTTTTTTGTAATAGCATTCAGAGGTTACAAAATTTTGACTATTTTTATTTGGTTTGTTGATCGACTAAAGAGTGTCATATGATGGATGGATGCATGTCACAATTTTAACATTTTGTACTGAGTTTTAGCAAGTAAATGTTTTTCCAAAAGCGTTGTCTTCTCAAATATTTTTAATTAGTTGCATTATTTCTTGGAAATTTACTAACATGTACATATTGTGGTGGCCCAGCTCAATTCAATAATGTTCTCATTTTCTGATGCCATGTGATAATTATCGGTTGCTCTCTGTGTATTTATCAGAATTCAATTTGTAAATTATCATCGGAATCTATTGGATAAATGAATAATATTTTGATTGATGACAACAGAAGCTGAACAAACGAATGAAGTGTCAGATGTGCAGCAAATAACAATAGGTACATACAATACACAGCATAATGAAGTACGATTAAGCTATCGGATGGATAAGAGCCAGTCTATAAGGCGGAACTGAACCTAGTTGTCTCTCTTTTACCGAGAGTTTTACCACTGCAAAACCGAATACATCACGATCTAAACTTTGCTAGAACGGAAACAGTTGACATGGTATGGGCTCGAACGGTATTCATCGGTTTTTCACTGGGTTTGAATAATCATGTGAGATTTCTTCACGTTTTTGGTAAATTTGCATGCTAATGAGAATGCAAGAAAGTTTTCGGTGAAAAGGGGAAAGAGATTTTAAGTGAAGAAAGTTCTGTCATTCTCTTCAAGTTGGACACAATGACATGGTAGCTAAGTCTAGAGGATATATGAATGAAAGAAATCCATCGCACGGGCAAAACTCTAGAGGATATATGTGTTCAAGTTCAAGTCATTGTTCAAGTCGAGTCCCTATAGGGGAGAGGCGTTCAAGTCATTGTCCACTACTCTACAAGAAGTAGTGGCGATGTCTCCTGAGAAGCTCAACGATCTTGTCATAATTCATTTGTTGAGCGAGATCAATTGGTGTTTCTCCGTGCTGCAAGTATTTGATCAGTCAATGATTTTAATGTGGTCACTGAAGTTTGAATTCAGAGTTTTTCTTTGGTTTCATGGGAATCGTTGAGAGAAACCCCCTTAAGTGTTGTCTCTTTAGAGTTCGTTTCGCGTCATTTCATGTTCCCGATAAATTATACAATGCTATCTGAACTATCATTCACGTATCTCCTCCAACCTAATGTTCAAAAATTTGAATAGAATCATTCGTTGCAGATCGTCTCAATAATTTGGGGGAAAACCACGATTTCTTTTCTAACTTGTACATTATGTATAACTTATGTATTACTTCATATATATTATTATGTATTATGTATTATTATTGTAATTATCATAACTCCCTTCCTTCGTTGCTAAATATTTATTATTATTTAATTTTTACCGACATTTTACAATGTAAGGTTATGGCGAGACACATTGTAAATGACAAATAATAATAATATTCCTCTATTCATGAATCACTTGTATTTTCACACACTTCCTTTTTTTTTGTTGAAATGTTTGAGGATTAACTAATGGAGCGTTAGAAATCATTTTTTCACTTTGTCAAAGTAATCTCTGCCAAGTAATGCGTTAAACGCTCTAATGTCTCACCACGAATTGCCGTGAGAAGAAAATGGACTACGGTATTTTTTATATAATAACTTTTACTGTTGGACGTAATTTTATATGGACGACAATTTCACGTTTACCTAATTTGAAAAACGTCTACCTGATTTGAAAAACGTCTACCTATTTTGAAAAACGTCAGCCTAAATTCGTGCAACGTCTACATATTTTCGTGAAACGTCCAGCTATTTAAGTGAAACGTCTATTTATTTTTACAAACATGTCTACCTATTTTTACAAACTTGTCTCTTTCTTATTTTTTTCTCTTTCTTTTTTCTAAATTGTTCTGTTTCTTTCTATTTCTTTTCGTTTCCTTTCTTTTTAAATTATCTTTATAAACTTTGGGGAAAGGAAAGGGAGGAGAGGGTTCACCTAAGCAGGGAAGGGAGGGGGGCCCTAAAGGGGAAGGGGGGAGGAAGAGGGCCCTACCTAAGCAAAGGGGGGGGGGTAGGGGCCCTAGGGGGGAAGGAGGAGGGGGAAGGGGCCCTAAAGGTGGGAAGGGGGCCCTAAGGAGAAAGGGGGAAAAAGGAGTTTTCATGAATAAAATCTCTTTCGAAAATAGGTAGACGTGTTTGGCAAAATAGGTAGACGTTGCACGAAAATAGGTAGACGTGTTTTGACAAAATAGGTAGACTTTTCACTAAAATAGGTAGACGTTTATTATTTCCCCATTTTATATGAATATAAAAAAATACCGTAGTCCATTTCTCTTCTCACGACAATTCGTGGTAAGACATTAGAGCGTTTAACGAGATCACTTTGCAGAGATTACTTTGACAAAGTGAAAAGTGGAATTCTAGCAATTCATAAGACGCACAACTCCACAGTTGCTCATTCCTCTCTCTATGTTTCTTAATTTTTAGCTTTTCCATTTGTCAACCCAGAATATGGCTATCGAGAACTATAAACAAGTTATTTTTGACGAGTAAACTATCACTCAATCGAAAACTCAATTAATTAATCAGTCAATGAATCAATGAATAGTTTGACCGAATGAGATGCTAACTCTGTTTTTCAACTTGGGATTGGCTCCTTCGTCAAGTAACAGCTTCACGATGCTGGTATGTCCAAAAAGGGCGGCTGCATGCAGCGCGGACTCACCGTTCTCAACAGCCAGCTCTTATTTACTAGTCTAAAACTGGCACAGTTTTAGACTAGTACTCACTCTAAAAGACAGCTGGAACAAGAAGCTCTGAATAAAAAAAATTGCTTTTTAAAAATTGAAAACATTTGAAAGCTTAACTTGTTCTTGTGATTAAAACTTCAAGGAAAGACAAGTAATGATAACCGCACACACCACCTCCCTTACATTGCTAAATCGAACATTTTGTTCGAAAAGATGAAAGTCGACATATAAGTGTAATATGTAAACTTACCTGCTCATTAACACACTTTAGGTGCTCAAGAAAGTTCGTATCGACTTTTTCAACATTCAAAAACTTCCTTCAAATTTTTTTGGAATGTTTTCAAACAAGTTTATGAAAGACGGCTTTCTTGAGTTTTCTCCTAGTTTGCATCAAATAGTCACTGGCTTCAGAATGGTTGAGAAAGGCTGAGTGGGAAAGTTCATCAATACTGTATCCCTTTTTTCTGCACCAACAGCTGCGAGACATCGTAAACTTTCTCAGACGTTTGATAAGAATAGTCTCCGTTATAGCGACAGCACAGTAGAGTACAGACGTTTCAAAGAGTAAGAAAATCGTCCGATGACAACGACCGTCCTCAACGCCCAGTCGAGTTCAATCTCTCATCTCCAGCAGCTCGTTTAAAGAAATCCGTAGCTTAATACTTTCGAAAAAAGCGGAGCACTTCAATATCTCTCACCACTATCGATAACGGTCTTGATCCGTTGGGCAAGATGGTAAGATTGCAATTTGGTTTTTACCGAAGTGTCTCTGGCAACCAAAATCAACGCATGAAAGTTGCTGCACAACTTTTCTCGTAAAACACAAAGGGAATTTTTTGGACACTTTCGTTACTGAGTATGATAAGTGGGTGAACGGTTCTGATGTTAACTGGAAACATCGATAGCTGGACAGAAAGGAGCAGCCAGAGCTGACGCTCAATGCAGGACTTCCCCAACTCAGTTCATGCCTTGAGTTTAGTAAGACTCACGTGACATCATGCACTGAGAGCTCTTGCTTTTTAAAACCACCATCATTGCTGATGTTCACTGTAACGAATTCGACTGATTGAACGAGGCAATAATCGCTGCAAACGATGAGGCAACTCAATTTCACTCCCTGCATGAGAAGGATCGGCAACACATCGCGAAAAGAAATTTTTTTGAGCTGGGCTGCGGAATAAAGTCTCTCCCAGCATATTCAACCAACTTAGTTTTATCCAATACCCATCTTTACGGATCAAAGCAGAATCATCTGACCGCGAAAATTTCTGAGATTGAAGAGGATATCGAAATCTGGGTCGAGCACTATTTCAACTCTTTCCCAACCGTGTTCTAAAATTAAGATATCAATGCTTTGTCTATAAGATGGCTGAAGGTCTCTGATAATGATGGTAGATGTCTTGTTGATTGATACTCACACTTGGGTTTTTGAAATTCGAATAAACTTTTTTTCTGAAAAGAATAAACTATGAAATTTCTTGAGCACCCACATACCCATTTTCCACTAAATAACTATTAGAAAATTCAAACTATGCGAGAAAAATAGTCATTTATGAACTTATTTAGCAAAAAGAGTCATGTTTGTCTGCTGGCTAATTTTATGTGAAGTCCAGAGTACCTTTAAAAGTCCCAATTCGGATTCCAAAGCAAGCAAGGCTTCCACAATGTCTTCATGGCCTTTGTGAGCAGCCTTGGAATTCAAGCATGTTACAAAATGACATTAATAGTAAATGAACTTTTCAAAATATCATTTCGCTTGTCGATTGTCAAAGTCCAATTTATCATATATAATAATTCTAAGGTTTATCTCAGTGTCTGAATGGCAATATGAATGAAATACTTTTTGTAATTGGAAAGAAGTTGAAAGCAACTTCAAGGCATCAGCTCTAGTTATAAGCAAGGTTCAGTCTGACCAACTGAGGGTAGGAGGTAAGAGAAAAAAGTCGAACACTCTAGAAATACAACAAAAAAAAATCGGCATTTGTTTTGAACCATTGAGGTTCAAAACTTTTCGCCCTTATGTTCTCACTTCAGTAGTATACTTCAGCACTACATATACTGATATCGATAATGTTGAAACTAGCATTGCCATTACTAAGTGTTAGAAATATTTGTTTCAAAACTTTGTCGTTTCATCTTTCCGTTACTTGAACTCGGGTGCATAGGAATTCAATAGACAATTTACGAGCTCCGACCAGTAGACCACAAAAGAAATGACACCTTAAACAAGGCGGTGGCTCCATCCATCCTCGGCTTGTCCTTCGCCCCTCGACCTCCAAGCTCCTCAACTATCTCCACCTGCAATGCCAACTTATAATTCCAGGTAAACCTTTGAATTTTTGTGATTTGAGTGATAGAGTGGTCAACATTTCTAGTTCACTCTTAACATTTCTAGTTCTCTCTTATTCATCTGATTCTTTAAGATATGGATGAATCGTCTGAGGTATAAGACATCTTGTGCCTGAATCGTCGAATCAAACCAAACACTCACATCCTCTTACTCCAATCACTTGGAGATATTTGATCTTTGGCGTTTGAAATCTCTGTCATTTGGCTAAATTTTCTAAATTGAATTGATTTGTAGTGTTAATTGTTTTCAGAAGACTATTTTTTCGAGCTTACTCAAAATAACCTTTTTCACTCCTTGCCAACATAGTTTTCTTAAAAGAAAGTTAGTGCAAGGATTCATAACCCCTCTAATATGTACAGGGTGGTCCATAAATAGTGTTACAAATTGGAATTGTTATACCTCTTTTCAAAACAGAGAAAATCATCTCAAATTAACATATTTTATCAACAACATAAATGTCAACATTCACGCGAAAGTTCAGCTCAAACTATCGTCTTTTGCTCGAACTACAGCTCGAAGTCTCTTTGGGAACGCCTCTACCACTGTACGGAGGTATTCGACTCCGATGTTGTCCCATTCTGCCTGAAGGGCATTCTTCAGGGAATCAATATTTGAGTGGGAGCGAGAGTTGACCTTGGACTCCAAGTAGGCTCAAACGGAATAATCCAGCGGGTTCAGGTCGGGTGATGAGGCCGGCCATTTTGATGTTGTAATGAAGCCGGGAAAACTTTCCTTGCACCACGTTTGGACCTTTTTAGCTTTGTGGGCTGGTGCTGAGTCTTGTTGAAAGGTCCATGTCCTCTGATTGAAATGCGATTGAGACCATGGATGGAGCACGTCTTGCAGAACATGTTCAGGTAGTATTCCGTGTCGATCTTGATGCCTTTCTCGACAAAAACAAGCGGTGTTTTTCCTGTGGCGCAGACCATGACTTGAGTTGGATGTGCACTGCGTTGGACCGTTCTACCCTTGCTATCGGTTTGCTCTGCGTCCTTCGCAAGCACTCTGACGTTTTTTGAGTTGTGGACTTCTTCCACGGTGAACAGCTTTTCGTCAGAGGACACCATATTGAAATGTTCGCCTAGCTGCGTACGGCGAAGACGGTCGCGACATCTTTTGACTCTTCCCGACTTGTTGCGAGCCGACAGAAAAGCGGCCTTCCGTGTACGATACGACCTGAGTCCCAGCTCCTCCGTGACTATTCGTTTCAATGAAGTTCGGCTCATCGGGAGCTGCTGCGCCATCTGTCTGATGCTTCGTCGTGAATTTCGGTTGATCCGACTCCGAACGTTTTCGATGAGTGGTGTCGTGCGAACAGTGCGAGGACGACCTCGCCTTGGACGGTCCAAAGATGTGCCAAGCTCCTCGAATCTTTTGATCGCTCGATACACTGTCATGCGAGGCAGGCGAAGCGTTTCAGCAATGCGAGTAGGAGCATGGCCAAGAGTGTGTAGGCGAATGATCGCAATGCGCAAGCGATTCGACGCTGTCATTACCCTAAACATCGATGGAATCAATCGCAACTCACTTGACACGTACTAAAAAAAACGGGGGATCAGGAAAACGAGAAAAGTGACCGCTACGTGCGGTCACTTTCCCAGGAAATGTTTTCGAACATTTGTAACTTTATTTATGGACCACCCTGTAGAGACTGCTTTTTGGACTATCTTTGTGCAGCAAATTATTTCCCATTCGATAAATCGATCGTTGAAAATTTTTTTGTGGAAATTTATATTCACTAGTTTTAATTCTTTCGAAATTTATATTCACTAGTTTTAATTCATTCGAAATTTATATTCACTAGTTTTAGTTCATTGGAAATTAACATTCACTAGTTTTCATTCAGTAAGTATGTTATGAACTTAAAGTTATCAGGTACAAAGTTTAAAGGCAGTGACGCCTCTATTGAACGGATTATGATTAGACTATCACAAGAACAAAAAACTAGTACACACAGCGGAATCAAACCTAGCATAGTTCACTCGTCCTCTTTACTGGGAAAGAGCGTGACCCATGGTATTTTTATACAAAAAGAAAAAATTTCATCGAGTAAAACTGACCTCTCCACACTGAGCAGCTATCCACAATGCGGTTGTTCCATCCTGCAAACATAAACTTTCGAGGAAAGCTAGAAATGACGGGTACCAACGACCAAACAATTGTTTCTTCGTAGATATTTTATTCTGAACTCAATTGAAGTTGAATTCCTGTAAATCAGAAGATTAAATGCTTCTAAAAATATTAGTTGATGGATCTTAATTAACCTCACTTGATTAACTCGATGGAAAAGCTTCAACTATAAAAACACCAAATTTTTCTGAACCGTTGACCTATAATTTATTGAACAATAATGAAATCGAAATCAGCTTTACAATTGAACAAAAATTCAGAAATCCGTGAAGCGGAAACATTTAAAAAGAAACATTAGAACGGAACCTTAAAACGACAACGGAAAGAGAAACTGCGACAGAAATAGGTGAGTGATTCGTAAGTTAACGTTTCTGGGAGAGTCAATGGAGCATCCGGCGTCCAGGAGTCTGCGGACGACGAGAATGTGACCATTCTGAGCTGCGAGAAAGACCGCATCTGTTCCGTCGTTCAATCTGAAAACCCCAAGTTTAGATATTTTTTTGAAATTCCTTTATCATTTTTTATCACTCTCGAGGCTTTGGGGCTGATATCGCTCAATTCATGAGACATGCTCTTGACTATAAGCAACAAAACCATTGAGCTTTCCATGTAGCTCATTTGCATTCTCGGTTATTTGGCTATAACTTGCCCCTTTTCAGTGAGGGAAATAAACTTGTAGGATCGACTTATACCCGAAGTTAAGCTTTTCCCATGCGGTCCTTCAATTATTGGGGGCAAAGTTTTTTATCAATCAGGTTAACGATGACTCGTCAGAAACAGTACTGAAAAGCCCCCTCATGATCAGTCGACAACTTGTGCGAAAACTTTTCTTCTAGTTTTATACATTATAATTTTACCTCAGCATTATTCAACAAATATTTGGTTCATATTTCAACAACAGCGACACCTAAAATTTGCGTGACTGAAAGAATAAGATCACCAAGCTGAAATAAAGACGGAAAGAAACATAGCATTATGGCAGGTATTAGCAATGTATCGGTAGTAGTGGTAACGCAATCGCTCCCGGTGAAAGAGAAATGAGGGCTTTGATTAGCCCCACGAACTATCTTTTGTCCCTGTTTGAGTTTAATGATTTTCGGTTAACTGTACTAATTTTAGTCTTCAGTTTTGCTACTTTGTCGTTTCTCAATATGATCAAATACAAGAGTTCGAGCATTAATGTTTACGCCTCTTTAGCTTCTTTAGCTTTGAGAAAACTGATGGAAAACGGCATGATTCAGAAAAAAATGCGCCCCTTCCCCTTTAAAAAGGAAGAAGCCGCTTCCCCTACCCTAAAAAACTTGCTCACGTGGCGTGCTTGTCAGCGCCTGCTGCCAGCAGCCGGTCCACTGCCCAGATAAGTCCTCTTTCGGCTGCAAAGAGGAAAGCGCAGCCACCGTCCTCAAAATATAACCAGCATTCTGCAGCCAATTTTTGTTTCAAAGTTTTCGGGCACGGAACAACCACAAGAACTCAGTAAACTCTTCGTTTCTTTTTTCTGAAAGTTTCTAGCCACGTCGAAAAACAGTATATTTATTTTTTCAAACTAAAAAAATTCAGTCAAACTTCATTGAATTTTATGTTTGAGAACATTAGGGGAAGCAAGGATGTGTATAAATAAAAAGCATCCCTGGGATGAAAATCTAAAGCTGCGAAGTTAATATTGAATTAGTTTCAATTTGAGACCCTGATTATTTCAGTTTCTGATCATAACATACATTGAAGAGTGTTTTTATTTTGGACTTTGAAAAAAAAATGAGATGGGGAAATAAGGATTGAACTGAACCATTTCTGCAGTATTTATTTTTAGATTGTAGAGATCCTTTTAAACTTTTTTGCATGAATCCAAAAAGTTACTTAAATGAGTTGAAGAAAAACGTACTGTTGTTCGCTGATTGACATCAGCTTTGTTTCTGAGGAGTTTCTCGACAATGCCTTGGTCACCCGTTTCTAAGGCGATCATCAGCGCTGTGACGTCCTTCTTAAAATTGTTCATCGAATTGTAAATATGTACATACATATGTTTTGCTTTGTTTTGTACGCTTTGTAACTAAGTAAGTAAGTATTAACACAAAATACGTATTTTTGCGGGGGAATTCCGAAACATTTATCGAATATCAGATTATGCTTCACAGTCGCGAAAAACCTTGAATAAAGCCGTAGGATTCAAAGTTGGAGTGGTCTTTCTAACAGATCTCCATTCAAATCTAAATTTTTGAAAAATGAAGAAATGTGGCGAAGAAGATAAATATGTTGTCTTGTTATTTATGTATATTTAAAAAAAACTAAACTTGAAAATCATAAAGGTTGAAAGAATAACATCGTTTTTCAGATTTAAATCAGCTCCTTCCTCAATGAGAGCATCGAGGAGATTAGTATCCTTGCGAGAGACAGCTATCATTACCGGGGTCACGCCGTTCTGAAGCTCACAAAAGTATAACTGAATGAATGAATCAGTGTATTGACAACTAAATAAGTCAGAAATAAAGCATTTTTTAAAGCTTAATAGGATTTCGGGTTGGGATCACCGTTAATAAACATTAAGGCATGCTATTGCTGGTCTATTCCATTCATATCATTCATGCCTCATTCGAAAATACCTGAAAAGATTTTTAATCACACAAATAAATGAATTATAACAAATATAAACACTTTGTGAAAAGGCTCACAAATGAAAAGATTAGTACTCGAGAACAAATCAAATCGGATAAGTAGCGGAAAAAAACGTTTCTTCTGGGTCAATTTTAGTATTCAGGAGACTAAGCACCTCGATTCCTCAATTGGTTTCAACCATGATAGTTAACCTCTCAAGACTTTCTCAGTATATTAAATACTACCTTTAACTAGATCGATGCCACGTGATATCATAAGATACAGACTCATCATACTGAATGCCCCATGGGACAAAAGCACCATATCACTTTTGAGACATTATCAGTTAGCCCATTCTAGGAATGTTAAACTTGTGTCAGGCCTTCTTTCATGCTGCCCCAAGCACTAAACAAAACAAGCATCGGCCGGAAGAGTTGGTCTCAAATGTACCCGATCGAAGCAGTCGACATGGGTCCTTCCAGAGTCGAGCATTTTCTTCACCGAGTTCAGATTGCCCGAGCGAGCCGAGCGGTGGAGTTCAACATCGGAAGATGATACCATCTGAGAGAGTCGCGTTGTAGATTTTGTTCGAAATGTTGAAGTATAACATACAATGAATGTATGAATGAATAAAGTTTGGATAAATGCATACTTTACTCAATAATACTCTATTGCAACGATGATTGTTTATCAGGCAGGTACGAAGTCTAATAGAAAAAAGCTTTTTCTTAAACGTAAAAACATGAACACGAAGACCCAAAACTTTCTCGAAACCGACAAAGAAGTACGTTGATTTGTGTAAAAAGGACATCTTTATCCCAAGACACATAAGTTATCTTTATTTTAACTTTGTCGGTTAATGTATTCTAAATAAATTAATATATGTATTAATGTAAAAAAAATACTAATATGTATTACTGTACCAAACATGTACATATGTATGCTTGCCGTCCGTAATGAGAGCATTGGAAGTTATTCGTATACCCAAAAAAATAAACACATTTGCAAAAATAGAGCAATGGTGTATATAATCACTAGATGGTGACTGAGACTGGTTAATAATACGGATGCTAGGTCTAGCTACAATGTGTGATTTATGATGAAGAGGGGACCGAGTTGGTGAGATATATACATATATGAAACATAAGAGATATGTATGTACATGTCATTGGGTTGCTTTCAAGCTGTGGAAACAAGGAAGACCCGAGACGGAGAAAGGAAGAGGGAGAGTGTTTCTGAATGAGACAAAAATATAGAAATAAATGAAGGAAGAGAGAGAGAGAGAGAGAGAGAGAGAGAGAGAGAGAGAGAGCGAGCGAGAGAGAGAGAGAGAGAGAGAGAGAGAGAGAGAGAGAGAGAGAGAGAGAGAGAGGGGGGGGGGGGGGGGAGGGAGAGATGGAGACAAAGGAAAAGTTACAAAAATGAAGATAGAAAAAAAGCGATGAAAGGACGAAAGATTGAAAAAGATATCGAGGGTAACAACGCGTGAAAAAAGAAGGTTAACTGTAGTAGGAACAGGCAGGCTACTTTTGCGAAAAACAACAAAAAGTTTCGACAAGATACATAGTTCGACATGTACACTGAAGAAGGCGGCGAAATTCGAAAGCATTTCGAAAGCTTCGAAAGAAAGAAGAAGTCGGCGAAATTCGAAAGCTGAGTTGAAAAAAGTTGAAGAGTGTAGTTTAGTGAATTCAATGAGTAAAAAGAGAGAGAGAGAAGGAGAAGAAGATGGCGGGTGAAAAGCGATGTCAGAAAAAAGGAGAAAGTATACATGATCTATCAGCCTTAACAAAAGGATCATGTGAAGTAGAATACACAGCTTGAGGAATCTGATTATATGTACAATACAATACTCGGTTGAGCAGGTATGCATTCGAGAGAAAATAGAAGAAGAGGGAAGGGGGCAATGATGAAGGGGGGAGGGGCAATGATGGAAGGAATGATTGGAGAGGGAAGGGGGCAATGATGAAGTGGGGGGCAATGATATGGGCAATGATTGGAGAGGGAAGGGGGCAATGATGAAGGGGGGCAATGATTGGGGCAATGATTGGAGAGGGAAGGGGGCAATGATGAAGGGGGGGCAATGATGAAGGGGGGGGGGCAATGATGGGGGCAATGATTGGAGAGGGAAGGGGGCAATGATGAAGGGGGGCAATGAGGGGGGCAATGATTGGAGAGGGAAGGGGGCAATGATGAAGGGGGGCAATGATGGGGGCAATGATTGGAGAGGGAAGGGGGCAATGATGAAGGGGGGGCAATGATGTGGGCAATGATTGGAGAGGGAAGGGGGCAATGATGAAGGGGGGCAATGATGGGGGCAATGATTGGAGAGGTAAGGGAGCAATGATGAAGGGGGGCAATGATGGGGGCAATGATTGGAGAGGGAAGGGGGCAATGATGAAGGGGGGGGGCAATGATGAAGGGGGGGCAATGATGGGGCAATGATTGGAGAGGGAAGGGGGCAATGATGAAGGGGGGGGCAATGATGGGGGCAATGATTGGAGAGGGAAGGGGGCAATGATGAAGGGGGGCAATCATGGGGGCAATGATTGGAGAGGGAAGGGGGCAATGATGAAGGGGGGGCAATGATGGGGGCAATGATTGGAGAGGGAAGGGGGCAATGATGAAGGGGGGGGGGCAATGATGGGGGCAATGATTGGAGAGGGAAGGGAGCAATGATGAAGGGGGGGGGCAATGATGGGGGCAATGATTGGAGAGGGAAGGGGGCAATGATGAAGGGGGGGCAATGATGGGGGCAATGATTGGAGAGGGAAGGGGGCAATGATGAAGGGGGGCAATGATGGGGGCAATGATTGGAGAGGGAAGGGGGCAATGATGAAGGGGGGGCAATGATGGGGGCAATGATTGGAGAGGGAAGGGAGCAATGATGAAGGGGGGGGGCAATGATGGGGGCAATGATTGGAGAGGGAAGGGGGCAATGATGAAGGGGGGGCAATGATGGGGGCAATGATTGGAGAGGGAAGGGGGCAATGATGAAGGGGGGCAATGATGGGGGCAATGATTGGAGAGGGAAGGGGGCAATGATCGGAAGATAACAATGGGACGAGAGAGAAAATAGAAGAAGAACCAATTTTTTGAAGACGGCAATTAATCAGGACAGAAAGTTGAGGAAGCAAGTAAATAGGAAAAGTTTAAATACGTATAACTAATGAATAAAAAGCATTTTATCAAAAACAACAAACTTTTACCAAGTTTGAGGAAAGGGAGGAATTGATTAATATGGAAAGGCAGCAAAAAGAAAAAAATTCATGAATCGAGCTTTTCATAACTTCATGAAAAAGAAACAATAACTTAAATAAATAATTTTTCTAACATCTTGAATGTCCTATTCTTCGACTAATTTTTCGAAACCATTCTCTTCGCATTTTAAAATTCGTCCGTAACATAATGTCTCTCGAACAGGTTACAATTATTAGCCTGAGTGACTGCGGTCTCCATTCCCCAAATAGACTAGCAGCTACTTTCAGTCATGTTTGAAAGAGCTAATTTGTTGTAGTAAATCAAAGAAAATCGCAGAAAAAATTTGAGAAAAAGTGAAGGAAAAACTCGATAGATTAGATGAAATTAGAAAAAGCAGTGATGAAAAAACCAGACCAAAAAGAGACACATAGTTTGAAAAATAGTAAAATAGAGCAAAAGGCAAAGAGTTAGACTGAGATTGCGCTTTTAAAAAAAGAGAAACGAAAAAAAGGAAAAGAGAGAGAGATGAATGAAAGAACTTGATAATATGGAGATCCATAAGAAACATACAATGAGTGAAAAAATCTTTTTAAGTATGAAAATCAGTGGAGAAGACAGAAAGAAATAACGCTTAAATCACTGAGTAGAATACGAAAAAACTTGCAAAAAATTAAGGAAAAATTTACGCTGTTTGAAATGAAAAAGTAGTATACATGATGAAATTTTAAAAAAATAGACAGATATTACAGGAAGGAATTGCGGGAATTGGTTAGAAGAGAGAAAGAAGCAAAAAGAAGAAAGAGATAAGAGAGATGGGGAGGGAGGAGAGGAGAATTATAATAGGAACACGGAAAGATAGAGAGAGAATTGGTGCTAATCTGGAAAAGATCTCTCGCATATACTCCTCAGAGTTCATTTAACTGAATATCGAGCATAAAAGTTTATTGGGTAAAAAAGGAAAGTTGCACAGAGCTTACTAAGAAAAGAATGAATTATTCCAGAAGCATCCGAACGAGTATTGAGAATTCTGATTGTCCAAGGTCTCCATCATAATCTGAACAAAAGGACTTCCAGTCTATGCGTCCTCCAGCCTCCATCTTTCTTTAACACAATAATCATTCATCTCTTCCGAAGGGGATAAACACAGATCAGCCGCTCACCGGGATTCCGGCTTGTCCTAAGCCGCGCTCCCCCAGGCACATCTACTGGCTATCAGAATGCGGATGAAAAGGCTGAAATAGAGGGAGAGAGATAAAGTGAAAGAGAAAGGAAGAGAGAGAGCAAGAGATAGAAAGATATAGAGAGAAATCAGAATGAGAAAGAAATTGAGAGAAAGAGAGAAGAGAGAAAGAAAGAGAAATGGAGGGAGAAAAACAGAAAGAGAAAGAAAGTTAGGGAGAGGGAGAAAAAGAGAGCGGGAGAGCGGGAGCGCTGACCAACGAGAACGAGAAAATACAAGGTGTAGAGAGATATAGAGATCACATGCAGTGATAGTTTGATATGCAGAGAGCACATCATGTCAATTCAGTTGAAGAAATGCAATTGAAGGGGCTGTAAAAACCAACGACCCAGGGGCCTCACGCAACCCCTGCGATTACAGATGGTATATTTGAATATAATGGAAGATTGGATTAGAGCTTCAGCGAGATTGTATGAGGAGAACAGAAGAGGCTTTCTACAGCTATCCATGTAAACTAGTTGTGCGTCAACAAATCTAACATAGCGAAAAGTGTGCCTATGACTGTGATGAGTGAGCTAGGAAAAAGTTATGATGAAAAGTTTGAATAAGTAGAAGTGCGCGCTTTGGTATCATAACACTTCAGTAAAAGCAGATTTAACGTTTATTAAGTGAATGATTTCATGACGAAACGTAGACATTGATTTATATTGAGAATTTTCAACAGAAGTAGGAAAGTTTAGCGATTGGGTCAGGAGTTGAGGTAATTAGGTATGGACAACGATTTCGGAAGTATTGAGTTTGGAACATTTAGGGGGGGGGGGGGTCATAGCTTTGGATCTTAGGATATTAACCTTTCAATATAGATTCCACTGGAGCTCTCTGATCCTTTTTTTCAGTCTCTTCTGATGTTGCCGAACCAAATGGTCAATGAATAGAACCAAAAACATACAACAAGTGGAGCAAAAAACTCGCAGTGTACATATCTCTACGCGGAAGACACAATATGTACACTGGCCTCCGCTCTCATTATATGTCTTTGTATTGTGAGCCTGACATTCCATATCTTTACGCGTTCTCTCTCTCTCTTTCTCTGTCTCTCTCTACTTTTGTTTCTGTTTGTCATTCTCTCCTTTCTTTTTTCTCTACGTTTCTCTCTCTGTTTCGGTCTCTCAGTTTTTCTCTTTCTGTCTTACTCCTTATTTTCGCACTGAAAACACTCTTTCACATTTTCTCTTTTTCTTCTCTTCCTTATTCTCTGACTCACCTCATCCCTTCTCTAAAAACGTTCACGCACTCTTCATCCGGTTCGTCACTCTATTCTTGAATGAAATGTTATCTCGAGGCCATAGCTATTACCACAAAAAATCCACAAAAAATAGTTGAGGTAGAGAAGGATGGAGAAAGATAGAGAAATATAGAGATAGCGAGTGGTTTAGAGAGAGGAAACAACGATAGAGATGATAATATGAAAATGAAGAGAATGAGATGGAGAAAAACGATATATAATAAAAGAAGTACGAAAAAAATGTGAAAACTATGATTAAAAAAAATTTAACGTTTTTTTATTAAAAAAAATTTAATTTAAATTTAAAAAAATTAATTTAAAAATTTAAAATTTAATTTTAATTAATTTAAAAAAATTTAATTTTAAAAAAATTTTTGAACTATGATTTTAAAAAAAATTTTTAATTTTTTTTTCAAAAAAAAGTTAAACTAGCGATCAAAATGAAAGCACTCTCACTACTTTGAAGTTACAATTTTTTTTCCTTTTTTTCAAATAGACTAATGTAAAAAAAAAAGTGGGAATAGGAGCTCAGGAGGAGATTGCGTGAACTGGTAGCTCCAGGTTTGTCCAACTTTTGAAATAAGTATTAAGAATAACGGTTTTCGCCAAACAAAAACTTCAGAAAATCGGTTTTTTAAATTTCTATGCGTTGAAAGGTTTGAAAAAAATTTAGGAGATAAGAGAGAACTCAAGGAGAAATGAGATGTATAGGGGTTCAGAGGCGCCTTTTTCGAGTTCAAAAATGAAAAGAGAAGAGTATCATAACAAGGCAACCAGGAGGACGAAAATAAGGTGGTACATATTCAGGAGGAAAAATAAGGTGGTACATATTCAGGAGGAAAAATAAGGTGGTACATATTGAGAGGACGAAAATAAGATGGTTACATATTCAGGAGGAAAAATAAGGTGGTAAATATGTTTCTTGTTCACAATTTTAAAAGAATAGTTTTTCTGATGTACCAAGTTGGAATTACCAACAATACTGACAATATCATTGAATATACTTAACGTAAAAGCATTTTTGGATAATTTTGTTCCATTGAAATTTCCTTTTAAAATTTGTAGTTGAATTTATAGAAGGTGGATAGAACGCAACGATTAATTTCACGAATCGATTAAAAAATGGTCTGAAATGAAGCAGCAGAAAATCATTCCACATATGTACATCAATCTCTAATAGTTTATGTATTAGCCGAACTTCCCGCCCCTATTTTTTCTTATTTTTCGCGTCCCTTTCTTATTCTCATTCTCTCGTTCTCCCTTTTCCCTTTCCCTTCACCTTTGTTTTTCTTTGGGCTAAACTTTCTAGTTGGGTTATGGTTCACAGATGATTGATAGGTCTCTCTTTTTTTCTCTCGCTCAAATTTCTTTCCCGAATTGAACGAGAATTCATCGACATCAGACAGCCTAAGAAATGAATCTGACGCCTTCTCTTTAGAGTAAACGACAAATTTTCTTGTTCTTTCCTAAGAGAAGGCTTATAGAGGGGTTAATCACAGATTACACCATTGTGCGCTCGCTAAGAATAGAGCAGAAGAACAGAGAAGAATACGAGGAAAAATGGAGTTCAATTCAATTTTATTACGTGAAAACATTACATACAGCAACGCATAAATTAATCACGTGGTACGAGATTAAACAATTGAATTGTTTGAATTACATATATAGGTGAAACAATGCAGATTACATCCAGGCAAACATATATCATTCATCAACACTATTAATTTCGGTGAATATACGAGCTGATCGTATAGAGAAGGCATTTCTTCTGCAAATAGTTCTCGGAGCAGGGTGGATTATTTTGAAAAATGCGCCTCTAGTGTTGGACGCTCTTATTTCAAAGTTGTGGTGCGTCCTGTCAGAGAGTACTTTTTTCCCAAATATCAGTTTCAAGAGTAGTTTGAGGTCGTTGGATTCTCTAACAGAGAGAAGAGATACTAGGCCTAGTTGATTGTTTCTCGTCTGACTACTTGGCATATTATTAAACGAACAACCAAAGCACCGGCGAAAAACGCGACGCGTAAAATAATTTTGAACCTTCTCTAGTACAGCTATGTCCTTAGCGAAATGTGGGGAGTAAACAGTTGTACAGTGTTCTACAATAGATTTAATGTATATCTTGTAAGCGTTAACAAGTACATCCGGTTTACGACTCTTGAGAACTTTAAGAATAAGATGACATTTACGCTTTGCTTTCTGAGCTATCGTTGAGCAATGAGCAGAAAAAGTCAACTTGTTGTCTACAATAAATCCTAAATCACGAATCTCGTTGAGGTAGGGTAGGGAGTAACTATTTATAGAATATGGAAAATGAGGGGAACTCTGGGTACCAATTCTTAACACAGCACATTTTGGTAGAGATAAAGGCAATTGCCAAGCGTCGCACCACTCCACTATGGTATCAATCGAGTGTTGCAGTATTGTATGAGAGTCTGTTTTAGAAAAAGACTTATAAACTTTCATGTCGTCTGCAAAAACTTTAATTTTACAATTAGAAGAAGTTATCATATTCACTATATCAGATGTATAAATGATGAATAATAATGGGCCTAAGACACTGCCTTGGGGAACACCACTGGTAACCATGAAACTATTAGAAAGTGATTGATTAACTCGAACTTGGTAGGTTCTATTACCTAAATAAGCTTCGATCCACGAAATAATTCTGGGAGGGAGTTGAATGGACTTTAGTTTATAAATAAGTTTAGAGTGAGAAACTTTATCAAAGGCTTTCTCAAAATCAAAATAAATGATATCTGTGAACTTTTTCTGGTCTACGGCTACAGAACAGTCTTCAAGGAACAGTAACATCAACTGTTCTATTGATCTCTTATGGCGAAACCCGAATTGATCATCTGGCAAAATCTGGTTTATCTCACAATGTTTCTCTATTTCTTTACTCAACACTTTCTCGAATATACGGGAAAATAGTGATGTTATACTGATGGGACGGTAATTGGAAGGACTACTGTAAGGAGGCTTCTTCTTAACTGGTGTGACTATGGAATGTTTCCATCTGTTCGGGATTTCAGATGTAAGGAAAGATTGGTTATAAATTATTTCAAGCGGAATAGACAGAGGGACAGCGATTTTCTTGATAAAAAGCATATTCAGATGATCTGGGGTAGTACAAGAAGACATTGGGTATTTCTCTATTAGTCTACAAATATCATGACGCGTAAACAAGGGTTCTTCTAGAGAGGATGCTCTCAAGACTGAATTATGAGAGAGTGGAGGAAGCTTACCATTGTCTATGGTGTATGACTTCTGGAAGAATTCTCCAAGAAGATTTGCTTTTTCTAAGTCTTTAGATACTGAGATGCCGAGTTCATTCACCAAAGTGTCGACACCGCTTTGTTTCTGGGATGTATTAGACCTTATATACTTGAAGAACAAGTTTTTGTTCTTACTATTAACAATGTTCTTTTCTACATTTAGGTTGAATTTATCTACAAACTTTTTGCATTTCTTACTGACTTTAACATAAATGTCATAGTCCTCACTTAGTCCACTAGAAATATAGTTGTTCCAGAAGAGAAAACGCTTTTCTTGAGCTCTCTGAATATGCGTTGGAAGAGATGCATGGGTCGCTAGAGAGACCTTCTGGATAGGAGCGAATTGCTCGGAAAAGTCCTCTAGTATGGATAGTAACAATTCGTACATTGAGTCTGTATCTTTGATGGGGTTGAATAAGCAATGCCAATCTAAATTACATAATGAAGGGAGTAATAAGGAATAGTTTATTTTACTGTATATGCGTCGATACGAGTAAAGAGGAATTTCAAGGAATAGGGAAAGTTCGAAACTGATTGATTCGTGGTCTGAATTACTGAATGAGGGAGTGACACATGGGTTCTTCAATAAATCTTTGCTATTGGAGAGGAGGAGGTCTAGAATGTGTGATCCTCTCGTAGGGCATCTAATATATTGATTCATCTGAGTGGCTGAGCAAAATTCAAGAAATGATTTGGAAGCGGGATTCGATGACGCTAGAGGGGATTTATTCCAGTCTATGTCGGGTAAGTTAAAATCTCCCATTATAATACATGGGTGGTTGCAGGTGACTAGATCAATCAAGAGGTTTAATAACCTCTCGCTCTTCGGTGTGTTTATATGAGGGACTCGATATAGACTAATGAAACGTATCACGTGAGATTCTATTTCAATATCAATAGCTAGGATTTCATGAGAATTCTTGATTGATTGAGAATAGATAATTTTGAATGATAATAAGGAGGGTATGAGAAATAGTAGCACTCCCCCGCCATTAGTTATTTCGCTCCTATCACATCGAACAATGTTATATTGAGAGATGAAGGAGGAGAGAACAAAAGAGTCCGGGTAACTATCCGATAGCCATGTCTCACAAAAAGAAATTATAGAGTATCTCTTTGACAGCAAAAGTTGTAGATCATTAATCTTATTCACTAGAGATCTAACATTTGCGAAATAACAATTCACGTGACTTGTGGAAGACCGGCGATTTTGGTCTAGTTTAAAGAACGATTAGGACGAGGTGACATGAATCTTCGAGGAGGTTCAATACGCTCGGCCATCAGTGGGCGAGGTTTGCTATAACTCAGAGGGGGACCGAAAAGAGGAATATGAGGTTTTGGCTTACTCCTATCAGCCAGCCAAGCACGGACTGCCCGGTCATAAGTTCTCTCAGCTCTAGTCTGTGAATGTCTCAAATACAAATCGGAGGAAAAACGGGAAAGTACATCGCGACATAGAAGAGTTTCTTGTTGATGTCCTATTGTTGGGAGTACTATTTTGAGTGGGCGGGGAGGAGCATTTGGTGATTTCGGACGATGAGAAGGCATGCGATAGACTTTAACAGGACATGCTTCAATTTGCAACGAACTCTTTCCCAGTCGTCATCGACACGTTGCGAAGCGTTGGGGGAACGGGACTCAGGAAGGCGGAAAAGTACTACACTGCGATGTCTCTCCATCCGATCAGCTATTTCGGATGGGGACTCGTAATACTTGAATGATGGAGAAGTAAGCGGTGGTGGCTGCGGCGTAGGGGTAAAATTGATGATCGGGGGAGGTACAGAAGTAGATGAGAGAGGCTTAGTAGAAGTGGTAATAATCGAAGAGGGAGAAGTATTGCCATGAACACACTGGGGGCTAGCATTCACTTTCAACAATTGTTCGGCGAGTTCCTCTACTTTCATAGTAAGATTCTTAATGAGTTGACCTTGGGCGTCAACAAGGGAGGCCAACTTGGTGTTCTTCTGCTCCAGTAGAAGGTTCTTCTCATCACTTCTCTTCAAATAGTTATAGAGCTCAGTTAGAGGGTCCGCTTCTTCGGTCACTCGTCTTCCTCTCGTTGTTGTGATGTTTCTCATCCTGTTAAAAAGAGAAACGAGCGGGGAGGAAATTTGAGGAGAAATTGAAGACTCCATTTATACGATGATGGATAAGAAGTGATAAAGCGAACTCACTCACCGATTATGGTGCCATATAATTGAAAGCGAGCCTTGGCACCAGGCTTTGAGCGTGGCAGGGTAATCGATATTAGTCCAATAGGAAGAGAAATTTGCCAGAGCGATATGAAGAGTCACCGCTCGTTAAGAACACGAAAGGTAAGAATGAAAAGCAAGAATGAGTTCGCGATTTTGATTGGGGCATTCTTCCAAAGTTCTCATTAGTGCAACCAAAAAAAGCAAAAACCATCTCGAAGATGATTTATCGAATTCGAAACAGACTGGTGAATGTTTCGAAAAGATCTAGAGTAATTTACAGGGTGCGGCTTTACAATTTACAAGTATGGAACGGTGGTTATTAACCATTTGTTTTTAGAAAAAGCAAGCAAATCAAGTCTTTAGTATAAAACTATTTATTGTATGCAGTTTTAGTAAAAATTATGAAAAATTATTCGATTCGGCCTCCTCTTTCTCTTATAACAGGCCTGAGACGATGCTCGAATTGCTGTACCGTGTCTCGCAGGTATTGATCAGAAAGATTGTTTCATTCTGTGTTCAGGTGGGTCTAGAGAACATTAAAAATTTAAGGAGTTGTTGCGCAGACCTTGGACTGTAAATTTCCCCAAATAGAGTAATCCAGCGGATTCAGGTGGGGAGAGGAAGCGGGCCATTCGGACTTTGTCAAAGAGGTCGGAAGGTTTGCTGCACACCAATTTTAGTGAACTTTGCAGTGTGAGAAGGAGCTCCGCCTTGCTGGAAGACTTCTCTCCTTTGAAATGAGCATCTGCCGAGGGCTTCAATACATTTTTCAAGATTTTTTCCGTGTACAGATGTCTATTCATTTTGACGTTTTCTTCAACGAAGAACAAGGGACTCTTGCCTGAGGAGCAAATAGCTACCTACACCATAACCTGAGTAGGGTTCTTTCGAAGCATCTGCCACTTTTATCAGCATCCAGAGAAAAAGCGTTTGTTTTGGGGTTGAAATCCTCTTCTACTTTGAATAATTTCTCATTAGAGAAGATGAACTGAGGAAGCGAGACACGGTTCAGTAATTCGAGAAGATGAACTGAGGAAGAGAAGATGAACTGAGGAAGCGAGACACGGTCCAGTAATTCGAGCATAGTCTCAGGGAAGTTGTAAGAGAAAGAGCAGGCCGAATCGACTAGTTTTTCATAATTGTTTTCAAACCTGTATATAAAAAATATTTTTATACTAAAGACTTGATTTACTTGCTTTTTCTAAAAACAAATGGTTAATAACCACCGTTCAATACTTTGGCCGCACCCTGTAAGTAAGTCCGGCTCTCTCATATCATAAAGTATTATTTCAGAAGCGGAAGATGACTAATTTTTGGTTCATGGATTCAAGAAATAAGAAATATGAATGAAAAGACAATTTGAAAACTTGTTTTTTTTAAAGTAAAAGGTTTTTAAAGAAGATGAGCAGAAAAATACTGGTGGAATTCAAGCAGCGTTAATCTGAAGACATTCAAGACGGTTTGGATCGGGATAGATAAGTCGCCAACTTCGCTGGAAAACATGCGCTCGATAGAAACATGCTAGAGAATATATGAGACTATCTCAAGCTCACAAAACCTCCCCAACCCTTCCCCAAATGAGAGAAGAACCCAACCAGTCTCTCCAATACAATGGATGAATGGCCTCAACTCCGAGAAAATTGAGTTTTGCTCAATGAGAAATCGCAAAGTGGCTGGGAGCGAAATGCGATTAGAAGGGTGCAAATTACAAGAGTAATCAACTGCAGAAGATGATGGAGTAAAGTGTACTTGCTCATGTACTCTGCTTACTCTACCGGAATGACACTTCTCATTTAACAAATTCCTGTTCGAGCACAAATTCACGATTGCTTACTACAGAGAGAGAAAAAATTCAAAAAAGTTACGTCTTCATCGTCAACTTTGAAAAACATGCATAGTACTAGCTTTTAAAAATTGTATAGTTTTAGAACAATAAAATTCTAGAAATGTTTATTTGTTAGTGAAATTTTCATCATCAACTGCTCGAGCGTTATAAAATGCGGAAGACCATTTTAAATACTTGAGCTCATCTCCAAGAAAATTGATATTATCAGCTTCGAACAGTTTTCGTGCATTGAGTTCGTCAAAAATCTGTAGGTTTATTTTATTCGCCTCTTTCATGTGCTCCAATGAAAAAAATTTTCACCGGAAAATCACCACTGGGCTTTACTCACTATGTGATTATTTGAACACTCAAAAGCGTGCAAATCCTTCTGACAAAACCGAAAATTACCGCTCTTCATAACCCAAAACTTCTTATTTTGAACCATTTTTTTCAAAACATAAAACGAGACTTTAAAGTTATTCATACTGAAGTTCCAATACAACATTTTTTCAATTTTTTCTACAAAAGTAAAACTCAAAACTTTTCTCACTGCACTAGACTGAGAAAAATTCTGAGTGGTCGTTCAGCAGTCTTATGGTGGAAGAGATCAAAATATAGCTACTTATTATCAGAAAAAAGCAATGAAATGTCTCAACTTTAAAAAAAAGAAGAAATTCTTTTGGTTACTGACGTTAATCAACCTATACAGTTTTGTACGTGAATTCGTAGCAATCAGTTAACCAATTAGACGACTTAGATTTGATTGAACTTGGAATATTACATCAACTAGAAATTTTATTGAACTTTGATTCATAATTTCTCGGATTTTGGTCAATTACCGAACAAAACTTCAAGATTAGTTTCAAATCTTGCAGACAATCGATGGAATAATAATCTAACATTGATAAAACCTTTCTGGAGTTAAATCTTTCTGGAGTTAAAAGACAAAACGTGTTAAAATCGAATTCACCTTCAATAGAATCTTCTCCTTTCAAATGTGTTTTAAGTAATATACGCAGTATCAATGATTTTTCTAAAATAAATGAAATTTACCAATTTATCGAAAACGAGGAAATCGACATATGTTTCATAGTAGAGAGTTGGACTAACGATAGTACGCCTGACTCTTTCTTCTCCCATCCTATGTATTGTATGCACCGCCAAGACAGACGGAATAGTAAAAGAGGCGGAGGTCTTCTAATTTTATATAAGAATAAATTGATATTTAGTCGTCTCAATATTGATCTTTCCATTAACTTAGACATTGAATTGCTCTCCATAGATGTGCATTTGGAAAAACAGAAAATTGCTAGGTTTTTCTTATTATATTGTCCTCCTAATATGTCTCTCACAACTTTTGAATCCAATATAACCATTATCAAAAACAATCTCCTGTCTTCTAATAATTTTATATTGGGAGATACAAATTTACCTGATATAGATTGGAATCAACCCTATTTAACTAAGAACGTCAAAGCTAGAGCATTATCAGATTTTGTAATCACTCATTGTCTAACTCAAATGGTACCTTTTCATACAAGATACGATAATAATTATAACGGCTCACTCCTAGACATTATTCTTACTGACAAAGTCGATTTAATTACAAACGTTCGAGACCTCGCCCCTCTTTCTAATTCTGATCACATAACTATCTCATTCGAGCTAAATTTTCAAAAAATTAAGAAAAAAGTAGTAAGTGACTCATCTGAATTTTTTGTTGATTACCGTAATAAGGATTTCAACCTTAGAATATAGGCGAAATGTTATGGATCTCTGTTTTGTTCATAAAATTGTGCATGGTAACACTTCGCTTGATTACACTAACCTTCTCAAAATACATCCTTCCCCTTACACCCATAGGAGCTCCCATTCTCTCAGGATTATTCTACCTTTCAAACTACCAAGTGGTCATTCTACTTGTGTATCAAGATGTATAGATACTTGGAATTCTCTATCATCTGAAATGGTATCTCTCACTTCTTCTGATGCCTTCAAGTCCTCAGTTTTGCTTTTACCACTCGAAATCATTGTTCCGAGCTCAAAGCTGCGTCTCTCCTAATTTTTTCCCTAATGCTCAATTTTAACTGTGAAATTATATTTCAGTTACATTGACTGACTTTTATATCCTTTTTTTGTTGTTTATTTTTATCTCAGTCACAAATTTAAAGTTTGGTCACAAAACACTTGCGTTCGCGGTTTGGTAGTTTGAATTGGCGGGTTATTTGAATTTTGTGTACGAAGGTGAGTTACGGTATTTTAGGAACTTGAAAAGAGGGGGGGAAAGCTATTTCTTCATTCTAGGCTTTTATCGTTGTGTACGTGGTGGATTAAAAATTTTTAATTGTGGTTTTTTGTAAGGTGCGAGTAATTTCTCTCTCTGATTATAGACATGTCCGAGGAATTAGAAGCGAGAGAGCTTGCAAAGAGGCTTCAGCCCTTTCTTAGTGTACCAGCTCCGCAGTATGCCCCACCGGCAGTTTCTGTGCCGTCACATCGTCATCAAGTAGCGTTCAACACCACGGTCATCCACCTGCTAGAAAAGGAGACGCCGGAAGACAACAAACAGGCTATCAAGGACCTGATCGAGCGTAACCGGCTTTTGGCTCTTGCGGAGTCCCACCCAGGTATATTTTCAGCTGCTGAGGCTGCCAAGACGCTTGGCTCCTCTTCGGCTACTGATCCTCTTTCCATTGCCTTGCTAGTCTCTTCGATGACGTCCGGCGGAGGGGCCGCACAGTCCAACTTCAAGAAAAGGAAGTTCGAGAGTGAGGGAGACCAGCCCTTTCGTTCAAGGGGAGTCGGATCCGGCCACCAGACTCCCCTTGTCATTCCTCAGCCAGTCTATCTCCAAGCCCAGTCACCCCCTCAACAGTACTTCGCTCCTCAGACTCAGCAGTACGCCTACCAGCCTGTTGGTCAGCAGGCTTATTGGCAGAGGTCAACACCTGTCTGTTACGGATGTAACCAGACGGGACACATCCGCAGCCAGTGCCCCGTCAATCCAAGAAGGTTGTGAGAAATTGGTTCCGTTTAAAAATGTTCAAAGTTCCATTTCCTTCTGGCAGCAAATTGGTGCCTCAACTTTTGTTTTAGAAGTACTTTCGAAAGGTTACTGCTTGAATTTTTCGGTTAAAAATCCTCCAAGCTTTTCGTTTGTAGATAATCGGATTTCGGCACGCCTAAATGCGGAGTTCGTGAGCAGAGAAGTGGAAAGATTGTTGGAGACAGAAGCAGTGAGTGAGGCGCAGGAAAGGCCAGCAATCGTCTCTCCTCTAGCGGTTGTCAGAAATGGTACGAAATTGAGACTGATTCATGACTTGAGTGCCATGAACAAGTTCCTAGCAAAAACGGTGTTTCGCTACGAAGATTTATCTGTAATTTTTGACAGCCTTCCGTTAGGAGGATTTTTAGCAACGTTTGATTTAAGAAGTGGTTACCACCACATTTCGATAGCCCAAAAAGATAGAAAATTTTTCGGGTTCAAGTTGGGAGCGAAATATTATCATTTCAATGCGCTTCCGTTCGGCCTCAGTCCAGCCCCCTTTGTCTTCACAAAAGTGTTCAGAACGTTGACACGTAGATGGAGATCCAAAGGATTAAACGTTACTCTGTATTTAGACGATGGCATAGTACTAGCTAAGGATAGAAAGAGCTGTGAGGAGGCGGTTGATGTAGTACTTTCGGATCTAGAAAGTGCTGGAGTTATGATAGCGAAAGAGAAGTCTGCCTTAATTCCTTCTCAGGTAGGAATTTGGTTAGGTTACCGCATAGACTTGTCTGAAGGCGTAGTGGCGTTGTCGGACAAAAGAGCCTCAGAGGCTGAAGAAAGGATGGCAAACCTGAGAGGCAGGTGTTGGCCAACGGTCCAGGACCGGCAGATCGTGACAGGCACGATAGTAAGCGCACACTTGGTTCTAGGTAACTCGGCCACTCTTCTCTCAAGGTCATTGCTAGGAGTTGTAGCAGATATGCAGAGCACAGGAGATCGAACCCGACCGTTAACTCAGGAAGAACAAGGTGAACTAAAAAGATGGCAGACAGAGTTTCGCCAAAGGACGGTTCGCAGCTTTACAGCTGGACCATGGGAGTTTAATGTGATGGTAGAAACTGATGCTTCGAGCATAGGCTTAGGAGCGATAATGGTTCGAGATGGCGTGAGAAAGCAAGCCTCAAGAAATTTGAACGAGAAGGAAAGAGAGAAATCCAGTACTTGGAGAGAGTTAGAAGCGGTCAGGTTTGCTTTACATGCGTTTAGACCGTGCCTAAAAAGAAAAGCGGTGCTCTTTCGCTTAGATAATTCGGCAGCGGTCGGCATTTTGAAAAGAGGTAGCATGAAAAGAGAATTACAAATTATTGCAGAGGAGGTGGAAGAGTTTCGTTTTAAAGAAACGTGCTCGTTCCAATTCACATGGGTCCCAAGAAATGAGAATGTCCAAGCGGACTTAGCAAGCAGGAATTTTGACCCTAACGATTGGTCGGTCAAAAATGAAATAGTCAAGATTTGTTCCAATAAGTGGGGAATTCCCGTGAAGGACATGTTCGCCGACGATCAGAACACCAAATGCAACATATTCTTTTCGAGAACTGAATGCCCAGCGGTGTCGGGCGTTGACGCGTTCGACTATAGAAGCGAGTGGTGCGAAGGACTTTTGTGGTTAGTCCCTCCACCTTGCCTCCTTTTAAAAACTTTGCGCATGGCGGAAAAATGTGGCAGTAGCGCGATACTGGGCATGCCCCTTTGGGAGAGTCATCCAGCATACCCTGTTATTCGTTCGGGGGATTACTGGGCTCCATTCGTGCAAGACGTGTTGATATTCGGTAGAGGAGCCGCCTTACTATCACCAGCATCCTATAAAGAGGGACCATTTGGAAGCGAGAGGCTTGCTTCCCCATTCGCCTTTTTGCGGTGCCAATTCTAACACGCCTTTACATTTTCTACATCGATAAAGCATTCCAAATTCAAGTGTTTTGGGACCAAACTACAGTTTTACCGGAGTTGGAGTGAAACGGAAACGGAGGAAAAATTTAAAGTTTGGTCACAAAACACTTGCGTTCGCGGTTTGGTAGTTTGAATTGGCGGGTTATTTGAATTGTGTGTACGAAGGTGAGTTACGGTATTTTAGGAACTTGAAAAGAGGGGGAAAGCTATTTCTTCATTCTAGGCTTTTATCGTTGTGTACGTGGTGGCCCGCCCACCCAACCCTGATTTTTGCAGGGAAGCGAGGAGAGAAGATAGGGAGAGTGGTGGAGCTACTAGAGAATCTTGGCATGAATTATCTAGCGGACGGGTTCATCGGCGCAGTCAATGGAGCTGTGGCCCCTTCTACTTTATGTTCATATCGGAACGCTTGGAAGAATCTCAAGGACTTTGTGCACCCACTAGGACTCGATCCAGCGGCCCCCGAAGCTCTCATCATATACGCTCTGCAGAAAAGAGAAGAGAAAAAATCACTTTCGACGTTGAAGATCACGGCAGCAGCAGCCCGTCACTTCCGGGGAGGTTTGGACCACGGAGAGCAGGAGTTTTTGAGCCGGATACACGAGTGCACGAAGAGATATCGTGAAGTGAAGCATCGCGGGAAGGTGGAAAGAGCCACTGTGGATCAGCTTCTGCGTCAAGCACTGTACATGGGTGATGCAGACAACTTACGAACGGCTTGCGGGGCAGCCCTCGCTTTTTCCGCCTTGCTGCGGGTCGGAGAGCTAGTCAAACTGGACTGGGCGGATATAGTGGAGAGGGAAGGAAAGGTAGAAGTGACCGTAAGGAAAGCTAAGAACGACGTGTATGGAAATGGCAGAACGACGTTTGTGGCTTTGGACGAAGGTTCACTCGGAGAAGCGGTGTGGCAAGCTTTCAAGAGAAGCCCTTGGCCGTTACCTCGAGGCCCTGTGATGCAACATCTAAAAAGTGGTCGACGGATTTCCGAAGACCGGTTTAGAAAGGATCTGAAACAGCTTGCCCAATTAGCGGGGGTGGAGGAGAGAGTGACTCCACATGGACTCAGAGGAGGAGGAGCGACACATTCTATAATGGAAGGAGCATCATTAGAGGAGGTTCAAAGACGAGGAAGGTGGAAGAGTACCGAAGGCATGGAGCCTTATATCGACGACTCCGTGGAGGGCAAGGGGGTTGTTTACGTCTGTGAATTAGGTTTTCTTTTTTGTTTTAAAAGTTTTCTTTAGTCTGTTAACTCTCTACAACAAGAGTTTATGTGTGTAGGCTGTTTTTGTTCGGTTCACTCTCTACAACATGAGTTTATGTGTTTAGGCTATTTTTGTTCGGTTCCTTAATTGTTTGGTTCCTCTGTAATTTGTTTCGTTCGTTGTGAATTAGGTTTTCTTTTTTGTTTTTTTTTTTCGTTGTCGATTGCTTCGGTTGTCGATTGTTTTCTTCTTGCTGGTTCGTTTCACGTACATACATCGATAAAGCATTACATCGATAAAGCATTCCAAATTCAAGTGTTTTGGGACCAAACTACAGTTTTACCGGAGTTGGAGTGAAACGGAAACGGAGGAAAAATATAGAAGTGGTCCGAGCAAAAAGTTTAACTAAGGTTTCTCAAATTTTCAAAGTGTTTAAATATCTAGATTTACAAGGCTTCAGATCTGTTTATTTAACTTATATAAGACCCCTATTAGAATACGCCACCATAATTTTCTCTCCTCATCCCTGTAGCGAATTGGCCAGAAGATTAGAATATCCCCAGAGAATTTTCCTTAAAAAAGCCTTAAGAAGATGTAGAGGCTCCACATTGAACTATCCGAAAAGACTAAGACTTCTTGATTTAGAATCCTTAATTGTAAGAAGAGCAAGGTATGATATATATTTCTTGTTCAGATTAATTTTTGGTGCTTTAGATTGTGAAGTATGCAGGCGTCAAGTATCATTCAGGACATGTGCTAATCTCAGAACCTCTGCCAGATCGAGCTCACTGCGCCTAGTAAATGAAGAGAACTACAGACACAATCAATTTTTCTTCTACCGCGTCGTTGCTCTCTGGAACAGAATTGCCGATGATAATTCCGAGATCAAAGAAGTCGAAGCCTTCGTCAAGATCCTAGAAGACTCCCCGCTGACCCAATACATAAGCCTACCTTCATTTTTGACTTGAATTTTTGAGAAAGCGTCCAAGAAAACCACAGTTCCAAAATTCCCTCTCAAGTTCCCCATCATCCATGTCAGCGATAGCCATCACAAGCTATCCTTTGATGATAAAGCTAATTCAATTCAAAACCGCCATTAGTATTTCATAAAACATCGATCGACTATCATTCAAGATTCAATTTTCGTTTAAGGAACTTCGATCGAAAATCTATGGAACCTTGACCTACCATTCATCTAACTTTGGTCACTGGATGATTTTACCTTTCTAGACCGTCAAAAATCGTACACAAATCGTTATTTACCAAGCCTTGAAAGTTCATTGATTGAACCTTGATCATTCATTGACTAAACATTTGAACATTGTTACCCTATCGTAAAAAGTCGAACTTTCACCGATAATTATTCGACCTTGGTCAATTACTCATCAGAACTTGACAAAATATTGATCAAGTAAAACTTCAACTTTGATCTACTCTTTTCCACCCTTGATAGCTCATTTATCAAATCTATATTGAACACTGATCAAATCTTGGAAGAATGCTCATCGCATTTTCATTGTTTATTTTCAACAAAAAAAAGATACAAGTTTATTTCATCCCAAAAAGACGTTAGAAAAAGGTGTCAATCACCAAGACAAACTTACTCGATGTGGCATATTTCGGTTAGTCCTCTTCCTCCTTTGTATTATCGTTATCGACTGCGGTTGATCAAAGGCTGTAAAATATTACTGCGGCTCTGCGGATGGTTCGCAGTAAATCCTCCCGTTCAAAAGATGCAGCAAATAAATTGCTTCAAACTGAAAATTTTTGTTCAAAATATCAATGCAGTTCTCTCAAAAGTGTTATAGGAAGAACTCAATTGATGATGAATGATTCATTCTTTAAAAGCTAAGAAAAAGAAGTAACTCGAATGATATAACCCGGAAATCTACAGAAAAGGGAGGATGATTAAGATTGAAAGAAGAGAGAGCAGAGAAAAATCAGCTTATTTACTGCATCTTCGATGTTTACTTCTAGCATTCTTTGCACATCTTTGCTCAGTTCATGCCAGATACAAAGTGTAAAAAGTTGAAGAATCAGAGTAAAAGCTGAAAAGATAGACGGAGAGAAAGAAAGATTTGGAGAGAGAGAGAGAGAGAGAGAGAGAGAGAGAGAGAGAGAGAGAGAGAGAGAGAGAGAGAGAGAGAGAGAGAGAGAGAGAAGAGAGAGAGAGAGAGAGAGAAAAAGAGGAGGAGTTGAAGAGGCAAAATAATTTACAGAGCTAGAGAAAAGAATCAGATAAATGAAAAAATAGAGAAAAATGGATAGAGATAGGCTGAGAGAGATAGAGATAGATGAAAAGAAAGAGAGAAAGAAGTCGTGAGGTAAGAGAAAAATGGAGAAAAAAAAACATACATAGTATATGTGAGACCGCTCGAGACCGTTTGTTTACTTCCAGAAATGTGCCACGCCATATAGTCTCGAACATCGCTTTTTGTTTATTACTTGTTGTTTCCACCCTGAAAAGTTTTTTGCAATTCTAACATTATCATACAATTCGTTTCAATTCAATTACTCCAATTTCATACCTACATATGAAACTTAATATCGCGAAAATTTCATGACTGCTTGAAAATTCCTGAAACAAAAGTTTTATTGAAATAAAGTTAAGGCCATTATGTCCCCAAGAGAAGCACTTTTATAACTTCCAAGTTTTACTTAAGAACAATGTTTCAATATTGACTGTATTGGTTGTCAACATTTTGTTTGATTTGCTTAATCCGTTAAGTTTTTTTCGATGAAAAATATGTACTGTTCAACTGAACTTTGGCCGCAACATGTACTTGTTATCACGAGAAATCTATCACTTTTTCCACATTCATTAAAGAAATAATATTTTATTATTATTTATTTAATGAAGTTTAATTACTCGAAAATTGAAAAAATACGGCAAATTTTCAATTCCGTACCGATGTGTTCTACTATTTTTATATTTTTGATTGTAAATTAGATGATATTGCAAATGACGGAACAGAAAAACTTTCTCTGGACTTTAAATGGAAATATGTACATGTGAAGCTAAAGTTTCTGATGGAATGATTCTTTCTTAATTGAAAATAAATATTCAAAAATTTATTATTCGATGAAATGTTCAAGGGAGCATGACAGTTATGAGTTCAAGAATTGAATTTTAATTTTGAAAAGTATATATTTTTACGTAATTTTTTTCGAATGTTCAACTTCCCAATTATTGATTAGAAAAAGCCGGATTTTTTGTGTCGTCTTATCCATTCAGTTAGGCGATCAGTACGATAGAAGCGCCATAATTGATACAACTAAACAATTGTTTACTATCAATCTTGTTCTTTTTATTATTAATGATGTACATACCTATTACAAACAAGAACGTAAACAGAAGAATGTTCAATGTTACTTTACATCTTCTTATTTTAATTTTATTAACAAATTGGCAGTTATTTCTTTTTTTCAATTAGGCTTTTCACATTCTCAGTTCTCAGTTATTCGTTATATTTTTTGGTACTAGGACATCTGATTAGAAATTTTTTAATCAAAGCTTTTTCCTAAAGATGAAAAAACTAATGAAATACGCTTCCTGTAGGAATTTTATTCGATTTTATGCGTAACTCTCTCCTTCGATAGAATATTCCATTCTGCAGTCAAAAAAGTCATTTAAAAGAACACTTTTTTGTTTATTCACGCAAGTAACCTAGAGAATAGTGTAAAGGACAACTGAAGATATTGACATACACGAAAGGTCTTGGTTGAGTAACAGCGTTACTTTCTTGAGCTGTGAAGAGAGAAGATGACTAACACAAATGTGTTGATATACATACGTCTGTACTCAATAAGAAAAGGTGAACCTCTCGTCTAATTGTTCCAATTATCTTCGCATTCAATCAGAGCAAGATTGCCAGCTATAATATATTGGAACTACATCGCGTTTCGAATGAGAGAAAAAACTCTAATTAAAAAAATTCTCGATTTAAAAATTGCATGTTTGATATTTATTTTATTGTATTCGTTTTTTCTTCTTTCTCTTGACAGAAGTTGTTCTCGTCTATCCTTGAAATGAGAAAAAAAACATGTTTTTTTGATCGCAAATACTTTGCAAAAATCTTTGGGATGTTTTTGTGATTAAATAAGAGTATTTGAATCTATTGTTTTTCTCAACGCTTTACGTCAAAACTTGTTGAGTATTTCATACATGACTTTTGAAACCTAACAATTTTTTGTTGTCGTAGGAAAGTACAGATAAACACCATCATTTGGCGTTCACAAGGTAATGCTGAAAAGGCGAAATTCTTCTTCCTTTGCATGTTTTTCGTCACTCAATTCCCTACTCTTTCAGTCTTGAAGTCATGAAGTAATGGAGAATCTTAATGGAAGACTGTGCCTTGAAAGGAACCACAAACTAGACAGTCGCCCAAGATTCAATTTAAGAAGTCATGAAGTAATGGATAATCTTAATGGAAGACTGTGCCTTGAAAGGAACCACAAACTAGACAGTCGCCCAAGATTCAATTTAAGAAGTCATGAAGTAATGGAGAATCTTAATGGAAGACTGTGCCTTGAAAGGAACCACAAACTAGACAGTCGCCCAAGATTCAATTTAAGTATTTCTCAAATAAGAAGCTTATGTATCCCAAAAACTGTAGAAAAACCGCCCACAATTGAAAGCCCGAACACTGATGGATGGTGTCAACCAACAAACTAGGCAATGTCTCCTTTGAATGCCAATAGCCATTCCGGTCATGAGATGGTGTCAACCAACAAACTAGGCAATGTCTCCTCCTTTGAATGCCAATAGCCATTCCGGTCATGATCAGAATGGGCACAAAGTGGTCAGTACCGGATAGCGTCACGGGAAACCATGTTTTAGAATGTAGTGATACCTGATCCTTGTTCACTCATAGGAGATAGAAACCGTACATTAAAAAAATTCAAAAACAGTTGAGTTGTTCAGGTTGAGATCACGAAAAATCTTTTTTTTTTCAATGCAGCGTCAGTTTAATTGAATAATTTGTTCGTGTGATTCAAAATCGAGTGCACCATACCGCGCTCTCATATTTACCCGAAAACCAGAAATGGTTTATGTTCATACGTGCGAAATAGGATGCCAGCTTCCAGTTTGCTTCGCCTGTTCTGCATCAAACTAACACCCGATGAACAAGCATCCGGGCAAAAATGAGCCCTAAAGGCGAGATGGAACCCAGTTTTCTGTGAGCGCGTTACCAATTAAACGTTACCAGATTCTTCAAAATGTTGTCTTTCGAATCTTTTCAAAACAACCTGGCTATGACAACGGTTCATGTCCAACATCCTCTTATGCTCTGCTAATCTCGATATTAGATCTGAGTTGATCACCTTTTTGTCTTCTTACGCTTCTATCTCCGCAATCCTTCAGTTTTATTCTCATCAAGCTGGTTCTCATCCTTGTGACTCTCTATTTCTATTCATATTTTGTCTTTTTCTCTTGCCCTCTCTTCCTTCTATATCTCTGACTATATCTCTCTTCATTTTTTTCGTACTGTATCTTTCTCTTTCTCTCCATGTCTGTCTTTCTCTACGTATCTCTCTATCTCTCTTTCTCTCTCACTCTTTCTCACACTGTCTTAATTTTTGCTCTCTCTCACTCTATCCATCACTCTTTTTCTCTTCTACATAAGCAAAAAGCATGTTTCTTTTAAATTCACTGCTTCATTTCCATGCATTTAATGATTCAGAGATGTTTTTGAGACGCTTGTGAGCGAGAAATTTGAAATGCAGATCCGGCTTCTAGCAACTTCAACTTTTAAGCTTGCACTAGTCTTCAGGAACCTGTATGATGTCTCAGCCTTTACACGATAGTTGATTGCGATTTGTACCGGTCTCCCTTACCTCGATCTATCGGTTTCTCGACTTGACAGAATGGGGTAGAGATAGTAAGGTCACTCATAATCATTCAATCTGGTTTCGGTACCACTTCATCCGCTCCGCTTCTTTTTATGAGCCCTTTTGTGAGCCACTTCAGTGTCTATTGCACTCCCCGACCAGAGTTTCTCTTATTCTCTATTCAGTGAACCGATCCGTCGATTGCGTCTTTTTTTATTCACCTAACTCTTTTAAACGCAAGAAAGTAGAACAGTGAACTTTTCTGGAGATGAAAGGAAAGGTTGGGAAAGGGAAGGTTGAAGTTCTGTGTTTTGTGGCGGTGTGATTAATCGTTGAATGACTCGTAAATTATCAACTACCGTCAACTATTCATCGGTTGTCATTTTCATGTGTATTTAAATGAGTCTTCACTTAAATTTAACAACCGAGCTCAGCCAGTTTTGTGTTCTTGCCATTGTGAGGAAAAATCGCTTATTTGGTCCGCTTTTTGTAGCGATATGACTTATTTCGTTGGATCTTCAAACAAATGAGACTATAGTCTGAGAGAGAAGAACGAGAGAAGAACGAAAGAGCAACAGAAAAGATGAAACTTCTACTGAGCTTTCCCATCGAATCCGATCCGGGCCTCACGATATTAATTGGTAAGGGAAAAAAGGAGGTTGACCTTTTACATATGTACATATATGATGGAGTCATTGAGTTGTCTCTCTCCTACTCCCTTTCAAGACTCTCTTTTCTGCTCTGTTTTCTTCATCTCTATTTCTCTGCAGCTTTTTACTCATTATTTTCCTCACTCCCTCTCTCTCTCTCTTTCTCCCTGTACCTAGGTATATCTATCTGTTTAGATATCTTCATCTCTGTGTCTCTTACTCTCTCTCTCTCTCTGTCTGTCTGTCTTCGTTCCACTTCATTAACATTCTAGGAAACGCAAGATGAAGATGCGAAAGGAACTATACCTATTACGATAGTCTGCAAGATGAAGAAAGCGCGAGAACCATCATCCAAACCGATACTTTTTATAGGATTTCTAGAGAATGAGTGATGTTATAAAATAAAAAATCCTGAGAGCATCCATTTCTACTAATTTCTAGGATATTTTAAGAGTGTAGATCAAAGCTTTGTAGATCAAAGTTTGTCAAAGGCTGTTCAAAAATGGAAGATCACGTTAGTCAAGATATACATACATAATTACATTTAAAAAATAATATCGTAAACAGTAGTTCTATTTATGATACATTTTACAATAATTGTATTATTATACATAATTGTGGTCGTTGTTATGACTGTTAATTAAATCACCTTTTTCTTAATCAATGAAAATCTTAGTAGTGCCAGTGTTGAGATGCGGTGTGGTTTATTAGAATGAGTTCGGACGTTTCGCTTTATTTAAAGCATCATCAGCGATATTGCAAGTACCTTCAAAGCAATAAAATGTATGTTAATTGCACAGAAAAATGAGAACTATTCACATGAAACGCAATCTCACTGAAAACAAGAGATGTCAAAAAGCGAAAAACCAATTAAAAAGAGAAATAAATGTTTTTTTCTTAATATTACTACAGTTTTCTTTTTTTTCAAATCGCGTAAATAAGGGTTTTCGAAAGAGTGTTTTGACACAGTCAATTCAAGTTTTAGCTCTAAATGATATTTTGAATAGTTTTATTGTACATAATTACTTCACGAGAAAGGTGCTTTAAAGTTTTTTTCCGCTTTTTTTCTCTGATGGTTGTTAAGCTTACGATATGTTTTCACGGTTCCACATAAAAGAAAAAATTCATTGCTAACTTCTCAATTTTTTCATATAAAAAATATTTTGATAATGGATATTGAACAAGTTATTCGATTAATTTACTATTCAGGGTACTTGTAGCGAGATATCAAGATTTTTTTGCAGCGGCATATCACATTCTATTACATGCTGTGATGCTCGGTTACAAGTATATGATTTTGTTGGCATCGTGAAAAATAATTTTAGAGATATTCTTCGGCAAACGATTGTGTTTTATGGAAAGAAGAGCCCAAAGAGGTACGCTCTTGAGCACCGAATGAAGTGGTTTCTTTTGATTGAGTTCTGTTTGGTTGTATGTTTTCGAAGACCTTAGTCTTTTCAAATAATTGTTTTATACGTCATCAAAAGCTATTTTCACAGAAAAATAAGTGTGAGAAAGTGTCTCAAGGTTGGGTTGATCCTCTCTAGAAAGAGCGAATTTTTCATCAGAAAAAGTCAATTGTGAATTAACTGAATTCACCTTGGGAAATTCACTCCCTCCGATAAAAACATGTTAGAATGGCCGACGAAAGATATCTTGAGAGAGTGGTATATAGATAGAAAAAGAAGGAGTGAACGAGGAGTAGCGCTAGAGAAAAGCCGAATTAGCGAGGGAGAGAGAGAGTTCATAAGAAAGAGACACAGACAGAGGAAGAGAGAATGAACCAAAAGACAAAGAGGCTCAGGCAGATGCGATTTGACTTAGATTAGACCTACTAAAGCTTGGTGGGACTTCAAGGAATGTGGTTCGATGAGCAGAGCCTTTTCTAGCTGAGACTCATCTGAAGAGTCAAGCCGATAGAATGTACTCAGATTTAACGATTTTTTCTTCTGTGAATTCTGAAGAGCACGGTTGTGTTTTTTTTGTTGTAATTTTTCAAATGTTTTTTTTTAAATAACGATTCCACCTGTTTTTATTTTTGAGGTCGGCAAGTTCTGGCCTTTCCAGTGACAAGTTTATGGCGCACACTAGCTTTAATATGTTTAACAACCTTTTTCAAAAACAAGAATACACATCTAAATACACATAATTTCCATCATTACCGAATACACATCATTTCCTTTTCTTTGCTCACACTGAGCAGTCGGTGATCTACCACGTCTCATATTGACTCGTTTGCTTCCGAAAATGCCTGGCAAGCGCACCCCCCTTTCCCCTCCCCAGTGCACGCGTTGCCCAGAATATGAGAAGAAATTTGAAGATATGATGAACAAAATCTCAAGACTGGAGACAATCATCGAAGACCTCGTCTCTCGTCTTTCAACTCTTCATACTTCTCCCCCTTCTCGACTCCTCAGCCCCAGACCCCCACAATCCCTTCCCTTTTCTCCATCCCACCTCATATGCTCGCCTACCAAGCTGCCGTGCGTGCAATAACTGTCGACAAGAACCTCATCGAAGAGAAAGCACAGAACCTAGTTTGTGTTGGAATTCCTGAGCAGCCCAGTGACGAAGCCACGGACAGTTCGGACCAATCCTTTCTCAAGGCCCTTTCCCTCGACCTCGGCTGCCCAGAACTTGCAAGTGCAAGGTTCAAACGATTCGTCGACCCGTGAGGAAGCGTCAAGTTCTCAAAATCTTCCTCCAGTCACCAACATTGAGAACTGAAGTACCGAGGAAAATTCGAAGTCGTCGCCCGTCTTGCCTTTCTCCGCATCCACATTGCTACATAAGAGAAGACTTGACTCGCGACGGACTTGAATTGGAACGAGAAGTGAAGAAAGTGGCGCGAGAGCGGAACGGCATCCCCGGAGGACAAAAGTGGAAGGTCATCGGAACTTCCTTGATTCCTATTCGGCACTACTCCCAGACGACTTGGCGGCAAGAAACGGCGACTCCGAGGATCACGGATCCGCAGATGGTGACTCCGATGGCGACTCCTCGAGCTCCAGAGAGGAACAACGCTCCAGAGAGGAACAACGTGACGCAGAGAAGATAAGTCAGTGGCGGTGTCCCTATCATTAGTCATGACCTCACCAATATCAAGTGCTTTTCAATAAATGCTCGTTCAATTCGAAATAAGTTGTACAACCTTTCTTACTTGCTCGTTTCAAATATTTATGATATGATAGCTATAAGTGAGACTTGGTTGAGTGACCAAGAAAGTGACTCGTTAATAACCGGTATGTCTAATTATCAGTTGTTCCGTTGCGATAGAAACAGTGCCTCTAAAGGTGGTGGAACAGCATTTTTGATTTCGCCTCGAGTTCCCTGTTCCTTTGTTTCTAGTTTTTCAGAAGATGGTATTGAATGCGTTTCTATTAATGTTCTTCAAAGTTCATCTAGATCAGGAAAGTTAAGATGTATTTGTGTCTATCGATCTCCTTGTTCTCCCACTGCTTCTTTAGAAAAGTTATTGAACTACTTTGAATGTGAGCTGAATAATCCAAATGCTTCTGATAAGATCCATGTAATGATTACTGGTGACTTCAATTTTCCGTATATCGACTGGTGTAAGCAAATATCCAACAGAAACGGTCAACATGAAATGTTTCTTGAATATATGAATGATAATTTTTTCACCCAATATGTATGTTCTCCAACTAGGAATGATAATATTCTCGATTTAGTATTTTCCAATGTGAATATTGTGTCTGACTGTAATGTAATCGGTCGATTCAATGGTAGTGACCATCACGGAGTTTCATTTAGTTTATCATTATCTGCAATTATTTCAAAATCTTCTCATTCTATTAAGCTGTTTTCTAAAGCAAATTGGCCTGCTATTGAGTATGAAATAGCTATGCAAGATTGGACTCAAATATTTGGCTTGTTAGATGTCGAATCAGCTAATAATTACATTGTCTCTTTCATTAACTCTCTAATTGATAAGTTTGTCCCAACTGTAGATCCTAGAGACGATTTATCCCGCTATCCTTCAAATCTACGTAGGATGTTCGTTAAATTACAACGAATTTCTCGAAATGCCCCGTATTCGGATTACTGTATTAGAAAAACTTCAGAGTTTGATCAAAAGCTGAAAGAATTCGAAATTAAAAGAGAATCTCAACTGATATTACGAGGTAATCAGAAATCATTTTTCGCGGCTTGTAGGAGCCGTTTGAGTACAGCCAATAATGCTATTCCCGCTTTGATCGATAGTGATTTAAATGAAAAATTTTTCCCATCAGAGAAAGCTGATGAGTTCTCTCGCTATTTCTCGTCCGTATTTTCTGTACCTCTTCAATGTCCATTACCTGAAATTAAATTACCAATCGTTACTGAGCCGTTCAATTTCGATTATATAACCGAAGACATGGTAATACGAGCATTATCTTCTCTTGAATCTAAGTGTAACACGTCCCCTGATTCTATCCCTAATATTGTATTGAAGAAATGTCGCTTTGCCCTGATTAAACCATTATGTATCCTATTTAATAATAGCCTTCTTACTGGCTCTGTTCCCCTACTATGGAAGAGATCTATAGTAAAACCAGTACACAAGAGCAATTCCCGGAATCTAGTTACCAATTACAGACCTATTTCTCTATGCTGTTCCTTATCAAAAGTTGTGGAGAAAATTATTGTTAAGGAAATATCTTGCTATTTAGAAAAAGAGAACCTTTTATCGCCCTACCAGGCTGGTTTTAGAGCTAGGAGGTCTACTGTGATCTCTTTAGTTGATTCTCATTCGTTCATCGTTGACTCGTTATCCCAAAGCATCCCTATCGATATAATATTCCTTGATATCAGTAAAGCATTTGATTCTGTTGATCATAGATTACTTCTAAATAGGATAGCATCTTTTGGTATCTCTTCTCCAATCGTTAAATGGTTAACTGATTATCTTGTTGGCCGCTCACAAACAGTTATGATCGATAATAGTCTATCTGACCCAATTCCCGTAATATCAGGTATACCTCAAGGATCATCTTTAGGCCCGTTGTTATTCTTGTTGTACATCGACTCTGTTAAAGAAGCTATCCCCGATTCTATCAAATTTTGTTTTTCGCAGATGATATAAAGATAATGGGACGCGCTACCTCTTGTAATTATATCCAACTAGCTTTGAATCGTATAACCGATTGGTGCCTAGAGTGGAATTTGTCGCTATCCATATATAAGTGTAATGTACTTCATCTCGGATCATCCAATTCTCGCAGCGTCTATTACATGAACAGTCAACCTCTAGTAGTTGGTAGAGTTGCCAAAGATCTTGGTGTAATCATATGTGATCGTTTCTCTTATCGTAATCATGTTGAAGACAAATGTAAAAAAGGCTCTGATCTTGTTAACATGATGTTAAAAGCCTTCAAGTCACCATGTCCGCCTCTTTTAACTTCAGCTTTTAAAATTTATGTCAGACCTGTTCTTGAATACGCTAGTGAGTTATGGAATCCCTCATCCCCCGGCTTCAATTTCAATTCAATTCAATTTTTCAATTCATTTATTCCATGCAAGAACAACAACTTGTAATACAATTATGAATGGTAGTTCCAATTAGCATGGACGCGTAGGATAGGGAGACAAAGAAGAAAAAAAACAATAAAAAAAAAACAAAAGGCTTAGTAAAATCTATTGAAAAAGTTCAGCGGTCGTTTACGAGAAGAATCCTAGCAAGATCTGGCCATTCCAGACTTCCCTATTCACAAAGAATCTCCATGTTAGGCCTAGAAACTCTTGAATATCGTCGTGCTATATCTGACCTTTTATTTATTCATAAATGTGTCCACAAAAAATGTGAACTTGAAACTATGAACTTGTTTCAATTGTCTGCAGTACAGAGATTTTCTCGCCATTCTCATGAGCTCAGGCTAAAAACACCTCATAATATTAGCAAATGTTCTATTTCTACATGTGTTTCTCGCCAGCTATCAGTATGGAATTCATTACCTTTTGAGATCGTCAGTACACCTAATACTGCTAGTTTCAAAAAACAATTATTATCTCTGCCTACTGAAAAGATATTACCTAAACCTTTCGTTCATGACTAATATAATTGTCGATTTTAAGTATATCACCCTCCCTTCTTTTTTCATCTATACCGCAACCCCTAAACACCGCCACTTAGAAGAAAGTCCATGCATTTAACTTTGTTTTTGTTTGTGTTTTCATGATATCTCATGTGCTTGGAATAAAGAAATGAAATGAAATGAATCTCCTTCGAACTTCTTTTGTGTGAACGGAAGCGTCGATGACCATTCGAATAATTGAACTGTTCAAAGTGTTATCTCAAAATACCTTCCAATTGTTTTTTTTTTCTTCGGGATATTACGTAAAAAGATTCCTTTTTAACTTTACGCTTGACTCTTGTCAAGATATGCAATTTACATTCACTGAGATACATGAAATGCTTCTCTTAAATACTGTCGTATCTCTTTCTCCGCTTCAGTGTTCCTATCTCTTTTCATCTCTTTGTCTCTCTATAAATATCTGACATCGGATAGCACCCGGTAGCACAGGAATAGAGAAGAAAGATGATAAATAAATAAAAGTAAAACATGAAATATATGTATCTGGTGAGTGATAGATTGAGACATAAAGGGAAAAAGAGAGAATTCAGCTACACGCTTCTTTTCCTTGCTTCCTGTAGGAGACCATCTGACTTCAAATGGAGCTTCTTTTGTAACGGGGAGAACTTGTTGTAGCTGACCTTTTCGAACAGAGAAAAGAGAGTCCATGAACTTCTGCAGATCCTGAGATCCAGAAAATCATGAAAAAAGCCAAAAAAAAGAGATAAAGACAGAGAGAGATAGGGGAGGGAGAGAGAGAGGGAGGGAGAAAGAGAGAGGGAGGGAGAGAGAGAGAGGGAGAGGGAGAGAGAGAGAAAGCGGAAATAATAGAGATGGGTAGTAGGAAAGAGTTAGAGAAATAGAACGGGATATAGCTACTTCCAACCCAAAACAAGATGAGCAGCAACTCACAAACAGGAACTCAAGAAAGAAACAGAACACAAGAACGCCTATAGAAGAGGAAACATAGGAGGTAAGAAGAGAATGAAAGGAATGAATTAGAGAGCGAATGAATTGGAGGGGAGAAAAGCTGAGGTGGAACACAAAAAGCAGAGAGAGGAGAAAGAAAGAAAAAAGAGAAAATAGAAAAGCAAGAGACAGAAAAGTGAGAAAGTCGAAAAGGAGATACAGAAGAAAAAATAGGATTGAAAGAAGAGTGAAAAAGAGGGAAAAGCTGAAAGAGTGCGAAAGAAAAGAGAAAGAAAAGACAGGAGATTAGAGTGGGAAGAGGCATGGAACACTGCAAGAAAGAGTTGATGTACGAGCTCCTTTTCATCCTCCTCCCATTTTCGTTTCATTTCATGAGTTTCTCGGCAACTCGCACGAGTTTCCATTTTCCAGACCATCGAGTGTTCGCGATCTAACTTTATGAAAAGCTTTATGTTTTCCGTGCTTCTTCTGTTTCTTCTGGAGAAAAAAAACTAAAGTGAAACATGAGCACCAGCTTCATTCATGATTCACTTTATTTTCTTTAAGGAAAAATATCTTTCAGGAAAACTACAAAGAAAAAATTAGTGAAAAAAGAAAAGCCTAAAGACTTTGAAAAGAGGGATATGAAAAGCAAAAAAAATGAAAGAAATATTTGGGAGAGAGAAAATGGCGAAACAAATGGAATTAAAAGCGTTTTCTCGTGTTTTGGTCTCTCCGAGAAAATATTCACTCTTTATTCGTCAGTTATTTGAAGGAAAAGTAATTTTCTTGCATCTCATTATTTACTCATTTCTTCAGGGGACCTTTTCCAATTCTCAATGAGTTCAGAATGTCGTATTCTTCCGATGATTCCTCCATAAATATTTATTGGATCACCATGAACTAATATACTAGAGTAAGATTGCATATGTATCTATAGTTCCTAATTGATGAATTGCAATGTCCTGTTGTCGAGAACGAATGATGAGAGAGATTGTTAGGATCTCTTCAGCTCACATATAAATGTTTACTTTACGTGGTGCAATCCAAGCTTTCACTCAGAATGACGTTTACGAATTTTGCGCTTATGACGTTTACGTTCACGAATTTTCCTGTCACGCTGAAAAAGTACAGCAGGGGAGTGAAGGAAGAGGTTGTTGATAGTGTAATTGAATCGTATACAATACGCGAATCCCTTCTCTCTCTCTCTCTTTCTCTATCTCTATGTCTCTCTCTTTCTTTCTCTATCTCTATGTCTCTCTCTCTCTTTCTCTGTCTCCATGTCTCTCAATCTCTTTCTCTTTTTTCTCCCAGAAAGCACCGGGTGAGAAGCATTTGGTTTCATTCGAACTGTCGCCCTTGGTAGTTTACGTTTTGTGGTTTATTCGGGCTTTGATGGAGAAGCGGGGCAGGGAGTTCATACATAAGTAAAAATTTATTTTATTCTTACGGAGACAATCTGCGGAACATTTGAATTTCATTCGCAATATTTTTTTTAATTATTTTTCTCGATTTTTAGAAGAAGTTTTTGAAGTGAATTTAAGTGAGTAACGCTCTGTGAACTTGTTCCTCCTACATCAAAACTGTCGTGTGAACACATGAAACATCAAGTTTTATTAGGGCAGCTTATATCAACAAGATACGCATTCAAAGACTGGTGAGTGATCAAAGTGTCATTTTTAATATGATTCAATTTTTTGTAAACCTTGTATAAAATTGGTAAACTGATTCTCTGTGGAAGGCTTCAGAGCTCTCTTCAAATCTTCCTATCTCTATTTTTCTGATACAATGAGAAGACTACATCGAAATAACGAACATGCTACGGTTGACTATGATGTGAAAAAATGTTATCGATCACGATTCAAAGAGAGAACCGGAGAATTTCAGAGCTGTTCTCCTTTTTTGTACTTTTTCTGTTGTAGGAGAGCTCTTGTGAGCTATCTTTTAAGAGACTGAGACAGAGAGAGAGAGAGGAAATAAAGAGGCGGATAAGAAGCAACACAAAAAGAGAGCAAGCGAAATAGAAAGTTATAATAGAAAGAAAGAGAAAGCAAGAAAGGAGTGGAAAAGAGAAAGCTTAAAATTATTCAAAGCGGAGGAAAAGCTTTTCATTCTTTCTAATGCTGATTGAGAGGAACCCTTCAGTCGATTAAATCAATGTGAGAGTTCCTCAAGCTTGCAAGAGATTTAGAATGGCTCAAGAACAGCCCGATTCAATTCATCACTTAGTCAGGCAGGTCAAGAAAATTACGAAGAGGTGAACTTCATTAAATCAGAGAGGAAGACCGATTCTCAACCTTAAATAAGGGCCGTACATTAAAAGATAATCTTAATCGCCTTGTGGTCATTTTTGCAATTTGTCCGCTTATTTGCTTTATGTGACTATGACGCAGGTTCATCATCGTTATGAGTCAGTTCCAGTACATTTTTATTCAGTCATCTCACCTCACTCAATTTTTTTCTAATCGATTCTTTATATAGTTTTTTGTTCATATATCATATTCCGAGAGTGGAGAAATGACTAGTTGAGAGTGTGATGTGTTCGGCCTTTCCGTCTCAGCAGTTTGCAATAAGCTGTTTATACCTTACCACTCTTCGCATTCTCTGTCTCTCTCTCTTTCTCCCTCTCTTTTTCTGCCTCTCTCTCATCTCTCTCTTCTCTGATTCTCTCTCTTTCCCTAGCTATCCATTTTCTCGCTCTTCCCTCCCGTCTTTCTCTACTTTCTTTCTGTATTTCCTTCTCACTCTTTCACTCGCTCTCTATTGTTCTCTTTCAGTCAATCGGTTTGCTTCGGGTCCGTCCCTGGCGTTGAACTGAGGACTTCGAGCGGAGTAGATCTGTAGCAGAGAGTTAAACCGCTATTCTCATTCCCGTGTCTATTTTCACAAGTTTCTGTTTGCTGATGAAGTCAGAATTTGAGAACTTCATCCGTTTCCATGTCAGAGTCCGCGCAAAGAAAGCTTTTTTGTCTAGCAATATCACGGTTGTAGTACAGATGTACACACTAAATATATGTATATTGCTCCCAATCCAACATACCTACGAATAGCTCAATTTGCTGGAACTTTTACTCCCTAAAATTTCTAGAAAGCTTGCCAGATAGCTTGCTGGAGTCAGTTGATTGAATCCATGCCAGAATTCTCCCTCGACGTTCATTTTAGTTTGGAAGAGTTAATGTAATGGCAGTAGTTTCCACATGAATATACACAGTCACGACTGCGAAACTATTAGAAAGGAAACATCTGAATCATGTTTTTTCATGTCGAAAACAGTAGAAGAGAAGAGGAAGAATTACAGAGAACAGATAAAAAGAGAGGGGAGAAACAAGCAAGTTTGAGAGATACCTACAAAGAAAGAGCGATGCGATGGAGAATTGAATCGAAACAAGGGAGAGAGAATAGACAGAGAGTGTGTGTAAGAGAGATAGAAAGAGAGAGAGAGCGAGAGAGAGAAATAGAGAGAGAGAGAGAGAAAGAGAGAAAGGAAACTGGTTCACCTGGATTCTTTTTTCTCCTCTCTGCTTTGAATGCTATTCATCTTTGAATCATGCTTCAATTCTCTGAGTCTATCTTGTTTCCACACTATTTCCACCTCGCCAACTCCTCGCGTATTCCCTGAAAGAAGCACAGTTCTTTGAGGAAAGCCAGAAAACTACTTCCTCTCAGATCAACATGTTCTTTCACTCTCAAACATTGTCTCTCTCTCTTTTTTTAATCTCTCTCCCTATCTCTGAATCTTACTTTCTCGCTCTAGTCCTCTACATAATTAATTCTCTTTCTGTTCCCCTCTCTAACTCTCTTTGTTTCAATACCCTCCTTGATTTGTTCTATGTACTTTCCCTTGTGGTCAACTATGGCTAGCGGCTGTTCATGATGATTTCTTCTCCTCTTTCACAGAGGTTGGACTTTCATGATTATTGAAAGTCCACATGATAAATCACACCGAGAGTCTTCTATGTATAGTTAAGAAAAACGTAGTAATTTAGAAAAACATCTGAATAAAACTTGAAGGTAGTTTTTTTTTGCTTGTCCACTCTCTTTTCTCGCTTTCTCTCTTTTTCAAAAGCATAAATGCCTTCTACAAATAATAAAATATATATGTATATATGTACATATGTAGTTGGCAACCAATCTTTCGGCGTTGAAAATTTAATTTATAGTGCATGCTGAGCTCCAATTTTTACATATGTTTTTCTCACATGTGTTTTTATTACATGGTTGAAATTTAATTTCATCAATTCTCGAAAGAATGGTGGCCGCTCATAGAGCACGCTCTATCATTATGGACTTGCACAAACTTGGTCGATAAAATAGGCGAATCTCAACGTCTCCTTGTCTGGAAAACGATCAAACTGTTTGAACAGATCGGTACCCTTGCTGACTTTCCCCAAAGAGGTGGTCCTCGGTTAGTGCGCACCCCTAACAAGATTGAGGCCATGAGGAAGCGAGTCGATCTAAATGCTAGGCGTAGCATGAACAAAATGACCTCCGAGAAGAACTTATCACGCACGACTCTTCAAAGAATCGTTAAAGATGATTTGAGTCCCCCCATATCGTATAAAAAAGATGCCATCCTAACTTTAAATAACAAGGAAGAAAGGCACAAAAGGTTCCACGCCCTAATCCTCCGGACGCGCGACAATTCTCACCTTAGTAGAGTCTTCTCGGAAGAGAAGCTTTTCCCTGTGAAAGAGGCCTACAACCCTCAAAATGTGCGAGTGCTTGCTCGGGACTCACAGGCAGCTATTGGAGCCAGTAGAATCGTTCATAGAGCTTCATATCATGCACAAGTCATGGTTTGGGCCGGAGTGTCCGCCACCGGCGACCCTCCCTTTGTTTTTGTTGAACCAGGAGTGAAAAAATGAACCAAGAATACTACCGCCAGCATATTCTTCAAAAAGTATTGCTTCCTTGGTCTGTTTTTCCACTACCGTAATACACCTTTGGTCTTCCAGCAAGATTATGCGCCTGCGCTCAAGGCTATCGGAACACAGGCGTGATGCAAGGCTCATTTTCCCGACTTCATCTCCAGCGCAGAATGGCAATCCTCATCGCCCGACCGCAGTCCGCTGGACTATTCCGTTTGGTCCTACCTTGAGAGCAAAGTTAATGCTCATCCCCGCTTGAATCCGGAGTCTCTAAAAAAATCCTTACAGGAGGAGTGGTCGAAGATCAACGACAAGTACCTTTGTCCAGTGACCGAAGCGTTCCCAAAGCGACTCCGGGCTTTCGTTCGTGCCAAAGGAGACCGAATCGAATTGACCCAATGTTTTTATAAATGTGAGATAAGAAATGTACGAATTTGAACACTCTTGTTCACTTATGCACCCACCGTTTGTAAAAGCGTTGTCAAATACATGGGATACCCTCGAATACATGTATATGTGTGTATGAGTCAGCAAGGACAACAATGCAAAACTACCGTGAACCGCTGTAAAAACCTATTCAAACTTCTTCAAAGACATCATGAGCCTGTAAGTCTAAAAAAACTTTTCTAATGAAGTGTTAAGAATTTCTTAATCACCATCTTCTTAAATGATATGCTATTTAGACATTCGAAATTGGAGAGATAATGAAGAATTCGAGTCAATTACATATTCACTGATTGAAAAACTTGTTGCTCCGGAAATCTAAATTACTGTGATTTTTTGCAATTCGAATCGCATTTGAAAGGTTTTAGCAGATTCAAGCAACATGATGAACCGAGGCTGTTTTCAAAAATCACTTCAAGACTGATTTGTCCCACCGATTTGTTTTGAGATTAAATCTTTCGAGTGTACCTCTTTTCCACATTCTCCTTTTTTTCTCTCTTTATATATGTAACTCGTTATCGATTTATTTTTTGTCTCTTCCTCTTGGTCTCTCACACTATCTTTTGCACTATTTTATGCTAAACGCTCACTCTGACTCTCTAATTTGACCATCTTCTTTATTCTGGTTCTACATCCTATGCCTTATAATGATGTCAATTCGCGCATGGTGCGATTGGCACTACCACTGCATTTAGGCGCTTGTTATCTTCTCTCACCCATTCTATCACCGCCTTTTGTTATTCGCTTTTCCCATTCGGTACCCAATAAGAGAAAAGTTGTAGCCAGGTGGCTTATTCTGTGGATACAAATGGACCATGTCCTTATCCTGTTTTCGTGTTTGGCTAAAGTGTACTATACAATAGCATTTTTGCATAAGTGCGGTCGAATTGCATGTTTTTCAAATGTATCTTCTGATGGTACAGTAGCCTTTTCCAGTACGAACTAACATTCACATACTTGATAAAGTACTGAAACACATCCAACTCCCTCGTATCGAACTATCTAGGCTGATGAGCCGCGTTTCCGAAGAATTCTCTTGTTGTTGCTATATCGGAGCTCCTAACTATTATAGTTTTAAGATCATATGTATTCTGTCGCGAGCTTTTCCATATTCTCTGACCTGCTCATCTTCTTCTTTCGATTGAACCAACCCAGTCAATGGTGGATCATTATTTATATATGCTCATCCGACTCCGTGTCTTCTTCCTCGCTTGCATAGAAGAGCATGTCAAACTTCCATTTGTTCATCTCTCTCTTTCTATTTCTACGCTTCTTCTCTCTCTCTCTCTCTCTCTCTCACTCTCTCTCTCTCTCTCTTCCTCCCTCGCTCTCTCTCTGTTATTATCTCTCCTGTCGCTCAGATGCTTGTTTAACTTCAAAGAGCCTCTTTCACTCCTCGTCCTTGCACAATGTTGTTATTCACTTTCTTTTAAAATGCTATTCTCTGCAGTGTTTTCAATATAATTTTTTTGTTTCTACAAATTTTTTCTGACAGGTATAAGCAGAAACGGTTTTCATTCGTTGTGGGAATATTCTGACAGGTATAAGCAGAAACGGTTTTCATTCGTTGTGGGAATATTCTGACAGGTATAAGCAGAAACGGTTTTCATTCGTTGTGGGAATATTCTGACAGGTATAAGCAGAAACGGTTTTCATTCGTTGTGGGAATATTCTGACAGGTATAAGCAGAAACGGTTTTCATTCGTTGTGGGAATATTCTGACAGGTATAAGCAGAAACGGTTTTCATTCGTTGTGGGAATATTCTGACAGGTATAAGCAGAAACGGTTTTCATTCGTTGTGGGAATATTCTGACAGGTATAAGCAGAAACGGTTTTCATTCGTTGTGGGAATATTCTGACAGGTATAAGCAAAAACGGTTTTCATTCGTTGTGGGAATATTCTGACAGGTATAAGCAGAAACGGTTTTCATTCGTTGTGGGAATATTCTGACAGGTATAAGCAGAAACGGTTTTCATTCGTTGTGGGAATATTCTGACAGGTATAAGCAGAAACGGTTTTCATTCGTTGTGGGAATATTCTGACAGGTATAAGCAGAAACGGTTTTCATTCGTTGTGGGAATATTCTGACAGGTATAAGCAGAAACGGTTTTCATTCGTTGTGGGAATATTCTGACAGGTATAAGCAGAAACGGTTTTCATTCGTTGTGGGAATATTCTGACAGGTATAAGCAGAAACGGTTTTCATTCGTTGTGGGAATATTCTGACAGGTATAAGCAGAAACGGTTTTCATTCGTTGTGGGAATATTCTGACAGGTATAAGCAGAAACGGTTTTCATTCGTTGTGGGAATATTCTGACAGGTATAAGCAGAAACGGTTTTCATTCGTTGTGGGAATATTCTGACAGGTATAAGCAGAAACGGTTTTCATTCGTTGTGGGAATATTCTGACAGGTATAAGCAGAAACGGTTTTCATTCGTTGTGGGAATATTCTGACAGGTATAAGCAGAAACGGTTTTCATTCGTTGTGGGAATATTCTGACAGGTATAAGCAGAAACGGTTTTCATTCGTTGTGGGAATATTCTGACAGGTATAAGCAGAAACGGTTTTCATTCGTTGTGGGAATATTCTGACAGGTATAAGCAGAAACGGTTTTCATTCGTTGTGGGAATATTCTGACAGGTATAAGCAGAAACGGTTTTCATTCGTTGTGGGAATATTCTGACAGGTATAAGCAGAAACGGTTTTCATTCGTTGTGGGAATATTCTGACAGGTATAAGCAGAAACGGTTTTCATTCGTTGTGGGAATATTCTGACAGGTATAAGCAGAAACGGTTTTCATTCGTTGTGGGAATATTCTGACAGGTATAAGCAGAAACGGTTTTCATTCGTTGTGGGAATATTCTGACAGGTATAAGCAGAAACGGTTTTCATTCGTTGTGGGAATATTCTGACAGGTATAAGCAGAAACGGTTTTCATTCGTTGTGGGAATATTCTGACAGGTATAAGCAGAAACGGTTTTCATTCGTTGTGGGAATATTCTGACAGGTATAAGCAGAAACGGTTTTCATTCGTTGTGGGAATATTCTGACAGGTATAAGCAGAAACGGTTTTCATTCGTTGTGGGAATATTCTGACAGGTATAAGCAGAAACGGTTTTCATTCGTTGTGGGAATATTCTGACAGGTATAAGCAGAAACGGTTTTCATTCGTTGTGGGAATATTCTTCGTATGGTCAACGGGGCCGGATTTAATTTATCACACAGGCACTGTTATGCTCTTTATTCGATTGTATTATATGACTAATGAGCAGAGAATGAGTAGATCATTATTTATGATCCAAGATGATTAACAAATAAACAATAAATTTATGAGTAGCAAACGATTAGCAGTAAAGAGAACGGAAGTAAAACAGAAGCTACCTTTTGGAGAACGAATTCATCGTTATGACTGGTAATTGCGCGTTGCTAAGCAACTCGCTCCGATCAAAGTTGAATAACATATGTTTAAGTGTGAGTGAGTCTTAAACGGAAAAGAACCATTCAACTATTATAGAAATGAACTACTCAACTATTAACCATTCCGTTTGTGGTGTCCCAATGAGACAGAAACTGGTCCGCTTCGTTAATGAGTCACACTCCGGGGATGAAGTGGACCGGAAGACTGAGTGCACTCGGATAGGGGAGATGTATTAACCCTTTGGCATTGAAGCTTTCGAAATTACAGCTATAGAAGTGCAAGGAGAGGTCAAGAGGTGGCTTTGAATTAGATTCTTTGTCGGTGCGAAAATGAGCCAATAAGTTTGGACGCCATTAGTGGCAATCGACCAGGTTTACAAGATTAATCCATTTGACGGTTGTGCCCTACAGGTATGAATGTATTGAAATGCTGCTTGTGCTCGAGATTTTTGCCCGAATATTGCAGGAAAAAAGAGTACTAAAGACTCTTAAGGCTCAATGACGGAACTGGGATTTTCAAACGAGAAAAAAAACAGAATTGGATAGAAAAATGAGAACTGTGTCGATCAATACATTAATATTTTGAGCCGCATTCAATTCAATCCCATGTAACCTGTGGCCTGTTTCCTCTTGTCGCCTATTTTCCAGCCTTAGCTGTTGATGTGTTCCCCTTCCCCCTCTTCCATCTCCCATTATGTCTCATTTTGACAGGCAAACTCTATCCATATTTCTTGACAGCAGGAATCGTCGTCGATTCGCTGCACTTCAGCCCGAGTACGCATCGGAGTTGTATGTTCTCTTCTCTCTGCTGCCCTTATATGTACGCTTACCCTACTCCCTGTCTCCTTCTCTCTTTTATCTCTTTTATTGTTATATCTCCCTTTCTCTCTTTTTATTTATGTATCTCTCTTGCCTCTTTCTCTCTATCTTCATCTTCTCTTTTGAATCACTCCTTTAATTTTGTTTAATTCTCACTCCGTTCTACTTTCCCTCTCTCTTCCTCTCTGCAGCTCCCCCTCGATCTCTTCCACTTTCTCTTTTTTTTTGCCTCAGGCTAGTTTCTCCTTTGTTCTCTGCAGTCTCCGTGCTCTGCTGTCTCTTCTATTTCTCCCTATCCTTCTTTCCTCTCGCTTTCTCCCTATATCTCTTCTCAACCTCAAACCTCTCCTCTTCGTCACAATAGACGAAGGACGAAGGAGGACTGACTCATTGAACAATTGTGCTTCTTTCGTTTTCTCCATCAACAATTATTTCAAATTTTCTTGTGTTTCACGCTCTCAATTTCACTGACTGTCAATTCACAGCTGCTTTGGTTGCTTCTCAGTTCATTAAACACTGAATGAGGGCTATCTGAAGATTTGCATTTGCTAAGATCCTTATTACATTCGCCAGAGTTCATATTAGTATTTCTTCTAACATGATTTTCCCGAGAAGCTTTCGACCTTTCACTTTCAAACGATTTTTTCCGAATTGAAATAGTTTTTTCATGGTATCAGTTCTACAAGGCTTCATTGTCCGGAATGCATCAACAACTTAGATTTTATGTTTTTAGGTCATATTAGATTTAACTAGCTCCGTTCAGAAGCTTCGGAAGGCATAATTACAATATAAAATAAGAGTTTATATTCATTTTTTCATTCATTCTGGAATAGAATTGATTGATTGATTGAATGATTGATTGATAGAATGATTGATTGATAGAATGATTGAATGATTGGTTGATTGAATTATTGACTGATTCATTCCTTCATTTATTTTATTTACATAGTATTAAAAACAGTCCATTTCTGTATTCTATTCCCGTTTTTGGTACTCGGATGTGGTCAGAAAAAACGACCGCTCTTTCTAGCAGAGGGTGTAGCAGAGGTAAGAGACGCGAGCGAGAGCTGAAGGGCAGAGATAAATAGAAAAAAACTGGGCAAAATAAGAAGTAAATCAAGATTGTGAAATGTTACTCGCTTCTCATAGCCCCAGTTCCCCAAACGGTTGTTTTTTTTACACACACAGTCAGAGATGGTTGGGTTTGATCCCGCCCGGTGGATTAGCTTTTTTTCTGTGCGTTAGTTCAATCAATTGTTTTCTTTGAAGTGATTTTCGGACCAGTGCAGCTGGCCTATTTATAATCCATTCCTAGAAGGCTTTTTGAAAAAATGATGGTTTCTGGCTTATCATATTTTGATTGGCCCAGATTTCTAGCGAGTCTTCCTGATATTAAGTTTTTTTGTTGTTTTTTCTATTGTTTGATTGCTGCCCATATAATAAACCAACCGTACACTGGTTTAAGAGCATTGAAGGACTCTCGTGATATTGGACTTTTCATAATTATGGCCTCGTGATATTGGGTTTTTCATGATTATGGCTTGTCATAGAAATTTGTGTCAGAGAAGCTTCTGAGACTTTTTCCACGTACTCTCATGTTGAGAATATGACTGTATTTGGATGGAAAAGCCTGTGTGTAAATTTATTAATCTCCCCTCTTTCACCGGTAGCGTGACCGAGAATAGATGAATAGCCCTTGCGCTCTGCTGACTTCTCAATTTTAAGTTTGGCTGCATAGCGAACTTTGCTGTCGGAATTTTATACCATGACTCGGATTCGAAAAACCTTTTGCAGTCGTAGTTGTAAAATCTGTTCTTCATGTATCATTGCAGAGATTGTTCATGAGTGAGTCATATTTTATTTTATGATCCACGAGGAGAGCTTAACTTGTGGTTTGGAGAGAGGGGGAAGAGATGTCATGTTGTGGTCTGACTGGTTGATGACGTCGCTGTTTTCTGGTGCAACAGGGAATCAAGCGTGGAACTGTGAGCATGAAGTATGAAGAAATGTGAAAGGATTAAAAAAATCAAGGAGATAATAAGAGAGAGGGAAAAATAATGAAAAAAGAGAATAAGAAAATTGGCAAGGCATGAAGAAGGCGAAGATTAAGAGAGTGTGAGAGAGAGATAGAGAGAGAGAGAGATAGATAGAGATAGAGAGAGAGATAGAGATAGAGAGAGAGAGAGAGAGAGAGAGAGAGAGAGAGAGAGAGAGAGAGAGAGAGAGAGAGAGAAGACTACATAGATGCTTGCTCTGGTTCGTATCATATTGTAGATTTATATGTGAAGAGAAAGCGGAAGAAAGGGAACAATGGTTGAAGAAGACTCTCTGAAACAATACATACAATCCCTTTTGATGCTGAAGTAGAGAGAGAGATAGGAAGGAGTAAGTGAAAAAAATGAGATAAATTGAGAGAAAAATATAGAGCGGAAGTGAGAGAGAGAGGGAGCTGACAGAGTGAGAGAGACAGATAGCGAGAGACAGGAGTAAGAGTAAAAGAAGCATAAACACATATACTAATGTACTTACTTCCCTTGTGGTTGCTCTTAATTGCTTCAATATAGTCCTCGACGATTAGTTTGCAGAGTTTTTGTTGTTTGTTTTTGAATGAAAGGGGCGGGGAGAGAGATTACAACATCTCTAGAAGAGAGAATGGTTGGGGAAGGGGGGGGGGCATTGACAGGGAGTTTACTCCTTGCGAGGGATGCACTGCAGCGAACCTTCTTCGCTTAGATCGACTTTCCTCGATGCAGGAAGCTGGAGAACGCTTTCGCGTTGACGTCACGAGTCTTAAATTTTCGATCAATAATCTATCCTATGCTTTTTTGAACGTTTCATAGATCGATATTTTTCCGCATATTGCCTTTCCTGTTTACGAGTTTGTTGTATTAACATTGATGAAGTATTGCGCTACACGCTATTCTGATAATCGGATTTGTATTGTTTACGAGTTAATTTTTTGTTTAGTTTCCATTTGTTGAGAAGTTTCCTTTCTTCTTTACAGGCTCATACAAAATTTAATATTTTATTAAATACTATATTTTTGCTATACACGGCCATTTTAGGTGCTTGGAGAATGAGAATTCTTTGAAGCTTTCAAAATATAAATATGTATACATTGTTACCATGTATGACACCGACGCATGTTTTGAGCTCCTAAAAGTAGGCGAACCAATGTTGAACGTGTAGTTTTGGCAGCAGAGGCGGAGGAGCCCTGTGCAGCCTACACGAGAGAGCAGCAATTGAATAAGAGATCTTGAAGAGACAGATATGGTCGCGCAACAGAAGATGAAGGAAGAGGAAGTGGACAAGCCAACAGATCTCAATGGTGACTTTTTCTTTAAATAAAAAAAACAACTTTTGAACCTCGAAATATCTCTCACACTGTACCGCCTATTGAAAAGAACTCGCATTATCCACCAACATAATCTATTATAATGCTATAATGCTAATGCTAATCTCGAAACACACTTGCAACAGTGGCCATTCGTGACTCTACAGCCTTAAGAGCCTGTCACGGATGGAGCCGGATCATCCAGTCCAGAATCGAGCGCGACCTCAGGTGACGGATAGAGGGATGCCTCCCTACGAAGAATTCGTGCTGGGAGGTAGCGGGAGAAATCCCGCCGCGGACCAAAACTGGGTAGTATAGCTCGTCAAAGGAGGGCGATGCCGGACCGGCCTGGGCATGCCACCGGACAAAACATAAGCCGCTGCTCCGCTATACTTTTCAATGGCGAGTCGAGGCGCCAGTCAAATAGCCTCTTGCCTATCTCCGGTCAACGACAGGCGAGACGTCTCTACTCCCACCCAAAACGATGCTAGGCCGGCTTGACCACCCACTCACAAGGCCTATAGCATGAACAGGTTGCTACAACGATGTCCGCCTTCACAAGGTGCAGCATGACAGTCTCAGGACTGCAAAGGACATCAAAACCCTTCTCCGGACGCATCTTGTCCGAAGAACACGAGAACTTCTCTCATTAAAGAGAGTGTTCATAACCAAGTCTTCGATGCGGGATGCTTGCCGGCAACAACAACAACAATATAATGCTAATAGTACACCATAAAATTTTTATGCTACTTAAAAAAATTTCCAATGCGCATTCGTAGCATAAGGATGTGTATTTTTGGTGTGACGTTTTCAGGCGGACGCGTTTTAATAGGTTGTACAGTGTGGTTTTTAAAAAAAAAAATTGAATGTAAATCAAATATTCGATCCTGAATATAGATTCCGCAAGTTTTAATCAGTTTTTAAGGGTTTGCGCAAGTAATTTTTTTTGTCATGTCGATTAAATAAATTTTAACTTGAATGCAGAAATAAGCGCGTTCATGAACCTTTTAGCAGTTGAAGCTGATGTAATTTTAGTGTCAAGTTATGAGTTGAACTTGATAGAATCGGCCGGTGATCAAGCCTCGTGATAAATTTAAAAATTCTCACTTATAAGTGTAGCTTTTTCGAGTTCTCTGACAGACCATAAAGATATCATCAATAGTTCTCAGCAGTGACACGTATCCGCTTTAAAAATAATTTCTAAATCATCCATTTCCAGGAATGACTGGAACAGATGGTAAGCAGCCTGGGCAGCAGTCTCCTAAATCTCGGCTAGCCATGTTGAAAAGGAGTTCTGCCAAGAAAGGTCAGCATCTACCTTTTTTAACACGAAAAATTTAATTAAAAGTGCTAAACATCACTTCCTTCAAACTGTAAAGCTCACAGTTCTTCCGTCCTTTCTAAAAAGTGAACTCTACAAAATGGCCTTTCCGATAAGAACATATCACATCAGTTCGTATCAACCCAAAACTTCATGTTCTATTTGAATCTATACACTTGATGATTTTCATACTATTGTCTTGATTGAGAGAGTGAAATGTCGAAATTGGTTGATCAGAAATGAGAGATAGAGAGAGTAGGATATATTATGGTAGGGAAAGGTATATGAAGTGAAGAGAAAGTCACATGTCACGACATTCTAAGTTCTTAGACATTGTAGAGGTTGTCGATCCATGTCTCGTGACAGAGGGTAGAGGGGCTTGATGTAAGTCACTCGTTCACCTTGGGCAGATTACTGAAGCGAGTGCAGGAAGTAAGGGGAGAATGAAGTGAGAGATTGGAAGAGAGAGAGAGAGAGAGAGAGAACAAGGAAGAGGAAAAGACAGAAACACAAAACATTTGTGAAAAGTCGAATTCGATTGGCAATACAGCAACAGGTTTGCCTCACTTGCTAGCCCAATGAATTAGCACTGCCTCGTAGCGGGATTGTAAGCTGGCTTGAAGGAAGTAGGAATAATATGACTCAATCGATAACTTTTAAAATCAACCTATTTTGTCTCGGCAAAGTAATAACTGTTTGGAGAATTTTATATAATATTTCTGCACTCATAAGTCGACTGCAATTGTCAAAATCTATAAAATGACCACGTATAATAATGAAAAATAAGCCCCAGAAAAACAAACGAGATTCTGCAACAGAATATGTCAAGATTTTCAAGACTCGCTCACAAGACATTATTCTAGGCAGGGGTTATTTAGTCATGTCCGGTCGCCTGTCGGCGGGCGTCCGTTTTAGACCTGTCGGCGGGCGTCCGTTTTAGACCTGTCGGCGGGCGTCCGTTTTAGACCTGTCGGCGGGCGTCCGTTTTAGACCTGTCGGCGGGCGTCCGTTTTAGACCTGTCGGCGGGCGTCCGTTTTAGACCTTCGGCGGGCGTCCGTTTTAGACCTGTCGGCGGGCGTCCGTTTTAGACCTGTCGGCGGGCGTCCGTTTTAGACCTGTCGGCGGGCGTCCGTTTTAGACCTGTCGGCGGGCGTCCGTTTTAGACCTGTCGGCGGGCGTCCGTTTTAGACCTGTCGGCGGGCGTCCGTTTTAGACCTGTCGGCGGGCGTCCGTTTTAGACCTGTCGGCGGGCGTCCGTTTTAGACCTGTCGGCGGGCGTCCGTTTTAGACCTGTCGGCGGGCGTCCGTTTTAGACCTGTCGGCGGGCGTCCGTTTTAGACCTGTCGGCGGGCGTCCGTTTTAGACCTGTCGGCGGGCGTCCGTTTTAGACCTGTCGGCGGGCGTCCGTTTTAGACCTTCGGCGGGCGTCCGTTTTAGACCTGTCGGCGGGCGTCCGTTTTAGACCTTCGGCGGGCGTCCGTTTTAGCGGGCGTCCGTTTTAGACCTGTCGGCGGGCGTCCGTTTTAGACCTGTCGGCGGGCGTCCGTTTTAGACCTGTCGGCGGGCGTCCGTTTTAGACCTGTCGGCGGGCGTCCGTTTTAGACCTGTCGGCGGGCGTCCGTTTTAGACCTGTCGGCGGGCGTCCGTTTTAGACCTGTCGGCGGGCGTCCGTTTTAGACCTTCGGCGGGCGTCCGTTTTAGACCTTCGGCGGGCGTCCGTTTTAGACCTGTCGGCGGGCGTCCGTTTTAGACCTTCGGCGGACGTCTGTCTTTTAACTCATAAGAGGGGACCCTTATGTGAATTTTTTTCAAACTTTTTATCTCATAAAATTGGAACTTGAAAAAAAATTTCCAGATGTAAGGAAAGTATCTGTATACAAAAATTTCCCCTTCCGGCGGGCGTCTGTTGGATTTCCGGACCAACTAAAAAAACCCTGATTCTAGGTAGTCGCACGAAAAAGGGGTCTTTAGTTTTTACAAGTGCAGGAAACCTCTAGATTGAGCGAAAGCAACTCGATTTTACGGCCAAAATGAGAAAAGTAGAGAATCGACATGTTTTGGTTTCTGTCCTCAAACTTTTTTCGTAGGTTGATGCTCAGCGTTGTGGCTGATGATTCCCGCCTTCTGACTTGTTTACTCTAAAACTTTTAAATCTGGCTATAAATCAAGATTATATATTGACTTCCGATGTATGGCGTGCTGATTAATGATGTATAGCGTTAGTCCACTTTTTATCTTACTTTTTTCTCTTTATCTCAAGTATTTTTTATGTAAAAATAATGTTGGAAGTTTTAAGCAGCCCTGTTTCGAGCTATCCTAATTTTCCGAGACCAAGACCCATATTATATTTATATCGGTGAAGTTCTGCACTTTTACAGTTGAGACCCATTATTTGGGGTCAAACATTTTTACGGCCTACGGCGAATTTATGTATTTTGAACGGGGTTTCAACCCCTCGTTCATCAACAGAGATAGCACAGATGTTTTTATAGTCGGCTGAAAAACAGCTCGGTTATCTTGAGGTTCAATGACCTTTTTGAGTCGGAATAACAATTTACGGTGAGAGTATTCATCCATCAATCATGTGATCAACTAAATGAATACTACGGAAAAGGTGTGAAACTGCTAGACATCCATCGAATGAGCACTTAATTTCTTCTTGCTGCTGCAACAGAAAGGCGTCATCAATCACAAGATACCAGAAGGAGCCAACCACTCATTGCTTTTTTTATCGGGTTTTTGGTCTCGTTCGGAATCTCGTTTCAATCATTCCCTCGGTATTAATGGCTCTCTTGACTTTTCACGTTTGTCGATCTTTCCACGCAAAAAGTGTTTGATTCAGTTCCCTTGAATAGTGTTTAGTGACATTTGAGAAGAAAGTTTACAAGCAGTTCCGTCCGTACACGAAAGGTTCGTAAGGAGTTTCATGAAAGAACAGGGAACAGTTCATGAGAAAATGATTCAGCATTGGCCAGAACTGGATAAAAGTTTAATCTAAAAATTTCTCAATGCTAGATGATTTTGATAATTGGAGAGAAATAGGAAGAGAGAGAAGCAAATAGTCGGTTTAAATTCGATTCGTTACACTACAAAATATCACTCGTAAAGTTATCCGTTACGTGAATTTTTCGATAAAAATGATGTTGAAGTAGTATTTTTAAACAGTTTTCGTTGAAGTTTTTAGTTATTTTAAATTTATAAGAAGAACTTTCGAGCACCAATAAATGTTGGATAGAACTTGATCTGTAAAACTTTCGTTTTTTAAAGTCTCAATGGATTGTTCTTGTTCTAGTCATAAAACGGGGATCGAAAAAGGTCCCTATAATTTTTCATTATCAATTTAATGAAGGTTCTAAATAATAACAATTTATCTACATTTTTCAATGAAAAAGTTCTAGCGATAAGCACAGAATTAAGAAAAAATTCACGAAACGAGAAAACCAAAAGATCCAATTCTTTTAATGGTTATATACGATAAAACTCGTTTTATGAAGATAAGCATTCATTGTGACCTCAATATTCATACAACATGAACATAAACAATAAGAAGTGGAACAGCAGGGGGTTTCCTCACCAGTTCAAAGTGGACCCACAAGTCCCCAAAAAGCGATTTTATGCCCGAAATTCGACCCGCAAGTGGCAAGATGAGTTACTTTCTTATGTGACGATCAGTTTCTATAAATGAAACTGCTGTATGGGCCTTAAAATGTGCATCATCATGTGTGCGTGTGTAGATCAATAGGGAGAGCATTCGCCCGGAACGCGAAAGGTCACGGGTTCGGTTCCCGTCACACCACACGATTTTTGCACAAGTTTCTACGAACAATCCGCTCCTCTGCTCGATATAAAAATCCGTTGCTTGAGATCAACGAGGAGTAGGGAATACTCTTATTTACAAAACAGATATAGGCGAAGTTTGTAACAGAACGGTTTTTTGTAATTTTTTTCCTCATGTATTTAAACGATTTTTTTTCAAAAACGTAAGACCGCTTCATGCTACTTCTCACGGAGTGATAGTGAACCTTATTCAAGAGATGAATTATCGCATCTGAGTGCAATAAAAAAGAGCCGACGTGATGAAGAAGGACTAGGGAGTCCTCAACGACTGGTTCTCTTTTGTTTAACCATAAGATCCGATGAATGATTTGAGTCGAACCACTGCGTGACAATGTAGTGGAGTTTTCGGTGTTCCGCTAACGGCTTATGGGCTGTGCTCTAATTCATACTTCAGTCTTTCTTAAGTTCTCCCTGTTTCTGTCTCTCTCTTCTCTTGCTCTATCTCCACTCTTTTTTCTCTCTATCTTCTCTCTCTCTTTCTTTGTTAAGCTTTCAATACTTTAGATTATTTTCCATTTATCATTTCCTTTTCATCTTTCTTTCTCTTTCAGTTCTCTTTGTGTTTACCAGACCCTAATTTTCTTCCTCACCCAATTCCACTCTAATGACAGCATCACATGCAAGCTCAATAAGAGGCTCACTGCCAGTCATTAGCAACGGTTCGCTGGAGCATCCGATCACTAAAGCCGTGAATCTCTCTTCCTCTTTTTTATATCTTTTCGCTTTTCCTTTCCCCTATTTTTTCTTTTTACCGTCTCCATCTTATTTAATTGTTCTCCATATCTCCTTTCAATCTTTTTTCCTGTTGTTTTACTGTTTCCGAGTCTTTTCTTGGTCTTCGGCTCGTTTCCCCGCGACCGCTTTTCTCCTTTCATCTCTACCTTTTTGAACTCTTACCCTTAATCAGAAGAGAAGAAGAAATCCTCTCGTGCTCAGCCGGAGAAAGAGACTGAACGACTCATTGCAATTAGTTACCTTTGTTTTCGGAGGCAATTACTCTAAATTGATGAAGGAGCAACGAAAACAACAACAACGGTTTTTCACAGCGAACTAATTTTTTTAAATTTCCACAATTGCACTTTAGAATTTGTTTTCAGCAAAACTAGAAAAAAAGAGAGAGAAACGAATAAACAATACCGATTCTATGAGTTTTTATCCTCTTTAAACCGGATGGTTTTTCAGAAGACGCGAAGGAATTGGGTAGATCAGAAATAATAACGGTGCATGAACAGTGCGAAAAAAACAGCGAGTGTATCTGAAAAGAAAAAGAGAATGTGATAGAAAACTGAATCCTCATCACCAGTCATAAGTAAACAGCCAACTGGCAAAACAATTTTCTAGGGCGACCGACTCTCTCCCTCACTCATAATGAGTGTATGAAAGTTTTCACAGCAGAAATTTGAAGAGAAAAAATCTTTATTCTTCCACATGGATACAACTTTTCATTAGCCATAACTCAGCCTCAACCGGTTTCATAAAGTTGAAAGTGAAACTTTCAACTTACTCTAGCGATCGACCTATTGAAAATCAAGACATGTTTTATTTATGTCACCAGTTCATTTTGAGTTTGCTCACATTTCCACACACGCTTCAAAGAGCAACATAGTGGTAAAAAAAGTGTTGGATATGTCTTTGTTAGGATGGAAACAAGTCTATGTCAACTGATGAACTTTTTGCTTAAATTTTTCAAGCCGCGAATGCCTCTTCCGACCCGTTCCGCTTCCAAGGCACGGGCGTGGCATACAAAGGCAAGCTCATCGGCACACGTGATGTGGATTCTGCCAGAGGTTTATGCTGTAGTTTTTACCAATCGTCTTCTTCGCGCTTGTTCTTGTTCGGTCAACTAGGGCAGTTGAACAAAAGAAACTTGAAAAAGGATCCTCTTGAGTTTGTGGAAAATCGCGGTAATTTTGGCAGGTGGTAGGATGAAAGCTTACCCGATATGATATGAAGAATTCAACTAAGAGAACCAATGTTATTTTCCTGGGTTACTGCTGTTGGCTGTAGCAGAAAGGGAGGGAGAAAGGAGTAATTTAGTGTATACACTACCTACATTTATCAACCACTTGATCTGCTCGGGGAGGGAGGGTGCGTAAGTTTCAGCTGCTAACAAAGCTGGCAGGATTTCGATACAGATGTTTACATAATTAGCTGAAAGAATTGGAGAGGAACCGCTCATTTTAGCGATGAATTTTCAATGATGAGAAGCAATGAGATGTGAAGAAAAGAAAAATGACAGATTCATCATTTTAGGGTTTTCGCTAGAATGAGTGTTAAATTTTTTTAGACAAGTGCGTGTTAACTATGTTTTAAAATTTTTTTTAGCAAAGCAGGTGATATAAAATGTGCAAGTGTTTGTCTGTAGGCGATGCTATGTGTGCCGATGCCATGCGAGATGCCAAAGCAGCGGTCAAGGCGGCGGGCACACACAAACAGCGCATTTCTCTCAACATCAACATCGAAGGCATCAAGATTGTCGACGAGAAAAGCCAGGTATACCGTAGTTTTGTGTCATTGAATTCGGTACCTTATCAGCCTTTTTCTCGCGATCGTAACCTTCAACGGATTATCATCACAATTCCGAACGAAGCTGGATGAGATATTTGAAATTAATAAGTTTGGTGAAGAGAAAAACACTTATTCAGGGAGTTTTATTCAATTTTCCTGTCTCTCGGATCTCATTCATCGCTCGGGACACAACTGATGCGAGAGCCTTTGGATTTGTCTTTGGAGACTCAGTAGGTGAGTCCGAGCATTATTCCCCTCTCATAGCCAAGATCCGGTATTTCAAGCAAGAGTTACAAGCAGGGTTTTTCTTACCACCCGCATAATTTTTCTCGAGCGCATAGATTTCCAAAATTTAAAAGAGTTTGGAATTTTTTCTTAAAATATTTGGAATTTTCCTAGGTAAAAATCAAAACTTTATTTTTACGAGTGCATAGATTTGAATGTTTTCCGGACTTTTTGAACTGGGCATAGATTTTTTTTTCACCCACAGTGCGGGAGAAAGAAACAGCCTGGTTACCAGGTCTGTGATATAAAATTATCTCACTGATTAGCAATGTTATTCTAGAAGTAAACCGCTTTTTACATGTGAATAGAAAAATTATATTTGACGCCAAGGAGTAGCTTTTACCGGTCCGGTAGTTATTTATATTTTATATTGACCTTAATTTAAATCAAATCTTTCTTTTTAAAAATTTCAAGATTTGACGAAATGAACGCAGATGGTGTAGAAGAATATCTGTTTTTCTCTCTTTCATAGTTTTTCGCCGTCGAGTCTCCTGAGTGCAACAGTCCCTCACTAAACAGTCTTTTGGGGCCTATACTGGTTTCACAGTTGAAAAAAAAAAGCCAAACGCTGTATAGTCAGATATTTTTTTAAAATAAAGACTGGAACTGGTAATAAGTTGAATTATTTTAAAGGCAAGTACAAGTTCTACGGAATAAAGACGGCTCAAACATCGGATCAAGCAGTGCTGGCCATTAGGGACATGTTCCAGGTTACATTTGTCACAACATTTATGACGCATCTCTCATTCTTGCTCTTTTCCCAGTGTTCAAGTGGTTGTTTTCACTACAGACCTAAAAGAGACGCAAAACTAGCTTTAATTTTTTATTTAAAAAATAAGAGTTATGGGGTTTGAGTCACTTTTTGTAGGTTGGAGAATTTTCTCAAATTATATATATATATATTCATGTGATACGCGTTTCGAGGCGAACGTTTTAGTTTTCGAATTTTTTTTATACAAACATGAAATTTATTAATGTTTTCGTTCTTCCAGATTGTATATGAAATGAAGCGAAAGCAGATCGAACAAGTAAAGCAGAAACAAGAAGAAGAGAAGAAGAAGGTCAGTCCTAACCACGAGTTTAGAATGAAAGAATTACGAGAATAATTGCAATGTAAAGGTTTGTTCGGAATAATCTGGTAAGTTTTGCTGGATTTTGCTTTAAAATTTTTGTTTTTCATATTTAGTTTCTTTCACATTCAAAACTCAAAATGGAAAACTAGCATCAAAAATATGCGAAGATGCATTTTCAAGGATTGGGAAAGGGGAAGTTTCAAGTCTCAAAAGGATAAAGAAAAAACAGTTTTGTAAAATTTCTATTAGTTTTTTCTCGTTCTTATCCTAAATAAATATATGAAACTAGTAAAAATAATGCGAGAAGTTGAAAAAAAAAAACCAAAAAAATTATTTTGTTTAAATTTTACGAATGGGAAGGTTTTTTATGAGGTTGTATATTTGCCATGGCAGGAAATGGAAGAGAACGGGATTCGATCAGAGAACGGTGTTCTCGTCGCAGATCTGCTTGACTTGGAGACAGAGCTGCAACATATTGAACAGGTTCAAAGAGTGCACAAATCCCGAGTTAAGGGGTAGAAAGATAGCCTTTTTTGTTCCTCTCCTTCTTCCTTTTCTTTATTTCTATTCGTTTCTTACTCTCTCTCTTGTATCTAACTCTCAATTATGTCTATTTCTTCCTCTGTTTCATAATTTTTATACTCCTAACCTAGAACATGAAAAAACAGGTGATTTGGGCATATGCAAGGGAATTCTCGATTCATAATCTTTGGAATTAGGCCACATACTGTTGAATTTCGGTTCCAAAAAAAAAACTAACAGAAGAAATGCTTTTTCAGGGTGTCAACCAACTTGCTCACATACCCGTTGTGGCTGGCGACGAGTGGCCGGGCGAGCACCAGCAGCAAACAATGCACACTCCAAAAGGTGAGGGGGGAAGGCAAGGGAACTGTATAAGTGGTTCTGGTTACGGTGATATCCACCATATGTCATCTGCACTTGTTAAAAAAAAGAATCAGCCGCTCTTCTAGCCGATAGGTCTTTAATAATGATAAGCGAACGAGAATTGAAGATAATAAAAGGGAAAAAGAAGAATGAAAGAGGCGTTGTTTCTTGTTCACTGTTCACTGCGAACACTTGTTCAGAACTCATTATTAAAATCCCCCTTTGCTCTAACACTGTTATTGACCATTGGTGACGGTACTTGAATAGATGGCTACGTTTCAAATGAAGGGGTAAGATATTTATATCCAGGAAGAATTTCGTGAGGTTTTCATAGAAAAGGGCATAAAAATGGGCAGTTACCGTTTAGTTGATCGAGTTTTCACAGATTACAAAAATACATAAATAAAATAAGTCTGGGCTGGGTTTAATGGTAGTGTGTTCGACTATTGTGCTAAGAGTCCCGAGTTCGACAGATCCACCCAAACCAAAAAAGTTAAAAAATTGTGGTAGTGCTCATGCACGAATCTGACTTTCCCAACTGTTGCTATTCACACTAGCAGTGATCTAGCGGGCAGCCACTGGTTCTACCAGGATAGGTCTGTCCTGCATCTCAGGGGAGCACTTAGCCTACTGCGAGGCGGGAACAAGCTCGAGGAAGATTCGATTAGTCCAGTATAACCTGGAGGGGGAGGAGGGAATAGGTACGCGCCCTTCTGGGAAGAACTTGGTAAAACCAGTTACTCCTTTCAGGATCACTGCTGTCTCGTGAAACAGAGGAGTAAAAGTTTTGAGTATCATCGGTGAAAATTCATGTGATATATAGAAAGAAAAGGAATTGAGTAGCTTACGGAAACTTAAAGACAGATATTGAGGTTTCCATTCATTGTACATGGGAAATAAGTTTGGTTCGCAGGTTTGGATCCCTTTGGCCAGCAGCCGTTCTCAGCTGCAGCGACCACCGGGAACTCTCCCTCCGCTGGCTGGGACTCTTCATTTGGAGGCCAGGTATCCACTTTCTCCTTTGTTCGGGCCTTATCTCTTCCGCGGGTCTCTGGTTAAATATTAGACATGTCAACTTAAGTTAAAACTAGATTCTCTTGAAAAATTATGTTTTTTTGAGTCACTAGCAGTTATCGGCTCAAAAGCCGGTTTTCTGCGGGGTTCTGTGTCGTTTTCGAATGGTCTTTAATACTTCTGAATAAAGCTCATGATGACTATTTTCTCTCTATTGCAGCATCATGCGCATCAACAACATCAGCAGGCATTTTCGACGCCGCTCTCGCAGTCGCCAGTGGCGATTTTCGGAGTGCAGCCCGCACAAATCCAATCCCAGAACCCGGTCAGTGCAGAATTGGGAATCATATGCTTGTTGTTGTTGTTTGCTTTCAAGTCCAGTCGAGGTAAGTCCTTCATGATAGGTTAGTAAGGATCCTTTTGAGTCCAGAGAAATTTTCTCTGTCTACACTCGCAGCGCAGTCGGCGATCCTCTTCGCGAGACCCATTTTTTAACCGGAGAAGGGCAAGAAGTTTTTTTACTGGCGCTTCGACTCTCAAAAAGACGAAGTATAGGGGAGTATCGGCTGATGTTCTATCCGTTGGGATGGCCAGGCCAGTCCGGCTTTGCCCTCCTTTGACGAGCTATACTATAACATGTTTGTGCAAACATATGCCGTATACAATCGCTTCAAGTGGATATTTTCAGATGGCCATGTGGTCAGCGCAAAGGAGTCAACCACAACTGCATTCTTCATTCAACTCAACACCCAATTTCTCGGTCGGTCTTTCTTTCAAACCATGCTGAGTCATTTAAAATTCAATACAAATTCCGGCAATAATTCAATCGTAAACAGCCGTGCTTTGATAATGTCACGTGCGAAATTGGGAATTTTTCCTATAATGATTCGTTGTTTTCTGTTCAGGAAACGAATCCTTTCGCCGCAGCTCTGCAGCAACCTCCCATTTTCGCGACACCCAGTGGTTAATGAGTTTTCGAACCCTAATTCACGGATAAGTCTAAAAAAACCCCGCTTTTCCCTCCAAACTTGAGAGGTATAACGAGAAAAGGAAGTTTTCAAAACACGGTAGATGTATACACCTGAAATACTCTCCGACTATTTTAATATGGAAATCTTATTTTATGGGTGCAGTGTATAAAAGAGGTAAATAGATAACAATCAGATGGCAAAACGTATATTACATCAAAATATCCCAAACTTATCCATTCAGGTACCATTAGTCGCCTGTATAAAAATGATAATCTTTACGCTCAACTTCCTGGTAGGGTCTTCTGGATTACAGACAACCTGGTACAACAAGTGACCAGGGTGTGTCTCCAACCCGCACTGCGGTTGAAATACTTGCGCAGATCCATGCGCTCTTCAAAAATCTTGAAGTATACGGATTCTCTAATTTTATGGCATCATCTACTTTTTTCGCACGCTCTCGGTAATGCTGAAAAGGCAGCCGTTTCCTCATGAATAGTTGTTTGTTTTAACTGCGGTCTTATATTTCTGTGGGTAAGAAGCAGTCAAGTAGAAGAAGAATATCCTGTCAATTTTCAAACCATGTTTATTCAGCTGCAGTTGTGGACCCTTTCGACACGTCGGCTGCCCGACTCACCCTCGGAGCGCAACAACAGCTGCCAGGACATGGTGCTCCAACATCTCAAGTCTCATGGGGACTAGGTGTGGTAACGTTGAACATATATGGGGTATGGTATTATTGTAGGATATGGTAGCATAAATGATATATGGAGTATGATATCAATGAGGTAATACGGGTATCGTAAAAGAAATGCGGTACGTTGCCAGTGAAACCATAAGGATCAAGATAACACTCATGATGTGCAGGTTACGGTGTAATTGTAGATATGTGATTCAGAAGTGCAGTTTCACTGAAAAAGTTTCAATTTACTGTAACATAGACTTTGAAAAGTGTGTTATACCCAATATCCACCTTTGGATCTGGAAAAAGACGGGAATCGGAAGGGTCGGGGCTTCGATTCCTCATCTGATCTGCCGGAGAAATAAACTTTGTCGATTAAAACGTTCTCATCTCATCTCATCTTTTACACATGTTTTAAGAAGTTTGCTTTGGAAAAAAAAGTTTAGGAACAAGTTGCGGTGGTTTAGAAAGATACATTGAGCAGGAAATGAGAATACAGCGCCTTCGATGGATAGCGCTGGAAGAGCGCCAGTAGTGACAACGGCGCCTTTGTTCGCTTCGAGTGCCCCACTGACCCACACACACTCCTTCACGGCCAATTTCAATGATACGAGGTTTGGTCAGATTTTGTGGTACATGAATTGAGATTAGTATTTCACAATTCTGAAACGCAGTTGCATTCGATTCATGGTGCTAGAATACAAAATAACCAATATCAAAAATCTAAAAAAAGTCGATAATAAGAACTCAAAACTCGAAGGACTCCAGATGGTGGTATTTGGATGGGGAAACGGTTGGTTTACGCGTAGGAACTGGAGTGAATGTATTCAATTTAAGCTAGGGTACCTGGTTCAATTCTGGTCATTCGATAGTAATTGAAAGGGATCACGAAGAAAAAAGGTCGAATGCTACTAAATATTTTGGTGAGAACGGGAAAGATTTATGTTATTGTTAGTGTGAAAACTACAAGTTTTTTAATAACCTAGAATGCGTGAATTTTTTTTGGCGGCTGCGTTGATTTCTTTGTTCAAATGAAGAACTCGGTTATTTGCAGCTCGCAGCACGTTGCGGCGGAAGCAGCCATTTCTCGCAAGGTGGGTAGTACTTGGTGTTTGAAAAGTATAGAATATCGGAAGGGAAACAGGGAAAATAAGATTAGAGGGAGAATGGGACAATGGAAAGTAGTAGAATAAATAATACTGGTTAATAAATTGGCTACCTGATCAATACCATACGGCGAAAGCAGCACAATGCCACCCGTTTAATCTTTGTGATAATTTTGTGAACAGTCCCATAAAATTACGAATTCATGTTGTTTCTGTAAATAGGGCAAACAAGAAATTATAACTTTTTTTAAAATTCTGTAGTTAACAGTTTAAAAAAAAAGTGTAACAAAGAGACGCAATTTTTCAATTTATTTAATACAGAAAATGGAAAAGGGAAGTTTTAAGGACGTACAGTACCGCTCAAATTTATTTAATTTCGAGGTTTTCCTGCACAAGTTTTTTGAAAACTCAATCAATTATAATTCATTCATTCATTCATTCTTTATTCCTTGCATATATTTGCATATAGTACAATGGATGGTTTTCACTTGTGTGATTTCGGGAATCAAAAAGAGAAAAAAATAGTTAAGTAGTGAAGTTATAGGCGATGTATTTTGGAATTTGACACAATAATTTCTTGAGGAAGTAGTAATAGGACACTTTTGAAATGCAAAGAAGAAGATAACGAAACAATGTGATATGGTAATGAATTCCATATAGTGATGGACCGGGAAACACATGTACTATGAGAATGAGGAAGTTTGAAAGGGAGAATGATTCTTAGTGAGTGAGAAATACGATGTGAGTAAGGAGAAGGGGAAATCTTAAGTAAGTAAGAATGATCGAGAGATATGTTACCATGAATCATCTTGTGTACAAAACAAAGGTCGATAATTTGACGGCGATATTCAAGAGTTGAAAGAGACAGCGTATTCAAACGGGAGAGGTAGTCAGTAACCGGGAGACCAGCACGGGCGAAATTACGTCTAGTAAAAGTTCTCTGAACTCGTTCGAGATTGTTTATATGACCAGTGGCTAAAGGGGACCAGATTTCGCTACCATATTCAAGAAGAGGGAGAATATAAGTTTTATAGGCATGTACGAGTACTGGGATAGAAGTGGTTTTGAACGAACGAAGAATAACATTAATAGCTCTAGTGGCTTTCTGTACAGTAGAATCTATATGACAAGAAAATGAAAGAGAACAATCAAATACAATACCAAGATCTTTTATAGTGCCAACAGAAGGAAGAGGAAACTGTTTTCATAAAAAGTTTTTATAATCTCCTCGGATACGTAAGCGCTTTCATAGCTATGAACATCAGTAAAGAAAGCTGTAGTTTAATGTGGAGCCCTGCCGGTGCCCCTTCGTTCACAATACCATCCTGGTTAGGCAACGAAATTTCGCTCCTACCACGAAGTTAGCCCAATATTTGCCAACGCTATTACCCACAAGAGCCAAAAACCAACAAAAAAGGTTTCAAAACTAAAAATTGCAAAGCATGTTTTTTAAGGCAAACAATGCAATTCGCGTTAAGCCATTGAAGGTGTCTGTTAAAATGTTTTTAGTTGTGAAATATACTTTCACACAACGAATTCCATCAAACCTAAAAGTTTTGTCAAGATTGATTTAATTTGAAAGAAGATATAAGGCGGTGCTGGGAATTTAGTTCGGCAATTCGTGTTGTTTCGGTGTCTGTGGCAAGTTTATCGTAAAATTCAACGGAATTTCTTGCCATTTCTTTGTGAATTTGTGGAATCAAAATTTTGTTTTATTTCATCACTTCTGGCTTAATAAACAATCAAATATGAAACACAAGAGTAAGCAGATATCTAATATTGCCTGACGGAACTCTAACTGTTTGAATTTCGTCATGCTCATCACATGGCGTAATTCGAATGGTTCGAATTTCGTCATGTTACGATGCTCAGCACTTGACGAATTTCGAACTGTTCGAATTTCGCCTTGTAATGATCATCAACCGGTGACGAAATTCGAACCGTTCTAAATTCGTCAAGTGACTCTAACTCTTATGTCTTTGAGACTCAGTGCATTTGTTTATCTTGCCAAAGCAAAAATCTGTATATAAAATATGACAAGTGTTTCTTTTTCAAATCCTCTGTGCAATTTACGGATAAACGAGTTTTTTACCGCCATGTTTCAAAACTCGCCACAGACACCGAAACAACACGAATTGCCGAAGTAAATTCCCAGCACCGTCTTATATGTAGAAATAACCACCATATTACATTATTTGAGCGTTATTGTATCAGTTCAATAATTTTGCAACAAAAACGTTTCATGGTTGATTCAAAAGAGCAACTGCTCAAGGACGATGCGGCTAGAAAGATGAATGAACTGAGCTACAACTCGAATTGCAGGTTTCCTCTCTGGAGGAGGCTTTCTCCAAGTTGGTTGACATGGACGCTCTCGTGGCACAACCAACGACCAAGAAGAATCCCTTCGAACACCTCATCAATCCTCCCAAGGTGAGAATTGAATCTGCTTTCGCGATTTGAAAAACCGAGGTTTCCGTAACTACATACATATATTGGGCGGATTGGCAACGCTCGCACAGCAGAAGGTGAGAGAGTATTTTATATTCATGAAAAGGTCCGAACGGTGAATAGAGCACTTATAATAGTAGGTAAGGACAAAAACAGAAGCAAATTTGTATCTTCCTAGTGGAATATGCGATTATAATAATCTTCCTCGCGCTATCCGCCTCTCGGCGACTTACGCGCTCCCTTGAGATGCGGAACAGTGATCCTGGTAGAACCAGAGCATATTCTAACAAAGGTGACTCGCGATTAAAAAAAATTAACTGGAAAAAGCTCTTTTAGTGGGAGAGTTTGGAATAATGGTCATGGAGGTAGAAGTAGAGAGAAGAAAATGGGAGAACTCCTCATTATTTAAGACTTCCCTGTTCAAGAAACGGTCTTTTCATAAAATGCTCATTAAAGCAGATGACGTATGAACCAGAGGCTACTTTCTGAGCCACTGCTAGCGTGTATTTGATCAAAAAGAAGAGTCAAAATGGGGCTATAAGTTCGATGATTTCTTATCCCTCAGTTTGAGTGAATCGGTCCGGAAAGAGGCTCGGTCCTAAGACCGTTCCTAAGACCTCGGTCCTAAGACCGAACTTTTGCACAATAGTTGCGTTCACTATCATTATGTCATTCTCTAACAATACCTATGCGATTACCGGAGAAAAGAGAGAAGTTTTTTATGTTGAAGGTGCCATTGAACGCGGTCTCCTCGCCTCCGGTCCCAGCCAGACCAGCTCCTGGTCCGTATCACCAGGCACGACCGCCTCACCCGGTTTCAATGCCCATGCCAGTCTTCCCAGGCAAAGTCAGTTTTTTTTCTGGGTGTTGATCCCTGTTTTCTCGCTAGTTATTAATCTACATTTTTCTAGTAGAATTTAGGGATAACATTCTTCTCTATCCACAGAAAGCGGTGTTGGTAAGATGTTGTGGGGTTAGGTTAGTCTCTATCCACAGAAAGCGGTGTTGGTAAGATGTTGTGGGGTTAGGTTAGTCTCTATCCACAGAAAGCGGTGTTGGTAAGATGTTGTGGGGTTAGGTTAGTCTCTATCCACAGAAAGCGGTGTTGGTAAGATGTTGTGGGGTTAGGTTAGTCTCTATCCACAGAAAGCGGTGTTGGTAAGATGTTGTGGGGTTAGGTTAGTCTCTATCCACAGAAAGCGGTGTTGGTAAGATGTTGTGGGGTTAGGTTAGTCTCTATCCACAGAAAGCGGTGTTGGTAAGATGTTGTGGGGTTAGGTTAGTCTCTATCCACAGAAAGCGGTGTTGGTAAGATGTTGTGGGGTTAGGTTAGTCTCTATCCACAGAAAGCGGTGTTGGTAAGATGTTGTGGGGTTAGGTTAGTCTCTATCCACAGAAAGCGGTGTTGGTAAGATGTTGTGGGGTTAGGTTAGTCTCTATCCACAGAAAGCGGTGTTGGTAAGATGTTGTGGGGTTAGGTTAGTCTCTATCCACAGAAAGCGGTGTTGGTAAGATGTTGTGGGGTTAGGTTAGTCTCTATCCACAGAAAGCGGTGTTGGTAAGATGTTGTGGGGTTAGGTTAGTCTCTATCCACAGAAAGCGGTGTTGGTAAGATGTTGTGGGGTTAGGTTAGTCTCTATCCACAGAAAGCGGTGTTGGTAAGATGTTGTGGGGTTAGGTTAGTCTCTATCCACAGAAAGCGGTGTTGGTAAGATGTTGTGGGGTTAGGTTAGTCTCTATCCACAGAAAGCGGTGTTGGTAAGATGTTGTGGGGTTAGGTTAGTCTCTATCCACAGAAAGCGGTGTTGGTAAGATGTTGTGGGGTTAGGTTAGTCTCTATCCACAGAAAGCGGTGTTGGTAAGATGTTGTGGGGTTAGGTTAGTCTCTATCCACAGAAAGCGGTGTTGGTAAGATGTTGTGGGGTTAGGTTAGTCTCTATCCACAGAAAGCGGTGTTGGTAAGATGTTGTGGGGTTAGGTTAGTTGGAAATGTTGAAGTATGCATTTTGAGCGGTCAAATGAGAGAGCTAATGGTTAAATATGGATCCGGTCTCTTATCAAGCAATCAAACCATGGCTTTAGTTTAACCTCTTTCATAATGGTTAAATATGGATCCGGTCTCTTATCAAGCAATCAAACCATGGCTTTAGTTCAACCTCTTTCATAATGGTTAAATATGGATCCGGTCTCTTATCAAGCAATCAAACCATGGCTTTAGTTCAACCTCTTTCATAATGGTTAAATATGGATCCGGTCTCTTATCAAGCAATCAAACCATGGCTTTAGTTCAACCTCTTTCATAATGGTTAAATATGGATCCGGTCTCTTATCAAGCAATCAAACCATGGCTTTAGTTCAACCTCTTTCATAATGCGCGATTTTCAGCTTTATTTCTCATGAAAACGTTTTTCCAAACAATACTAATTTGAAAATAAAAGGATTTATTGACTCTTACGTAGATGATTTCTTTTATTTTATCAGGTGGTGAAAAAAATTTCTTTCAGACGAGTGACCCTTTCGCAGACGACTTCTTCAATTGAACTGATTGACTTCCCTGGTCGTTCCGACTGCACACCTCCAGTACTTTTACGATGAAACTTGAAATACTCTTTGACCTGTGAAATCAACCGCAATGCTGTTGATTAAAAGACGCTACATACTATTGACTACCCTATTAGTTCTCTCCCCGGTGTTAATCCCTGGCTTCACGACTTTTTCGAAAATTGTAGAGAAAGCTATGTTTGTTTTCTGATCAGACTTTATGATAATGGCACCACCTTCTTTGTAGACTTAGTTTTGCACTGGGCACAAACCCCTTTGCTTTGAACTCTGCACCTTCTGCTGTCCCGATGGTAATGGACAATCTAGTGTTCCTCGTTTATCTATCATTTACCCGATTGGAAGTTCAGTTAATCGTGAACATAGTGTTGGAAAGAAGCATTTATTTAGCGAAACTTCGCCTGTTAATGTTTTTGAACAGGTAACGGTAGAGGATACGGAAGATGATACAGTAGTGGATACGGTAAAGGATACATGTATTGTATGAGTAAAGACGGATGGTTAATTTTCATCTTTTAGCGAGGTGAAAATTTGGGGGTAGTCTGGCCTGAAACTCCGAGAGAAACTGCAATTTTCCGCTCATAAAACTGAAGCGTACCGTTTAAAAAGACTCATGTTTTGAACCCTCTTTGTCTCTCCCTCCCTCCCTCTATATCAACTTCTATTTTTTATCACGCACATCTGATTAAAATACTTTCTACATATCTACAACTGGGTAGTCGTTAAGTACTGTAATTTGCCACTATATTTGAAGAATGTTTTCCATTCGATCGGCTCTGAGAAGTTACAGTACTATTTCTTCATCTGTTCCCTGAGGACCGTAGTATTCTATTTTATTCCGTGACAATAACATGTTTATTGTATTCACAGTAAAACTGTAGTGATTGTTCTTTAATGTCTATCGTATCTTGGTATTTTTGTGTATATAAGTACAGAAGTAACTTGCTTAATATATTCCTCTCTCCTCGCGTCTACCTGTCAATATTCTGCGAGCAATTCCACCTGCAGTACGCCTTAAACACTACTCAAAACTTCATCCATATCTTTTTGATGATCTTTTCCTGATCAGCCCCTCCCCCTTTTTTTCTCCTGGACCATGCATCAGGCTCCACCTTTTTCTAAACCTTTTTACTCGTAGGCTACTTTCATGTTCTAGGCTCCACCCTTTCAACGGCAAACTGCGTTTGATTAGATTATCTTCCTTGATAGCCGAAGTGTAATATATCCAAACCGCCCTAGCTACACTGGTCTGAAAATTTTCTTCCGTTCCTTAGTTTTTCTCAATTGTATGAGATTCTACCAAGAAATTTTTTCATTTTAAGTTAGCAAAAATAACTGTGAAATGAGTGAATGAATATGTGCTTGCGTTTCTAGTACTTGCAACTCGTGTTTACTTATGACAGTCTGAAATTTACTTATGAGAGTCTGTGACATTTACCTGGTACTCATTTGCTGGGTATGAGTTTTTGTTTGTGAGCGTGTCGATGTTTACCGGCTCTTCCTACCCCTTAGTCTTGGAAAAGGTTTGCTACACGCGCCTTCAAGAAGTTTAGTTTACTCACCTACTTCTGTGGTCTCCCATGGGGTAGAAGGTGAAGACATCTTTGCCGACTTCATCTACTCTTTCAACAGAAACTAGGTTAACAGGGTCTTGAGAAACTGACTTAACTTATTCGACTTCAAGAGGCTGATGGAGTTTCGACTTCTGATTAAAAGTCTCCCTTTACTAAGATATGTCGACGACGCGGTGCTGTAGTATCCAATAGAGAATCCAATCAATAATTGTGAGCTTGAAGGTATGATGGTAAGGGCGTTTTGGAGGGAGAGTTTTGTATATCTGTGCAGAAAACACCAAGAGCCTCCCACCCTCGCCCGAATTTTGTTTCCTAAATGGTTATCATGTATATGTTGCTGTCCAAGCGGTTCTTTGTACAATAAACCGACCATTCATTTGAAATGAATCAATGCGGATTTATCAGAAATGAGATCATAGACGTTCTAAAAGCACAACGTGGCACTTTGTACATTGTACCATGTATAATAGAGAGGCACTTTGTACATTGTACCATGTATAATAGAGAGAAGGCAAATGTGGAATAAGAAAGAAAAGTTTTGAACAAACTTTGATTTATCAATGAGATGAACAAAAGTGTTTTACCCGTATTTTACTTTTTTTAGTTTACGTTGGTTTGTTAATAAAGATTGACATGGATTTGACGGAGCATGTAAAACACAAGAAATGAGTTGAATGAATGAGCACTCCGCCACAAATTCATTGTTGACTGAAGCCTCTACGTATTTTTCGAGTTTCTATTTCCTATCTGCTATTCTAATTTCCCGTTCCCGCCTTGAAGTTAAACAGCTCTTAGCAGGGTTGGTCAGAAAAGGCGTATTGTATAAAATTATATTTATAAAAATTTTCCGAGCTACCACTAACAACAACTTGAGATGCCTGATCGGGCGCTTCGTGACCCAGACATTTGAAATTTGGTTTTTATGAAGAAAAAACTTCATCAGAACCCTGACCGAAAATTCGAGTGAAGTTCTTTTTGGAATGAATGAAAGAAACCAGATTCTGTGATGTGGCGAGAGCCCAAATCTCCGCTTGCATTCATTCCAGGCATCGCGTTGTCTTGGTAGCGAGCCAACTTTCTGCTAGGTTGTTTTACCGTCGTCAGAGTTGCCCAAGCAACTTTAGCTCATTTATGGGGAAACCGACTTCTTTTGGGATGAGCGCTTCTCGATTTCACGTGCTATATCACCAATGATAATCTGCCTGTTGCCTCTCAAATTCTCATGAGCATTTTTTCTCATTCCACTCTCGTGCTTCAGTAGCAGGAAGAGCCACAGTGTAGAAGGCTTCTGTGGTTGCCACAGTGAGTATGGAGGAGAGAGAAACATATGAAGAGAGATATGAAGACGTTGAAGTCCGTATTTCTGAAGGAGGGTTCTCGAAACATCGAAAGAATAGGCTCATTCCGAACGGTAGTCGTTCGGCGGCATTTGTCGAAGAGGCCTCTACAACAAGCTGATGGAGGTTAGTACTACTGAATTGAACGGTACCAAGGTTTGAGTTTTCAGAAGTTTATCGCGTTTATAGTCGACGTTCTATACGAACTTGCTGTATTTCAAAAGCAACAACTATGTTTAAGGCCCACCAAATGGGCCAGCTTTACCAGCTCCTCCTTGCTTTTGAACACTCTAGTTCTAAACTTTTATACAGGTTTTTCTAAGACCTAAGAGATAGGGAATATGTCTCACCAGATCGCCAAATCGCCAAAATTCCAAGTAAAGAAGTGAAAAAATTGATTCCGATAACCGTTGGCCTAGTTTGATTTTTGAGGTTCACCGCTTACCAAAAATGATAAAGCTCTTTGTTCGGTGATTCAATTGGAATACTTCAGCTTTCCGATTATGTGTATTTTGAATAACTTACCCGCTTAACTCCTACTTTTTTGATTGCTATCAAGTTTCCAAAATCTAACAGTATTATAAAGCGGAATATGAAGTAGAATGGGTTTGGTTGTGAAATCATCAAGTTGATCTACTGTGTAAAACTGAGAGTCGGTTTCAGAAGTATGATCGGTTATAAGTTCAAGTAACAAAAAAAAGGATAAGAAAGCGAGTAAGAGAAAAATTCTTCTATCCTCCCTCCTTCATGAGCCGCTGCTACCGAAAATTCTTTAAATAAATGCTCATCATTCTTCTGCAACTCGTTACCCCGGAACTTCTGCTTTGAAACAGTTCCCAATTATCATGCTTGCCCTACCCCGTTATTCGTAGAAGACAGCTCAACCCCGTCACAATTACTCTCTTCCTCTATACCTTCTTATTCACCATATCATCCATCCAATGCGATAATAAAAAGATGAAGATAAAAAGAGATCAATTATGAAAGAGGGAGAGAAGAAGATAGAAAAAAGCCGCTTTCACCTTTCAAGAAAACGTTTTTTTTGTTGATACATATAAGAATTATGAAAATTCGCCAGGTCTCTGAGAGCAACCGCCGCCTCAATAAAATCTGCAGAAAGCTAATGCAGCGGTTGAAGGAGGAGGACGAAGAGATTGTGGGAGAAACTTGCCGGGAGACCCTGTCGGGTGAAACCTGCCTGGAAACTCTGCCGGCAGAAATTTGCCAGGAGACTTATGAGGGTGACGGCGGATTTTCAAGAGAAAAAACTGACGACTTCCACAAGTGAGCATAAAATCTATTGTTTCAATTATTTTTCCGTTTCTGTTTTTGTCACTATTACCATTAATCTGGCGCATAATTTCAGGTATGTGTTTATTTATGGAAACTTCTGAAGAAAAAACTTTAGTTTGGGGAAACATATCTAATCCTTGATCATTACAAAACGTTCCGGAATGTTTACTACCTTTCGCATCGAAACTTCGATCAATATCGGTGCTCTGTTAATCTTGTTCATCTCCGTACTCCTAATTCCTCGCTATTCAGAAGTCAAGAACTCGAAGAGGAAGAAATTCACATTGATGTTTTGGAAACGGCGGAAACGGATGAGTTGAGGAATTTCGAGAAGTCAACTACCACACAGTCACTTGAAGATCAGCAGTTGAAGAAGAGTGGCGGTGGGAAGCGAAAAGATATCACTTGGAGTGTGGAATGTGGGGTCAAGGGATGCAGTCACGCGGGTCATCGTCACAGTCACTGCTTGTACGAACGGTAATACTTATTTACATAGGCTCTGCTTTCAAGAACGGTATTGGTCCCTTACATAGTCATTCTGCTTGTACGAGCGGTGATATTCAGTCAAACACAGTTTTAGTCAGTCTCGTTGAGCTATGTATTGGTGGTCGACATTGGAAAAGGTTGAAAAAATCAAAGTCTTTTTTGAAAATGATCATTGTGATAAGAGTATTGGAATCATTATTTTGGATTCAATCATTTACAGCTTTATCGCTTATAAGTGTCATATATAGAGAGTATCATGACATTTCGCCCCATAACAACTCACACCCTGAATGTATCAATCGAAATGCTTCTATGTAGTTTTTCATTGAGATTTGGGTTTAGGCTCTGATAAAGATTAGGCTAACGAGTTCGTACGGATTAGTAAGAGATCGTATACAACGATTAGCCGCATAATTAAAGCTTTGGAGAAAAATTATCCGGTCGCGAGGTTTTGCGGTGCTATAAATAAGAGTATTTTCTACTCCTCATTGATCTCAAGCAACGGATTTTTATACCGAGCAGAGGAGCGGATTGTTCGTAGAAACTTGTGCAAAAATCGTGTAATGTGACGGTAACCAAACCCGCGACCTTTCGCATTACGGACGAATGCTCTCCCCACTGAGCTACACACGCACACATGATAATGCACATTTTAAGGCCGATACAACAGTGCGAAATGTCGTGATGCGAAAAGTCATGGAACCTTTATAGATTCATTGCAGACATTATTGACCGAGAGAGGATTTACTGAATGTGGTAGGAAGAATAAGACAAATGTAGTTTGATTGGTTGAATCTATCGCACAAAACATTTAGTCCATCGCACAAAATTTAGGCTAAGAGCATTTGTATGGAGCTTGAATTTTAAAAAATGAGAGAACAAAAAATCCACAGCTGCTTCTTCTCTTCGCCCGATTCTATGATCACAGCGAATCATTCGAGATGCTTCCATGATGAAGGCGGAGTCATTGACAACTTTATCTTTGTTCATATCGACTCGTGGTGTCCTCTCCAGGTTTAGTTCGAACATTCTCACACTTTCTCTCTCTCTCTCTCTCTCTCTCTCTCTCTCTCTCTCTCTCTCTCTCTCTCTCTCTCTCTTCTCTCTCTTTTTTATTTCTTTATTTCTATCTCTTTCTATTTTCCGCTCTCTCTCTCGTACTTTTTTCTATAAAAAACTAAATTCAGATATCAAAAATAACCTTTTTTAAATGTAGACTTCAGGGATAATCTATGTCGTGTTTGTTTTATGGCTAAGGTCTTATCATACGTAAGGCTATAGGTTTACAATCCAGTGAAAATACAGTACTGGCAAATGACTTGTGAAATTTAATGTTTTCCAGCTCAACTTTTTTTTTTCGTGCAATCTACTCAAAGTTTACGGAGCAGGTATTTAGTAGTGTTGCCTTTAGTTTTTTTTCATCCCGAGAAGACTCTCGACGCACTGCTACGGATATTCTTCGTCTTGTGGCGTCTCCTTTGAAACCCACGCTTTCTCTGAGGGCTATCAGACGTCGATTACAGCATGTAGAACAGGTTTGCTAAAAACCTCATAGAATCGAGGTCACTTGGAAAGCAACACCTCAAGCGCCTATTGACAACCTCATAGAATCGAGGTCACTTGGAAAGAAACACCTCAAGCGCCTATTGACAACCTCATAGAATCGAGGTCACTTGGAAAGCAACACCTCAAGCGCCTATTGACAACCTCATAGATTCGAGGTCACATGGAAAGCAACACCTCAAGCGCCTATTGACAACCTCATAGAATCGAGGTCACTTGGAAAGCAACACCTCAAGCGCCTATTGACAACCTCATAGAATCGAGGTCACTTGGTGTAGCTACGCTACCCTAAGACTACAAACTATATTTAAGTTTAAATGGAGAACCTGAACATCAAACATTCTTACAGTACGGTAATTCTTAGCGCGCATCCTACCTTAAGCAGTGTTGTACCAGTTCTTTTTGTGTTAGTATAACGACATCGTCGCTCCCTGTCAACTCCTCCCTCTACCTCTCTCTTGCTGCGCGCTCATCGAGGATCTCATAGGAGGCAAGTTATGGTTTTGGGTCAGTTTTGTTAGCCGTTAGCTAGGAATAGTTAGTGGCCCATTTTGTTCTCGTAACCTCTTGTAACCTTTTTTCGTATCTGTTCTAAAGTAAGTTGTTCTTAGTAATTTTATTGGCCGTTAAGTAGATAATTGCCGAATAAAGATAAGTCGTGGCAGGCGAGTATTGGTTGTGAAATTTCTGTTGTAAACGGAAAAGAATACTGTTTACTGAAACCACCAAGAATCACAATGGCACTTCCACCAGAACACTTGGAAAGCAACACCTCAAGCGCCTATTGACAACCTCATATAATCGAGGTCACTTGGAAAGCAACACCTCAAGCGCCCATTGACAACCTCATAGAATCGAGGTCACTTGGAAAGCAACACCTCAAGCGCCTATTGACAACCTCATAGAATCGAGGTCACTTGGAAAGAAACACCTCAAGCGCCTATTGACAACCTCATAGAATCGAGGTCACTTGGAAAGCAACACCTCAAGCGCCTATTGACAACCTCATAGATTCGAGGTCACATGGAAAGCAACACCTCAAGCGCCTATTGACAACCTCATAGAATCGAGGTCACTTGGAAAGCAACACCTCAAGCGCCTATTGACAACCTCATAGAATCGAGGTCACTTGGTGTAGCTACGCTACCCTAAGACTACAAACTATATTTAAGTTTAAATGGAGAACCTGAACATCAAACATTCTTACAGTACGGTAATTCTTAGCGCGCATCCTACCTTAAGCAGTGTTGTACCAGTTCTTTTTGTGTTAGTATAACGACATCGTCGCTCCCTGTCAACTCCTCCCTCTACCTCTCTCTTGCTGCGCGCTCATCGAGGATCTCATAGGAGGCAAGTTATGGTTTTGGGCCAGTTTTGTTAGCCGTTAGCTAGGAATAGTTAGTGGCCCATT
>OZ057404.1:42817004-42947004 GCA_964056735.1 Allodiplogaster pararmata
ATAATTTTGCAACAAAAACGTTTCATGGTTGATTGTTGTTGTTGTAGATTGCCCGCCGTAGGTCTCCGGCTGGGTAGACGAGGTCTTCTTTGACATGGCTCAGAAAACAATAACCTTACTTACATCATTTATCTAATTACATTATTTCTCTTTCTCTCTCGGGGTTTATTTTATTTTATTTTATTTTATTTTATTTTTTTTTTTTTTATTTTTTTATTTTTTATTTTTTTTTTTTTTTTTTTTTTTTTTTTTTTTTTTTTTTTTTTTTTTTTTATTTTTTTTTTTTTTTTTTTTATTTTTTTTTTTTTCCCCATTTTATTTTTTTTTTTTTTTTTTTTTTTTTTTGAGAGAGAGAAAGGAATCACTGGTATAAGAACTTAACAACAGACGTCGGGCTATTCCACAAATCTATACTTCTTAAAAGTGTGTGGTCACAGCGACACGAGAATAAATGACTAGTTGTATGTGGCTCTTCTAAACATTTTGGGCAAAGAGGTGATAGGGCAGCTCCTATTCTGTGTAGGTAGCTGTTAAGGGAACTTGCATAGCCACTACGTAGTTGCGATAATGTTATTTGTTGTTCCCTGGGAAGTTGATTCGTTGATTTATGGATTCTGGGAGGTTTCTTACCTAGAACTGGGTTAGGTGAGCAAGATCTAATGAAATTTCTAACAGTTTCAGTATGTATTCTTTTAAGTGCGGCTTTCTGATCACTGTCTACTAGCATAATTTCTAAGTCCTTGGCATGTTTACGAATAGTTCTAGGTGGTTTGGGTTCCATGCATCGACGATGGGAGGGGTGGTTTGGGAGGAGTCTTGCTCTTGCAACGAATTGCTTGGTAAGCATCGTGTTGTGCTCCTTTATGGGTAACATTTCGCTTTCTAGAGCTAAGTGCTCTGTGCCGGCTATTGCTAGGTTTCCTGTTGCGATCCGAATTGCTCTATTTTGGTTTGCCTGTAGTTTTTTCCAGTTCGTCTCGGCCAATTGAGGGGAGTAAATTGGTGCGGCGTAGTTGAGAACGGATCTGGTCATTGTTTTGTAGGTTGCAAGAAGGGTGTTTTTCTGTTGGCCCCATGTTCTTCCTCCGAGGGCACGTAGTATATTCAGTCTTTTGGCCGTTCTCTGTTTAAGGTATTCTGCATGTTGTCGGAAGGTGCCGAGTTGGTCTAAGACGACACCGAGTATTTTGGGTGTTTTAGTTGTCGGCAGAAGGGTTCCGTGGATTTCTACCTTGGGTTCTTTTTTACATTCGCCTGTATGGGTTGTGAAAAGGGTGACCGTAGTCTTTTCCTTGGATATGATCATTTTACGTTGTTCCAATTCTTCTACGAGTTTCGGTAGGAAGTGGTTGATCTGATCTTCACAGGTTTCAATACAGGGGCTTGAGGAGAGAATTGATATGTCGTCGGCGTAGGCTGTCATCTGCGTGTTTCCTGTGGGTTGCGGGAGGTTGTTTATGTAGAGATTGAATAAGAGGGGGCTGAGCACTGCTCCTTGTGGGACACCAGATCTGCATGTGAGACGTCGACTGCTTTTTCCTTGGAAATCTACCTTGATTGTACGGCCTCTTAGGTAGCTGGACATCCATCGGACGATGGCTCTTGGCATATTCGTTTCAGTGAGTTTCTTGCAGAGAAGGGATATGTTCACTAAGTCATATGCTGCAGTGAGGTCAAGGGCGACCATGAGAGTGCGGTCCGGGGGTGGTTTCCGATTGAAGCCGTTTGTTATTTTCCCGGTTATTTCCAGGAGTGCGGTAGTAGTCGAGTGCTCTTTGCGGAATCCATGTTGCCAGTCAGCGATTTGAAAGCCTTCCGCCAGGAATGGTAATAAGACCCGTTCGAATGTTTTGGCTATAGGGGATAGTATTGATATTGGTCTATAGCCGTTCAGGTTGCTGGAGTCCTTTCCTGGTTTAGGTAACATTATCACTCTTGCATCTTTCCATCTGGACGGGATAATACCTGTCTGCAGCGTGTTATTGAAGAGGATGCAGAGGCATTTTCTGAAGTTTTCACCGGCCATTTTGAGTAGTAGAGGGCAGATGCCTTCACTGTCTGGGCATTTGGAACCTTTGGTTTTCTTGATTGCTTCTTCGATCTGTGCCAGGGAAATTTGGGGAGCGTCTGTCCGTTTGAGGCCTTTAATTAGTCGTGTTGTGCTTCTTGCTGATTTGTCGACCTCTTTAGGGGCTTGTTTAGCTAATTTTCTGGCAAAAGCGTTTGAGGCAGATGTTGGGCATAGACTTTTCCCGTCGTGGCTGATGGTCAAGTGCGTCGGTTTAATTGATTTGCCGTCGATAGCCTTTATCGTTTTCCAGAGTTTGTTGCCCGGTTCGTTGTGGCTAATTTCAGATATGTACTTTTCCCAAGCCTTCCTCTTTTCGAGGTTGATGCGGAAGGAGATTTCGGCCATTATTGAGGGGAGTGAGGGGTCCGTAGGATTGTCCCTCCTCATTTGGTCCCGTTCTGCAATCAGCTTCTTCACATCTTCACTCAAGTGAGGCGTGTATTTTGGCACCTTTCCACGGGGAATGTTGTTCTTAGCCGCTTTGGTCAAGGTGGTGGTCAGGAATTTGTGCATCTGAACTGAGTTGCCGGCGAATGGGAAATCCATGAGAATCTTGTTGATGTCCCTTTCGAAGCCTTCCCAATTCGCTTTGTTGTAATTTGTATAACAACGTGCGTTTGAGATGCTGGATGGCTGTGTTTCGACGTCAATCAGGCATGGGAGGTGGTCAGAGTTCATTCTGTTGATTGTTGACCAGTTGCAGTCGATGGCTATGTCGTTCGAGGCGAGAGTGATGTCTGGTGATGCTTTTTGTCTTGTGGGCATCTTTGAGTTGTTGAGACATACAAGATCGCTGTCGTCAATGAAGTCGCATAGTTCATCTCCTCTGCTATCCTCCGTACCTTCACTCCAAACTTTATTGTGTGCGTTGAAGTCTCCACCGACAATGAATGGTTTCTTCTGTGTTAGGAGTCGGTTGAAGTTCGGCGCGTATGTGTTGGGGCATGACGATCGAGGTGGGATGTAAATGTTGCAGATTCTTATGGTTCCTTGGTCGGTTGGCACGTCCACGCTGAGTGTTTCGGCTGTCTGGTCCGTTGTTGGGGAGGTCACGTTAGCATAGCGAATATTCTCTTTGACTAGTATCGCAAGTCCGCCTCCAAAGTTGGAGCGGTCTTTTCTTATGATCGTGTAACCTACGATATTCGGAGATGGAATATTAGCATCCATTTTGGTTTCTTGGATGAGTGCTACGTGAACATTCAACTCATGTAAAAGGTCCTCTAGCTCGGTTAGTCGGGCTCTCAGTCCATTAGCGTTCCATTGGATTATCCTCAGGTTAGCTACCGTCTGGGAGGCAGTCTGCTGGATCGGGGCTCTCTCACAAATTCTACATCTCCATTGGGGGTTCCAATCATTAAGATTGTTAAGGTTGGAACAGCGGAAATGTACCCATTTCTTACATTTGCTACAATTAACACAATTCGAAGGCGCGTTAAGAGAGCATACAGAACAAGGCCATCTTGGGCCTGGGTTAGTCTCGATACCAGCGATTTGGAGGAGTGTTCGGATCAGAGACGCTGGGTCTTTCTGATCCGTGTTCAAAACTCGCCACAGACACCGAAACAACACGAATTGCCGAAGTAAATTCCCAGCACCGTCTTATATGTAGAAATAACCACCATATTACATTATTTGAGCGTTATTGTATCAGTTCAATAATTTTGCAACAAAAACGTTTCATGGTTGATTCAAAAGAGCAACTGCTCAAGGACGATGCGGCTAGAAAGATGAATGAACTGAGCTACAACTCGAATTGCAGGTTTCCTCTCTGGAGGAGGCTTTCTCCAAGTTGGTTGACATGGACGCTCTCGTGGCACAACCAACGACCAAGAAGAATCCCTTCGAACACCTCATCAATCCTCCCAAGGTGAGAATTGAATCTGCTTTCGCGATTTGAAAAACCGAGGTTTCCGTAACTACATACATATATTGGGCGGATTGGCAACGCTCGCACAGCAGAAGGTGAGAGAGTATTTTATATTCATGAAAAGGTCCGAACGGTGAATAGAGCACTTATAATAGTAGGTAAGGACAAAAACAGAAGCAAATTTGTATCTTCCTAGTGGAATATGCGATTATAATAATCTTCCTCGCGCTATCCGCCTCTCGGCGACTTACGCGCTCCCTTGAGATGCGGAACAGTGATCCTGGTAGAACCAGAGCATATTCTAACAAAGGTGACTCGCGATTAAAAAAAATTAACTGGAAAAAGCTCTTTTAGTGGGAGAGTTTGGAATAATGGTCATGGAGGTAGAAGTAGAGAGAAGAAAATGGGAGAACTCCTCATTATTTAAGACTTCCCTGTTCAAGAAACGGTCTTTTCATAAAATGCTCATTAAAGCAGATGACGTATGAACCAGAGGCTACTTTCTGAGCCACTGCTAGCGTGTATTTGATCAAAAAGAAGAGTCAAAATGGGGCTATAAGTTCGATGATTTCTTATCCCTCAGTTTGAGTGAATCGGTCCGGAAAGAGGCTCGGTCCTAAGACCGTTCCTAAGACCTCGGTCCTAAGACCGAACTTTTGCACAATAGTTGCGTTCACTATCATTACGTCATTCTCTAACAATACCTATGCGATTACCGGAGAAAAGAGAGAAGTTTTTTATGTTGAAGGTGCCATTGAACGCGGTCTCCTCGCCTCCGGTCCCAGCCAGACCAGCTCCTGGTCCGTATCACCAGGCACGACCGCCTCACCCGGTTTCAATGCCCATGCCAGTCTTCCCAGGCAAAGTCAGTTTTTTTTCTGGGTGTTGATCCCTGTTTTCTCGCTAGTTATTAATCTACATTTTTCTAGTAGAATTTAGGGATAACATTCTTCTCTATCCACAGAAAGCGGTGTTGGTAAGATGTTGTGGGGTTAGGTTAGTCTCTATCCACAGAAAGCGGTGTTGGTAAGATGTTGTGGGGTTAGGTTAGTCTCTATCCACAGAAAGCGGTGTTGGTAAGATGTTGTGGGGTTAGGTTAGTCTCTATCCACAGAAAGCGGTGTTGGTAAGATGTTGTGGGATTAGGTTAGTCTCTATCCACAGAAAGCGGTGTTGGTAAGATGTTGTGGGGTTAGGTTAGTCTCTATCCACAGAAAGCGGTGTTGGTAAGATGTTGTGGGGTTAGGTTAGTCTCTATCCACAGAAAGCGGTGTTGGTAAGATGTTGTGGGGTTAGGTTAGTCTCTATCCACAGAAAGCGGTGTTGGTAAGATGTTGTGGGGTTAGGTTAGTCTCTATCCACAGAAAGCGGTGTTGGTAAGATGTTGTGGGGTTAGGTTAGTCTCTATCCACAGAAAGCGGTGTTGGTAAGATGTTGTGGGGTTAGGTTAGTCTCTATCCACAGAAAGCGGTGTTGGTAAGATGTTGTGGGGTTAGGTTAGTCTCTATCCACAGAAAGCGGTGTTGGTAAGATGTTGTGGGGTTAGGTTAGTCTCTATCCACAGAAAGCGGTGTTGGTAAGATGTTGTGGGGTTAGGTTAGTCTCTATCCACAGAAAGCGGTGTTGGTAAGATGTTGTGGGGTTAGGTTAGTCTCTATCCACAGAAAGCGGTGTTGGTAAGATGTTGTGGGGTTAGGTTAGTCTCTATCCACAGAAAGCGGTGTTGGTAAGATGTTGTGGGGTTAGGTTAGTCTCTATCCACAGAAAGCGGTGTTGGTAAGATGTTGTGGGGTTATGTTAGTCTCTATCCACAGAAAGCGGTGTTGGTAAGATGTTGTGGGGTTAGGTTAGTCTCTATCCACAGAAAGCGGTGTTGGTAAGATGTTGTGGGGTTAGGTTAGTCTCTATCCACAGAAAGCGGTGTTGGTAAGATGTTGTGGGGTTAGGTTAGTTGGAAATGTTGAAGTATGCATTTTGAGCGGTCAAATGAGAGAGCTAATGGTTAAATATGGATCCGGTCTCTTATCAAGCAATCAAACCATGGCTTTAGTTTAACCTCTTTCATAATGGTTAAATATGGATCCGGTCTCTTATCAAGCAATCAAACCATGGCTTTAGTTCAACCTCTTTCATAATGGTTAAATATGGATCCGGTCTCTTATCAAGCAATCAAACCATGGCTTTAGTTCAACCTCTTTCATAATGGTTAAATATGGATCCGGTCTCTTATCAAGCAATCAAACCATGGCTTTAGTTCAACCTCTTTCATAATGGTTAAATATGGATCCGGTCTCTTATCAAGCAATCAAACCATGGCTTTAGTTCAACCTCTTTCATAATGCGCGATTTTCAGCTTTATTTCTCATGAAAACGTTTTTCCAAACAATACTAATTTGAAAATAAAAGGATTTATTGACTCTTACGTAGATGATTTCTTTTATTTTATCAGGTGGTGAAAAAAATTTCTTTCAGACGAGTGACCCTTTCGCAGACGACTTCTTCAATTGAACTGATTGACTTCCCTGGTCGTTCCGACTGCACACCTCCAGTACTTTTACGATGAAACTTGAAATACTCTTTGACCTGTGAAATCAACCGCAATGCTGTTGATTAAAAGACGCTACATACTATTGACTACCCTATTAGTTCTCTCCCCGGTGTTAATCCCTGGCTTCACGACTTTTTCGAAAATTGTAGAGAAAGCTATGTTTGTTTTCTGATCAGACTTTATGATAATGGCACCACCTTCTTTGTAGACTTAGTTTTGCACTGGGCACAAACCCCTTTGCTTTGAACTCTGCACCTTCTGCTGTCCCGATGGTAATGGACAATCTAGTGTTCCTCGTTTATCTATCATTTACCCGATTGGAAGTTCAGTTAATCGTGAACATAGTGTTGGAAAGAAGCATTTATTTAGCGAAACTTCGCCTGTTAATGTTTTTGAACAGGTAACGGTAGAGGATACGGAAGATGATACAGTAGTGGATACGGTAAAGGATACATGTATTGTATGAGTAAAGACGGATGGTTAATTTTCATCTTTTAGCGAGGTGAAAATTTGGGGGTAGTCTGGCCTGAAACTCCGAGAGAAACTGCAATTTTCCGCTCATAAAACTGAAGCGTACCGTTTAAAAAGACTCATGTTTTGAACCCTCTTTGTCTCTCCCTCCCTCCCTCTATATCAACTTCTATTTTTTATCACGCACATCTGATTAAAATACTTTCTACATATCTACAACTGGGTAGTCGTTAAGTACTGTAATTTGCCACTATATTTGAAGAATGTTTTCCATTCGATCGGCTCTGAGAAGTTACAGTACTATTTCTTCATCTGTTCCCTGAGGACCGTAGTATTCTATTTTATTCCGTGACAATAACATGTTTATTGTATTCACAGTAAAACTGTAGTGATTGTTCTTTAATGTCTATCGTATCTTGGTATTTTTGTGTATATAAGTACAGAAGTAACTTGCTTAATATATTCCTCTCTCCTCGCGTCTACCTGTCAATATTCTGCGAGCAATTCCACCTGCAGTACGCCTTAAACACTACTCAAAACTTCATCCATATCTTTTTGATGATCTTTTCCTGATCAGCCCCTCCCCCTTTTTTTCTCCTGGACCATGCATCAGGCTCCACCTTTTTCTAAACCTTTTTACTCGTAGGCTACTTTCATGTTCTAGGCTCCACCCTTTCAACGGCAAACTGCGTTTGATTAGATTATCTTCCTTGATAGCCGAAGTGTAATATATCCAAACCGCCCTAGCTACACTGGTCTGAAAATTTTCTTCCGTTCCTTAGTTTTTCTCAATTGTATGAGATTCTACCAAGAAATTTTTTCATTTTAAGTTAGCAAAAATAACTGTGAAATGAGTGAATGAATATGTGCTTGCGTTTCTAGTACTTGCAACTCGTGTTTACTTATGACAGTCTGAAATTTACTTATGAGAGTCTGTGACATTTACCTGGTACTCATTTGCTGGGTATGAGTTTTTGTTTGTGAGCGTGTCGATGTTTACCGGCTCTTCCTACCCCTTAGTCTTGGAAAAGGTTTGCTACACGCGCCTTCAAGAAGTTTAGTTTACTCACCTACTTCTGTGGTCTCCCATGGGGTAGAAGGTGAAGACATCTTTGCCGACTTCATCTACTCTTTCAACAGAAACTAGGTTAACAGGGTCTTGAGAAACTGACTTAACTTATTCGACTTCAAGAGGCTGATGGAGTTTCGACTTCTGATTAAAAGTCTCCCTTTACTAAGATATGTCGACGACGCGGTGCTGTAGTATCCAATAGAGAATCCAATCAATAATTGTGAGCTTGAAGGTATGATGGTAAGGGCGTTTTGGAGGGAGAGTTTTGTATATCTGTGCAGAAAACACCAAGAGCCTCCCACCCTCGCCCGAATTTTGTTTCCTAAATGGTTATCATGTATATGTTGCTGTCCAAGCGGTTCTTTGTACAATAAACCGACCATTCATTTGAAATGAATCAATGCGGATTTATCAGAAATGAGATCATAGACGTTCTAAAAGCACAACGTGGCACTTTGTACATTGTACCATGTATAATAGAGAGGCACTTTGTACATTGTACCATGTATAATAGAGAGAAGGCAAATGTGGAATAAGAAAGAAAAGTTTTGAACAAACTTTGATTTATCAATGAGATGAACAAAAGTGTTTTACCCGTATTTTACTTTTTTTAGTTTACGTTGGTTTGTTAATAAAGATTGACATGGATTTGACGGAGCATGTAAAACACAAGAAATGAGTTGAATGAATGAGCACTCCGCCACAAATTCATTGTTGACTGAAGCCTCTACGTATTTTTCGAGTTTCTATTTCCTATCTGCTATTCTAATTTCCCGTTCCCGCCTTGAAGTTAAACAGCTCTTAGCAGGGTTGGTCAGAAAAGGCGTATTGTATAAAATTATATTTATAAAAATTTTCCGAGCTACCACTAACAACAACTTGAGATGCCTGATCGGGCGCTTCGTGACCCAGACATTTGAAATTTGGTTTTTATGAAGAAAAAACTTCATCAGAACCCTGACCGAAAATTCGAGTGAAGTTCTTTTTGGAATGAATGAAAGAAACCAGATTCTGTGATGTGGCGAGAGCCCAAATCTCCGCTTGCATTCATTCCAGGCATCGCGTTGTCTTGGTAGCGAGCCAACTTTCTGCTAGGTTGTTTTACCGTCGTCAGAGTTGCCCAAGCAACTTTAGCTCATTTATGGGGAAACCGACTTCTTTTGGGATGAGCGCTTCTCGATTTCACGTGCTATATCACCAATGATAATCTGCCTGTTGCCTCTCAAATTCTCATGAGCATTTTTTCTCATTCCACTCTCGTGCTTCAGTAGCAGGAAGAGCCACAGTGTAGAAGGCTTCTGTGGTTGCCACAGTGAGTATGGAGGAGAGAGAAACATATGAAGAGAGATATGAAGACGTTGAAGTCCGTATTTCTGAAGGAGGGTTCTCGAAACATCGAAAGAATAGGCTCATTCCGAACGGTAGTCGTTCGGCGGCATTTGTCGAAGAGGCCTCTACAACAAGCTGATGGAGGTTAGTACTACTGAATTGAACGGTACCAAGGTTTGAGTTTTCAGAAGTTTATCGCGTTTATAGTCGACGTTCTATACGAACTTGCTGTATTTCAAAAGCAACAACTATGTTTAAGGCCCACCAAATGGGCCAGCTTTACCAGCTCCTCCTTGCTTTTGAACACTCTAGTTCTAAACTTTTATACAGGTTTTTCTAAGACCTAAGAGATAGGGAATATGTCTCACCAGATCGCCAAATCGCCAAAATTCCAAGTAAAGAAGTGAAAAAATTGATTCCGATAACCGTTGGCCTAGTTTGATTTTTGAGGTTCACCGCTTACCAAAAATGATAAAGCTCTTTGTTCGGTGATTCAATTGGAATACTTCAGCTTTCCGATTATGTGTATTTTGAATAACTTACCCGCTTAACTCCTACTTTTTTGATTGCTATCAAGTTTCCAAAATCTAACAGTATTATAAAGCGGAATATGAAGTAGAATGGGTTTGGTTGTGAAATCATCAAGTTGATCTACTGTGTAAAACTGAGAGTCGGTTTCAGAAGTATGATCGGTTATAAGTTCAAGTAACAAAAAAAAGGATAAGAAAGCGAGTAAGAGAAAAATTCTTCTATCCTCCCTCCTTCATGAGCCGCTGCTACCGAAAATTCTTTAAATAAATGCTCATCATTCTTCTGCAACTCGTTACCCCGGAACTTCTGCTTTGAAACAGTTCCCAATTATCATGCTTGCCCTACCCCGTTATTCGTAGAAGACAGCTCAACCCCGTCACAATTACTCTCTTCCTCTATACCTTCTTATTCACCATATCATCCATCCAATGCGATAATAAAAAGATGAAGATAAAAAGAGATCAATTATGAAAGAGGGAGAGAAGAAGATAGAAAAAAGCCGCTTTCACCTTTCAAGAAAACGTTTTTTTTGTTGATACATATAAGAATTATGAAAATTCGCCAGGTCTCTGAGAGCAACCGCCGCCTCAATAAAATCTGCAGAAAGCTAATGCAGCGGTTGAAGGAGGAGGACGAAGAGATTGTGGGAGAAACTTGCCGGGAGACCCTGTCGGGTGAAACCTGCCTGGAAACTCTGCCGGCAGAAATTTGCCAGGAGACTTATGAGGGTGACGGCGGATTTTCAAGAGAAAAAACTGACGACTTCCACAAGTGAGCATAAAATCTATTGTTTCAATTATTTTTCCGTTTCTGTTTTTGTCACTATTACCATTAATCTGGCGCATAATTTCAGGTATGTGTTTATTTATGGAAACTTCTGAAGAAAAAACTTTAGTTTGGGGAAACATATCTAATCCTTGATCATTACAAAACGTTCCGGAATGTTTACTACCTTTCGCATCGAAACTTCGATCAATATCGGTGCTCTGTTAATCTTGTTCATCTCCGTACTCCTAATTCCTCGCTATTCAGAAGTCAAGAACTCGAAGAGGAAGAAATTCACATTGATGTTTTGGAAACGGCGGAAACGGATGAGTTGAGGAATTTCGAGAAGTCAACTACCACACAGTCACTTGAAGATCAGCAGTTGAAGAAGAGTGGCGGTGGGAAGCGAAAAGATATCACTTGGAGTGTGGAATGTGGGGTCAAGGGATGCAGTCACGCGGGTCATCGTCACAGTCACTGCTTGTACGAACGGTAATACTTATTTACATAGGCTCTGCTTTCAAGAACGGTATTGGTCCCTTACATAGTCATTCTGCTTGTACGAGCGGTGATATTCAGTCAAACACAGTTTTAGTCAGTCTCGTTGAGCTATGTATTGGTGGTCGACATTGGAAAAGGTTGAAAAAATCAAAGTCTTTTTTGAAAATGATCATTGTGATAAGAGTATTGGAATCATTATTTTGGATTCAATCATTTACAGCTTTATCGCTTATAAGTGTCATATATAGAGAGTATCATGACATTTCGCCCCATAACAACTCACACCCTGAATGTATCAATCGAAATGCTTCTATGTAGTTTTTCATTGAGATTTGGGTTTAGGCTCTGATAAAGATTAGGCTAACGAGTTCGTACGGATTAGTAAGAGATCGTATACAACGATTAGCCGCATAATTAAAGCTTTGGAGAAAAATTATCCGGTCGCGAGGTTTTGCGGTGCTATAAATAAGAGTATTTTCTACTCCTCATTGATCTCAAGCAACGGATTTTTATACCGAGCAGAGGAGCGGATTGTTCGTAGAAACTTGTGCAAAAATCGTGTAATGTGACGGTAACCAAACCCGCGACCTTTCGCATTACGGACGAATGCTCTCCCCACTGAGCTACACACGCACACATGATAATGCACATTTTAAGGCCGATACAACAGTGCGAAATGTCGTGATGCGAAAAGTCATGGAACCTTTATAGATTCATTGCAGACATTATTGACCGAGAGAGGATTTACTGAATGTGGTAGGAAGAATAAGACAAATGTAGTTTGATTGGTTGAATCTATCGCACAAAACATTTAGTCCATCGCACAAAATTTAGGCTAAGAGCATTTGTATGGAGCTTGAATTTTAAAAAATGAGAGAACAAAAAATCCACAGCTGCTTCTTCTCTTCGCCCGATTCTATGATCACAGCGAATCATTCGAGATGCTTCCATGATGAAGGCGGAGTCATTGACAACTTTATCTTTGTTCATATCGACTCGTGGTGTCCTCTCCAGGTTTAGTTCGAACATTCTCACACTTTCTCTCTCTCTCTCTCTCTCTCTCTCTCTCTCTCTCTCTCTCTCTCTCTCTCTCTCTCTCTTCTCTCTCTTTTTTATTTCTTTATTTCTATCTCTTTCTATTTTCCGCTCTCTCTCTCGTACTTTTTTCTATAAAAAACTAAATTCAGATATCAAAAATAACCTTTTTTAAATGTAGACTTCAGGGATAATCTATGTCGTGTTTGTTTTATGGCTAAGGTCTTATCATACGTAAGGCTATAGGTTTACAATCCAGTGAAAATACAGTACTGGCAAATGACTTGTGAAATTTAATGTTTTCCAGCTCAACTTTTTTTTTTCGTGCAATCTACTCAAAGTTTACGGAGCAGGTATTTAGTAGTGTTGCCTTTAGTTTTTTTTCATCCCGAGAAGACTCTCGACGCACTGCTACGGATATTCTTCGTCTTGTGGCGTCTCCTTTGAAACCCACGCTTTCTCTGAGGGCTATCAGACGTCGATTACAGCATGTAGAACAGGTTTGCTAAAAACCTCATAGAATCGAGGTCACTTGGAAAGCAACACCTCAAGCGCCTATTGACAACCTCATAGAATCGAGGTCACTTGGAAAGAAACACCTCAAGCGCCTATTGACAACCTCATAGAATCGAGGTCACTTGGAAAGCAACACCTCAAGCGCCTATTGACAACCTCATAGATTCGAGGTCACATGGAAAGCAACACCTCAAGCGCCTATTGACAACCTCATAGAATCGAGGTCACTTGGAAAGCAACACCTCAAGCGCCTATTGACAACCTCATAGAATCGAGGTCACTTGGTGTAGCTACGCTACCCTAAGACTACAAACTATATTTAAGTTTAAATGGAGAACCTGAACATCAAACATTCTTACAGTACGGTAATTCTTAGCGCGCATCCTACCTTAAGCAGTGTTGTACCAGTTCTTTTTGTGTTAGTATAACGACATCGTCGCTCCCTGTCAACTCCTCCCTCTACCTCTCTCTTGCTGCGCGCTCATCGAGGATCTCATAGGAGGCAAGTTATGGTTTTGGGTCAGTTTTGTTAGCCGTTAGCTAGGAATAGTTAGTGGCCCATTTTGTTCTCGTAACCTCTTGTAACCTTTTTTCGTATCTGTTCTAAAGTAAGTTGTTCTTAGTAATTTTATTGGCCGTTAAGTAGATAATTGCCGAATAAAGATAAGTCGTGGCAGGCGAGTATTGGTTGTGAAATTTCTGTTGTAAACGGAAAAGAATACTGTTTACTGAAACCACCAAGAATCACAATGGCACTTCCACCAGAACACTTGGAAAGCAACACCTCAAGCGCCTATTGACAACCTCATATAATCGAGGTCACTTGGAAAGCAACACCTCAAGCGCCCATTGACAACCTCATAGAATCGAGGTCACTTGGAAAGCAACACCTCAAGCGCCTATTGACAACCTCATAGAATCGAGGTCACTTGGAAAGAAACACCTCAAGCGCCTATTGACAACCTCATAGAATCGAGGTCACTTGGAAAGCAACACCTCAAGCGCCTATTGACAACCTCATAGATTCGAGGTCACATGGAAAGCAACACCTCAAGCGCCTATTGACAACCTCATAGAATCGAGGTCACTTGGAAAGCAACACCTCAAGCGCCTATTGACAACCTCATAGAATCGAGGTCACTTGGTGTAGCTACGCTACCCTAAGACTACAAACTATATTTAAGTTTAAATGGAGAACCTGAACATCAAACATTCTTACAGTACGGTAATTCTTAGCGCGCATCCTACCTTAAGCAGTGTTGTACCAGTTCTTTTTGTGTTAGTATAACGACATCGTCGCTCCCTGTCAACTCCTCCCTCTACCTCTCTCTTGCTGCGCGCTCATCGAGGATCTCATAGGAGGCAAGTTATGGTTTTGGGCCAGTTTTGTTAGCCGTTAGCTAGGAATAGTTAGTGGCCCATTTGTTCTCGTAACCTCTTGTTACCTTTTTTCGTATCTGTTCTAAAGTAAGTTGTTCTTAATAATTTTATTGGCCGTTAAGTAGATAATTGTCGAATAAAGATAAGTCGTGGCAGGCGAGTACTGGTTGTGAAATATCTGTTGTAAACAGAAAAGAATATTGTTTACTGAAACCACCAAGAATCACAATGGCACTTCCACCAGAACACTTGGAAAGCAACACCTCAAGCGCCTATTGAAAACCTCATAGAATCGAGGTCACTTGGAAAGCAACACCTCAAGCGCTTATTGACAACCTCATAGAATCGAGGTCACTTGGAAAGCAACACCTCAAGCGCCTATTGACAACCTCATAGAATCGAGGTCACTTGGAAAGCAACACCTCAAGCGCCTATTGACAACCTCATAGAATCGAGGTCACTTGGAAAGCAACACCTCAAGCGCCTATTGACAACCTCATAGAATCGAGGTCACTTGGAAAGCAACACCTCAAGCGCCTATTGAAAACCTCATAGAATCGAGGTCACTTGGAAAGCAACACCTCAAGCGCCTATTGACAACCTCATAGAATCGAGGTCACTTGGAAAGCAACACCTCAAGCGCCTATTGACAACCTCATAGAATCGAGGTCACTTGGAAAGCAACACCTCAAGCGCCTATTGACAACCTCATAGAATCGAGGTCACTTGGAAAGCAACACCTCAAGTGCCTATTGACAACCTCATAGAATCGAGGTCACTTGGAAAACAACACCTCAAGCGCCTATTGACAACCTCATAGAATCGAGGTCACTTGGAAAGCAACACCTCAAGCGCCTATTGACAACCTCATAGAATCGAGGTCACTTGGAAAGCAACACCTCGAGCGCCTATTGACAACCTCATAGAATCGAGGTCACTTGGAAAGCAACACCTCAAGCGCCTATTGACAACCTCATAGAATCGAGGTCACTTAGAAAGCAACACCTCAAGCGCCTATTGACAACCTCATAGAATCGAGGTCACTTGGAAAGCAACACCTCAAGTGCCTATTGACAACCTCATAGAATCGAGGTCACTTGGAAAGCAACACCTCAAGCGCCTATTGACAACCTCATAGAATCGAGGTCACTTGGGAAGCAACACCTCAAGCGCCTATTGACAACCTCATAGAATCGAGGTCACTTGTAAAGCAACATCTCAAGCGCCTATTGACAACCTTATAGATTCGAGGTCACTTGGAAAGCAACACCTCAAGCGCCTATTGACAACCTCATAGAATCGATCTCACTTGGAAAGCAATACCTCAAGCGCCTATTGACAACCTCATAGAATCGAGGTCACTTGGTGTAGCTACGCTACCCTAAGACTACAAACTATATTTAAGTTTAAATGGAGAACCTGAACATCAAACATTCTTACAGTACGGTAATTCTTAGCGCGCATCCTACCTTAAGCAGTGTTGTACCAGTTCTTTTTGTGTTAGTATAACGACATCGTCGCTCCCTGTCAACTCCTCCCTCTACCTCTCTCTTGCTGCGCGCTCATCGAGGATCTCATAGGAGGCAAGTTATGGTTTTGGGCCAGTTTTGTTAGCCGTTAGCTAGGAATAGTTAGTGGCCCATTTTGTTCTCGTAACCTCTTGTTACCTTTTTTCGTATCTGTTCTAAAGTAAGTTGTTCTTAATAATTTTATTGGCCGTTAAGTAGATAATTGTCGAATAAAGATAAGTCGTGGCAGGCGAGTACTGGTTGTGAAATTTCTGTTGTAAACAGAAAAGAATATTGTTTACTGAAACCACCAAGAATCACAATGGCACTTCCACCAGAACACTTGGAAAGCAACACCTCAAGCGCCTATTGAAAACCTCATAGAATCGAGGTCACTTGGAAAGCAACACCTCAAGCGCTTATTGACAACCTCATAGAATCGAGGTCACTTGGAAAGCAACACCTCAAGCGCCTATTGAAAACCTCATAGAATCTAGGTCACTTGGAAAGCAACACCTCAAGCGCCTATTGACAACCTCATAGAATCGAGGTCACTTGGAAAGCAACACCTCAAGCGCCTATTGACAACCTCATAAAACCGAGGTCACTTGGAAAGCAACACCTCAAGCGCCTATTGACAACCTCATAGAATCGAGGTCACTTGGAAAGCAACACCTCAAGAGCCTATTGACAACCTCATAGAATCGAGGTCACTTGGAAAGCAACACCTCAAGCGCCTATTGACAACCTCATAGGATCGAGGTCACTTGGAAAGCAACACCTCAAGCGCCTATTGACAACCTCATAGAATCGAGGTCACTTGGAAAGCAACACCTCAAGCGCCTATTGACAACCTCATAGAATCGAGGTCACTTGGAAAGCAACACCTCAAGCGCCTATTGACAACCTCATAGAATCGAGGTCACTTGGAAAGCAACACCTCAAGCGCCTATTGACAACCTCATAGAATCGAGGTCACTTGAAAGCAACACCTCAAGCGCCTATTGACAACCTCATAGAATCGAGGTCACTTGGAAAGAAACACCTCAAGCGCCTATTGACAACCTCATAGAATCGAGGTCACTTGGAAAGCAACACCTCAAGCGCCTATTGACAACCTCATAGATTCGAGGTCACATGGAAAGCAACACCTCAAGCGCCTATTGACAACCTCATAGAATCGAGGTCACTTGGAAAGCAACACCTCAAGCGCCTATTGACAACCTCATAGAATCGAGGTCACTTGTAAAGCAACATCTCAAGCGCCTATTGACAACCTTATAGATTCGAGGTCACTTGGAAAGCAACACCTCAAGCGCCTATTGACAACCTCATAGAATCGATCTCACTTGGAAAGCAATACCTCAAGCGCCTATTGACAACCTCATAGAATCGAGGTCACTTGGTGTAGCTACGCTACCCTAAGACTACAAACTATGTTTAAGTTTAAATGGAGAACCTGAACATCAAACATTCTTACAGTACGGTAATTCTTAGCGCGCATCCTACCTTAAGCAGTGTTGTACCAGTTCTTTTTGTGTTAGTATAACGACATCGTCGCTCCCTGTCAACTCCTCCCTCTACCTCTCTCTTGCTGCGCGCTCATCGAGGATCTCATAGGAGGCAAGTTATGGTTTTGGGCCAGTTTTGTTAGCCGTTAGCTAGGAATAGTTAGTGGCCCATTTTGTTCTCGTAACCTCTTGTTACCTTTTTTCGTATCTGTTCTAAAGTAAGTTGTTCTTAATAATTTTATTGGCCGTTAAGTAGATAATTGTCGAATAAAGATAAGTCGTGGCAGGCGAGTACTGGTTGTGAAATTTCTGTTGTAAACAGAAAAGAATATTGTTTACTGAAACCACCAAGAATCACAATGGCACTTCCACCAGAACACTTGGAAAGCAACACCTCAAGCGCCTATTGAAAACCTCATAGAATCGAGGTCACTTGGAAAGCAACACCTCAAGCGCTTATTGACAACCTCATAGAATCGAGGTCACTTGGAAAGCAACACCTCAAGCGCCTATTGAAAACCTCATAGAATCTAGGTCACTTGGAAAGCAACACCTCAAGCGCCTATTGACAACCTCATAGAATCGAGGTCACTTGGAAAGCAACACCTCAAGCGCCTATTGACAACCTCATAAAACCGAGGTCACTTGGAAAGCAACACCTCAAGCGCCTATTGACAACCTCATAGAATCGAGGTCACTTGGAAAGCAACACCTCAAGAGCCTATTGACAACCTCATAGAATCGAGGTCACTTGGAAAGCAACACCTCAAGCGCCTATTGACAACCTCATAGGATCGAGGTCACTTGGAAAGCAACACCTCAAGCGCCTATTGACAACCTCATAGAATCGAGGTCACTTGGAAAGCAACACCTCAAGCGCCTATTGACAACCTCATAGAATCGAGGTCACTTGGAAAGCAACACCTCAAGCGCCTATTGACAACCTCATAGAATCGAGGTCACTTGGAAAGCAACACCTCAAGCGCCTATTGACAACCTCATAGAATCGAGGTCACTTGAAAGCAACACCTCAAGCGCCTATTGACAACCTCATAGAATCGAGGTCACTTGGAAAGAAACACCTCAAGCGCCTATTGACAACCTCATAGAATCGAGGTCACTTGGAAAGCAACACCTCAAGCGCCTATTGACAACCTCATAGATTCGAGGTCACATGGAAAGCAACACCTCAAGCGCCTATTGACAACCTCATAGAATCGAGGTCACTTGGAAAGCAACACCTCAAGCGCCTATTGACAACCTCATAGAATCGAGGTCACTTGGAAAGCAACACCTCAAGCGCCTATTGACAACCTCATAAAACCGAGGTCACTTGGAAAGCAACACCTCAAGCGCCTATTGACAACCTCATAGAATCGAGGTCACTTGGAAAGCAACACCTCAAGAGCCTATTGACAACCTCATAGAATCGAGGTCACTTGGAAAGCAACACCTCAAGCGCCTATTGACAACCTCATAGGATCGAGGTCACTTGGAAAGCAACACCTCAAGCGCCTATTGACAACCTCATAGAATCGAGGTCACTTGGAAAGCAACACCTCAAGCGCCTATTGACAACCTCATAGAATCGAGGTCACTTGGAAAGCAACACCTCAAGCGCCTATTGACAACCTCATAGAATCGAGGTCACTTGGAAAGCAACACCTCAAGCGCCTATTGACAACCTCATAGAATCGAGGTCACTTGGAAAGCAACACCTCAAGCGCCTATTGACAACCTCATAGAATCGAGGTCACTTGGAAAGCAACACCTCAAGCGCCTATTGAAAACCTCATAGAATCGAGGTCACTTGGAAAGCAACACCTCAAGCGCCTATTGACAACCTCATAGAATCGAGGTCACTTGGAAAGCAACACCTCAAGCGCCTATTGACAACCTCATAGAATCGAGGTCACTTGGAAAGCAACACCTCAAGCGCCTATTGACAACCTCATAGAATCGAGGTCACTTGGAAAACAACACCTCAAGCGCCTATTGACAACCTCATAGAATCGAGGTCACTTGGAAAGCAACACCTCAAGCGCCTATTGACAACCTCATAGAATCGAGGTCACTTGGAAAGCAACACCTCGAGCGCCTATTGACAACCTCATAGAATCGAGGTCACTTGGAAAGCAACACCTCAAGCGCCTATTGACAACCTCATAGAATCGAGGTCACTTGGAAAACAACACCTCAAGCGCCTATTGACAACCTCATAGAATCGATCTCACTTGGAAAGCAATACCTCAAGCGCCTATTGACAACCTCATAGAATCGAGGTCACTTGGTGTAGCTACGCTACCCTAAGACTACAAACTATATTTAAGTTTAAATGGAGAACCTGAACATCAAACATTCTTACAGTACGGTAATTCTTAGCGCGCATCCTACCTTAAGCAGTGTTGTACCAGTTCTTTTTGTGTTAGTATAACGACATCGTCGCTCCCTGTCAACTCCTCCCTCTACCTCTCTCTTGCTGCGCGCTCATCGAGGATCTCATAGGAGGCAAGTTATGGTTTTGGGCCAGTTTTGTTAGCCGTTAGCTAGGAATAGTTAGTGGCCCATTTTGTTCTCGTAACCTCTTGTTACCTTTTTTCGTATCTGTTCTAAAGTAAGTTGTTCTTAATAATTTTATTGGCCGTTAAGTAGATAATTGTCGAATAAAGATAAGTCGTGGCAGGCGAGTACTGGTTGTGAAATTTCTGTTGTAAACAGAAAAGAATATTGTTTACTGAAACCACCAAGAATCACAATGGCACTTCCACCAGAACACTTGGAAAGCAACACCTCAAGCGCCTATTGAAAACCTCATAGAATCGAGGTCACTTGGAAAGCAACACCTCAAGCGCTTATTGACAACCTCATAGAATCGAGGTCACTTGGAAAGCAACACCTCAAGCGCCTATTGAAAACCTCATAGAATCTAGGTCACTTGGAAAGCAACACCTCAAGCGCCTATTGACAACCTCATAGAATCGAGGTCACTTGGAAAGCAACACCTCAAGCGCCTATTGACAACCTCATAAAACCGAGGTCACTTGGAAAGCAACACCTCAAGCGCCTATTGACAACCTCATAGAATCGAGGTCACTTGGAAAGCAACACCTCAAGAGCCTATTGACAACCTCATAGAATCGAGGTCACTTGGAAAGCAACACCTCAAGCGCCTATTGACAACCTCATAGGATCGAGGTCACTTGGAAAGCAACACCTCAAGCGCCTATTGACAACCTCATAGAATCGATCTCACTTGGAAAGCAATACCTCAAGCGCCTATTGACAACCTCATAGAATCGAGGTCACTTGGTGTAGCTACGCTACCCTAAGACTACAAACTATATTTAAGTTTAAATGGAGAACCTGAACATCAAACATTCTTACAGTACGGTAATTCTTAGCGCGCATCCTACCTTAAGCAGTGTTGTACCAGTTCTTTTTGTGTTAGTATAACGACATCGTCGCTCCCTGTCAACTCCTCCCTCTACCTCTCTCTTGCTGCGCGCTCATCGAGGATCTCATAGGAGGCAAGTTATGGTTTTGGGCCAGTTTTGTTAGCCGTTAGCTAGGAATAGTTAGTGGCCCATTTTGTTCTCGTAACCTCTTGTTACCTTTTTTCGTATCTGTTCTAAAGTAAGTTGTTCTTAATAATTTTATTGGCCGTTAAGTAGATAATTGTCGAATAAAGATAAGTCGTGGCAGGCGAGTACTGGTTGTGAAATTTCTGTTGTAAACAGAAAAGAATATTGTTTACTGAAACCACCAAGAATCACAATGGCACTTCCACCAGAACACTTGGAAAGCAACACCTCAAGCGCCTATTGAAAACCTCATAGAATCGAGGTCACTTGGAAAGCAACACCTCAAGCGCTTATTGACAACCTCATAGAATCGAGGTCACTTGGAAAGCAACACCTCAAGCGCCTATTGAAAACCTCATAGAATCTAGGTCACTTGGAAAGCAACACCTCAAGCGCCTATTGACAACCTCATAGAATCGAGGTCACTTGGAAAGCAACACCTCAAGCGCCTATTGACAACCTCATAAAACCGAGGTCACTTGGAAAGCAACACCTCAAGCGCCTATTGACAACCTCATAGAATCGAGGTCACTTGGAAAGCAACACCTCAAGAGCCTATTGACAACCTCATAGAATCGAGGTCACTTGGAAAGCAACACCTCAAGCGCCTATTGACAACCTCATAGGATCGAGGTCACTTGGAAAGCAACACCTCAAGCGCCTATTGACAACCTCATAGAATCGAGGTCACTTGGAAAGCAACACCTCAAGCGCCTATTGACAACCTCATAGAATCGAGGTCACTTGGAAAGCAACACCTCAAGCGCCTATTGACAACCTCATAGAATCGAGGTCACTTGGAAAGCAACACCTCAAGCGCCTATTGACAACCTCATAGAATCGAGGTCACTTGGAAAGCAACACCTCAAGCGCCTATTGACAACCTCATAGAATCGAGGTCACTTGGAAAGAAACACCTCAAGCGCCTATTGACAACCTCATAGAATCGAGGTCACTTGGAAAGCAACACCTCAAGCGCCTATTGACAACCTCATAGATTCGAGGTCACATGGAAAGCAACACCTCAAGCGCCTATTGACAACCTCATAGAATCGAGGTCACTTGGAAAGCAACACCTCAAGCGCCTATTGACAACCTCATAGAATCGAGGTCACTTGGTGTAGCTACGCTACCCTAAGACTACAAACTATATTTAAGTTTAAATGGAGAACCTGAACATCAAACATTCTTACAGTACGGTAATTCTTAGCGCGCATCCTACCTTAAGCAGTGTTGTACCAGTTCTTTTTGTGTTAGTATAACGACATCGTCGCTCCCTGTCAACTCCTCCCTCTACCTCTCTCTTGCTGCGCGCTCATCGAGGATCTCATAGGAGGCAAGTTATGGTTTTGGGCCAGTTTTGTTAGCCGTTAGCTAGGAATAGTTAATGGCCCATTTTGTTCTCGTAACCTCTTGTAACCTTTTTTCGTATCTGTTCTAAAGTAAGTTGTTCTTAATAATTTTATTGGCCGTTAAGTAGATAATTGTCGAATAAAGATAAGTCGTGGCAGGCGAGTACTGGTTGTGAAATTTCTGTTGTAAACAGAAAAGAATATTGTTTACTGAAACCACCAAGAATCACAATGGCACTTCCACCAGAACACTTGGAAAGCAACACCTCAAGCGCCTATTGACAACCTCATAGAATCGAGGTCACTTGGAAAGCAACACCTCAAGCGCCTATTGAAAACCTCATAGAATCGAGGTCACTTGGAAAGCAACACCTCAAGCGCCTATTGACAACCTCATAGAATCGAGGTCACTTGGAAAGCAACACCTCAAGCGCCTATTGAAAACCTCATAGAATCTAGGTCACTTGGAAAGCAACACCTCAAGCGCCTATTGACAACCTCATAGAATCGAGGTCACTTGGAAAGCAACACCTCAAGCGCCTATTGACAACCTCATAAAACCGAGGTCACTTGGAAAGCAACACCTCAAGCGCCTATTGACAACCTCATAGAATCGAGGTCACTTGGAAAGCAACACCTCAAGAGCCTATTGACAACCTCATAGAATCGAGGTCACTTGGAAAGCAACACCTCAAGCGCCTATTGACAACCTCATAGGATCGAGGTCACTTGGAAAGCAACACCTCAAGCGCCTATTGACAACCTCATAGAATCGAGGTCACTTGGAAAGCAACACCTCAAGCGCCTATTGACAACCTCATAGAATCGAGGTCACTTGGAAAGCAACACCTCAAGCGCCTATTGACAACCTCATAGAATCGAGGTCACTTGGAAAGCAACACCTCAAGCGCCTATTGAAAACCTCATAGAATCGAGGTCACTTGGAAAGCAACACCTCAAGCGCCTATTGACAACCTCATAGAATCGAGGTCACTTGGAAAGCAACACCTCAAGCGCCTATTGACAACCTCATAGAATCGAGGTCACTTGGAAAGCAACACCTCAAGCGCCTATTGAAAACCTCATAGAATCGAGGTCACTTGGAAAGCAACACCTCAAGCGCCTATTGACAACCTCATAGAATCGAGGTCACTTGGAAAGCAACACCTCAAGCGCCTATTGACAACCTCATAGAATCGAGGTCACTTGGTGTAGCTACGCTACCCTAAGACTACAAACTATATTTAAGTTTAAATGGAGAACCTGAACATCAAACATTCTTACAGTACGGTAATTCTTAGCGCGCATCCTACCTTAAGCAGTGTTGTACCAGTTCTTTTTGTGTTAGTATAACGACATCGTCGCTCCCTGTCAACTCCTCCCTCTACCTCTCTCTTGCTGCGCGCTCATCGAGGATCTCATAGGAGGCAAGTTATGGTTTTGGGCCAGTTTTGTTAGCCGTTAGCTAGGAATAGTTAATGGCCCATTTTGTTCTCGTAACCTCTTGTAACCTTTTTTCGTATCTGTTCTAAAGTAAGTTGTTCTTAATAATTTTATTGGCCGTTAAGTAGATAATTGTCGAATAAAGATAAGTCGTGGCAGGCGAGTACTGGTTGTGAAATTTCTGTTGTAAACAGAAAAGAATATTGTTTACTGAAACCACCAAGAATCACAATGGCACTTCCACCAGAACACTTGGAAAGCAACACCTCAAGCGCCTATTGACAACCTCATAGAATCGAGGTCACTTGGAAAGCAACACCTCAAGCGCCTATTGAAAACCTCATAGAATCGAGGTCACTTGGAAAGCAACACCTCAAGCGCCTATTGACAACCTCATAGAATCGAGGTCACTTGGAAAGCAACACCTCAAGCGCCTATTGAAAACCTCATAGAATCTAGGTCACTTGGAAAGCAACACCTCAAGCGCCTATTGACAACCTCATAGAATCGAGGTCACTTGGAAAGCAACACCTCAAGCGCCTATTGACAACCTCATAAAACCGAGGTCACTTGGAAAGCAACACCTCAAGCGCCTATTGACAACCTCATAGAATCGAGGTCACTTGGAAAGCAACACCTCAAGAGCCTATTGACAACCTCATAGAATCGAGGTCACTTGGAAAGCAACACCTCAAGCGCCTATTGACAACCTCATAGGATCGAGGTCACTTGGAAAGCAACACCTCAAGCGCCTATTGACAACCTCATAGAATCGAGGTCACTTGGAAAGCAACACCTCAAGCGCCTATTGACAACCTCATAGAATCGAGGTCACTTGGAAAGCAACACCTCAAGCGCCTATTGACAACCTCATAGAATCGAGGTCACTTGGAAAGCAACACCTCAAGCGCCTATTGACAACCTCATAGAATCGAGGTCACTTGGAAAGCAACACCTCAAGCGCCTATTGACAACCTCATAGAATCGAGGTCACTTGGAAAGCAACACCTCAAGCGCCTATTGACAACCTCATAGAATCGAGGTCACTTGGAAAGCAACACCTCAAGCGCCTATTGAAAACCTCATAGAATCGAGGTCACTTGGAAAGCAACACCTCAAGCGCCTATTGACAACCTCATAGAATCGAGGTCACTTGGAAAGCAACACCTCAAGCGCCTATTGACAACCTCATAGAATCGAGGTCACTTGGAAAGCAACACCTCAAGCGCCTATTGACAACCTCATAGAATCGAGGTCACTTGGAAAGCAACACCTCAAGTGCCTATTGACAACCTCATAGAATCGAGGTCACTTGGAAAACAACACCTCAAGCGCCTATTGACAACCTCATAGAATCGAGGTCACTTGGAAAGCAACACCTCAAGCGCCTATTGACAACCTCATAGAATCGAGGTCACTTGGAAAGCAACACCTCGAGCGCCTATTGACAACCTCATAGAATCGAGGTCACTTGGAAAGCAACACCTCAAGCGCCTATTGACAACCTCATAGAATCGAGGTCACTTAGAAAGCAACACCTCAAGCGCCTATTGACAACCTCATAGAATCGAGGTCACTTGGAAAGCAACACCTCAAGTGCCTATTGACAACCTCATAGAATCGAGGTCACTTGGAAAGCAACACCTCAAGCGCCTATTGACAACCTCATAGAATCGAGGTCACTTGGGAAGCAACACCTCAAGCGCCTATTGACAACCTCATAGAATCGAGGTCACTTGTAAAGCAACATCTCAAGCGCCTATTGACAACCTTATAGATTCGAGGTCACTTGGAAAGCAACACCTCAAGCGCCTATTGACAACCTCATAGAATCGATCTCACTTGGAAAGCAATACCTCAAGCGCCTATTGACAACCTCATAGAATCGAGGTCACTTGGTGTAGCTACGCTACCCTAAGACTACAAACTATATTTAAGTTTAAATGGAGAACCTGAACATCAAACATTCTTACAGTACGGTAATTCTTAGCGCGCATCCTACCTTAAGCAGTGTTGTACCAGTTCTTTTTGTGTTAGTATAACGACATCGTCGCTCCCTGTCAAGTCCTCCCTCTACCTCTCTCTTGCTGCGCGCTCATCGAGGATCTCATAGGAGGCAAGTTATTGTTTTGGGCCAGTTTTGTTAGCCGTTAGCTAGAAATAGTTAGTGGCCCATTTTGTTTTCGTAACCTCTTGTAACCTTTTTTCGTATCTGTTCTGAAGTAAGTTGTTCTTAGTAATTTTATTGGCCGTTAAGTAGATCATTGTTGAATAAAGATAAGTCGTGGCAGGCGAGTACTGGTTGTGAAATTTCTGTTGTAAACAGAAAAGAATACTGTTTACTGAAACCACCAAGAATCACAATGGCACTTCCACCAGAACACTTGGAAAGCAACACCTCAAGCGCCTATTGACAACCTCATAGAATCGAGGTCACTTGGAAAGCAACACCTCAAGCGCCTATTGACATCCTCATAGAATCGAAGTGACCTGGAAAGCAACACCTCAAGCGCCTATTGACAACCTCATAGAATCGAGGTCACTTGGGAAGCAACACCTCAAGCGCCTATTGACAACCTCATAGAATCGAGGTCACTTGGAAAGCAACACCTCAAGCGCCTATTGAAAACCTCATAGAATCGAGGTCACTTGGAAAGCAACACCTCAAGCGCCTATTGACAACCTCATAGAATCGAGGTCACTTGGGAAGCAACACCTCAAGCGCCTATTGAAAACCTCATAGAATCGAGGTCACTTGGAAAGCAACACCTCAAGCGCCTATTGACAACCTCATAGAATCGAGGTCACTTGGAAAGCAACACCTCAAGCGCCTATTGACAACCTCGTAGAACCGAGGTCACTTGGAAAGCAACACCTCAAGCGCCTATTGACAACTTCATAGAATGAACGCCCGACGATTTCAAGCTTTGATTCACGTGGCTTTGTGGCAAAGTTTTGTTTTTTATTGTTAATTTGTTGGTTGTTTGCTACATCTTGAGAATATTTATATTTATTACAAGAAATTGTGCCAGGAACCTTTTTTATGCGTGTTTTAATAAAACAATTTTAAACATCCAGTGTTGCTGTATAAACTAGGTTTGGTTTTCAAATTATGTCCATTTCAGATATTCAAAAACTCTGGAACTTTGACTCAGATTGCTCGGAGAAAAAAGAGTTGAGAAACATTAAGTTTCATAAATCAATTACCACTACTGTACAATAAAGAAGTTACGTAATCATGGAGAACATTTTGTCGAAAGACCTAACCAAACTCGACACTCATCTTTATGACTCAACATTTTCCAATAGATGCAGTCGAGAAAGAGAAATTTGTCTTCAGCGATCAAAACTCTTTATGATAATAATTTTGATCACAGTATCTGTTCAGAAGTGTGTCGTCTCCCGAATTTGCAGCCATTTCCATTGTATCCTCTGCGGAGAGGTGAGTTTGAATGTTTTTTTTATAGTATTTTTCTAACACTGGATAATATAAATCAAGATCTGAACATATTAGGTTGAAGTGCAGAGTTAAAAGCGAGAAGAGAGGTTCATTAGAATATCAGTTGATTTACCAATTATGTTGCATTAATAAATTATTCATGAGCGGGAAACCAACTCCTTGCGCAAAGAAGTAGTCCCTTCTCTCATGAATGTGAGGACTGTTCAGTTTACTTACTAAGAGTATTTCAATGATTGAAATAATTTTCTCAATGAGGATAACTTTGCCCTGAGCGTTAAAAATTTTTTTCTAAGCTGTAGCTGTCAAGGATAGGAGCGGAACAGGTACACAATAGCTCTCGCAAATATAATGTCATTGGGCTGGAACCAAACCCACATCTTTGGATTGCCGAAGCAATACTCTACCCTCTGATCAGTAGAATGAGATCGACTCAATTGGTTGATGCCGCATCATGTTAGGACTCGTTGAAAACAATTGGTTATCTCTTCCATTAAACCGTTTCTCGGAAACTTTTTACGACTTTTGTTTGTAAAATGCCGTCAACTGCGCATTATGGTCTTTTAACTAGGTAGCGTACCTTATGGCTCTCCAATCGAACGTGTAAAATTTTTGTTAATGTGAGTTTTAATACAAATACAGACATTTAATACAAACAAAGAAAGCTCTAAAAAGAATCGTGATAGAAACGGTTGAGAAATTTAACTAGAATTCTCATCCGACAAAAATATCGTTCAAAACTTTTAACAAACTTTAAAGTTGCGAAGTTGAAGAAAATACATAGACATATTGTACATCAATCAGAACCAACTGATAAGGAAAACGATTGAACTATGAAATTCAATTGTTTTTGTTTCTAAGGTGAGCTGATGAGTTTTAGGCAATAACAGCAGCTCAAAGGAAGAATTTTTTTTTACAGTACTTAACAAACTTGACCATCATTCTTCACGAAATTATTTCTATAAACATGGTAAACTCACCTACTTCGTTGGCCAGAAGATTTTTAAAAAAAAACAAATCAAAGTGTAATCTCATGTATAAGAGAACTTATGAACGCACAAACAAATTCAAAACCTTCATCATAAGTACCACATCAAATCGAGCTGCATTCGGTTGTGATAAAAGAAAACCTCAGGTTACGCTCAAAACTACCACGTTAAAAAAATCTTTTTAGAAAATTATCATTTCTTTTAAATGATTTTAGAAACTAGAAGTTCGTTTCACTCAAAGCCGTCAATACTATGAGAGAACCGTCAATACTTTTATAAAAGGAACCATTGGACAATTCACAGAGAGCAGTTTAAATGGAAAGGTATCCGTTTGGATCTAACGAATCGATTTAATTGATCCGATCAATCCCCATTCTTCTTTTTCTTTTGATACTGCAAAAGTCGGCTCAAGAAACATTTATCCACGTAATTCTTCAGAAAGAGGAATGAGTTCAAAAGGTGATTTTAAAGTAAAACTTCTCTAACTTATTTTACAGATGTTGTTAGAGGACCCAGAAGAAGAGAGTCACCAATGTTTGCCTCGGAATCTTCTTCCAGGTTCTCCAATGCAACGATCAGTCAGTATTACCGACACACTAAAATTCCTGTTCCTTGAGCACTGCATGTCTTAAAAAAACATTCAAAGTTTTAAAAAATATAGTACGGAAATAATTCTGTAAAAAATTTTTGAGAGTACATTTACTACGAAAAATGAACATAAATAAAAGCGGCAAACCTATAGATATGTAACCATGTAGAATAAACACGGTTTCAGGCTATCTATATATAGTTGCACAACTCACAAAAAAATTTCCCGAGATAGAATAAGCCGTTGTATGCAATTTTTGGTCACTTCATCGAATTTTTCTCAGTCGGTGAACTATTCATAAAGTTTTCTCAACGTTGTCTTGGATCATATCCCTAATAATCAAAAAAATATTTCACTCATTTTCTTATGTTCAATTGCAGAAGAAGTCGTTTTCGAACTTCCCAGTCCCGAGCAGTCGATCAATAATGCTTGGGTCCTTACCTGAGGGACAACCACGGAATCAAATCGCCGGCTCCCCACGACTAGTACCTGCAACGGCTTTAGCAGGTTTCACAGACACAGTCTCCCAAACTGGAAACTTTTGTTTTAACATGTCACTGTCTTTCCTCTTTTCGTCTATTTTTATCCTCTCTCTCTTTCTCTCACCCTCTCTTTCTTTTCCTTTTTCACGATCTCTCTCTTTGCGTTTTTTGCCTTGTTGTATTTCTTCTTCCTTCTTCAAATCTCGCTTCCTCTCTCGCTCTGTCTTTCTTCCTCTTCTTTATCTCTGCGTCACTAACTTTCTCTGAATCTATCTAGTATCAAAAACCTTTTTAGCGAAAAAAAGCACGTTGATGAATACAAGGAAGAGCTCATACATAGCACTGTTTCAGACTCAATGCGGATACCAACAGCCCTTCCGATGCCTCCCCCTCTCTCTCAAGCCAGTCAACCCCCGCCCCGCTCCCTCATCTGCTCCCGGCCTTTCTGCAAGCTCAAGAAGAAAACCCACTTTCACTGCATTCAGTGTGGCCAGGTGAGAGGGAAAGGGGCAGGAGTTAAATGATTATATTCGATCGGTAATGGTCGCTCTATGACGTTGGCCACTGTTCTATAATCATAGCGCTCGACCCTTTTGCGAATTTTTTTGTTCGATAAAACTAATTTATTCTACCATAGGCGGGTCTCGGTCACAAAAAAAAAATACTTCGAGCGAGCATTTGTATATTTTTCACTAAAGAAAAAAAGCATATCAGCAGTCGTCTGTTATTATTGACATTTCTTGAACCTAGTGTTGGAATCATAAAACAGAGATCAAGGCTCAAGTGACGGAAGGGGTGAGCGGGAAAAACTTTAAGGTTCGCGTGAACGTTTTCGTTTTCGGGAATTGATGAAGCATTTATTATTTTTCGCTTTCGAGGCGGCATCTAGGCAAGGTACCAAGTTCGGGATTTAAGATAAAGACATTAGCTGGAAACTTGTGAAAGCAGTGGCTTTGATTTTCGTCACTGCTAGACTGTGTATGGATGGAGAAAGTTAGAGGCATGCAAATTTTTTTTTAACCCATCCGTTTGAAAGGATATAACCAGAGTGCGGGTCATATTTGATACCGGGTACACAGTAAGAACACACACTGATATTGCGCCGCACTCGAAACAAGAGGTAGAAAACAGGCAAATTATAAAATCCATTCGATGTTAGCGAACTAATCAAAGCAAATAACGCTGACGAAACGAGCAGTTTCGTGTTTGTAAAATCAACCACAAGGTTCTATAATATGTATCCATACTACTCATAAGGTTTTGAACTTTTGAAGTTAAATACGAAAGCAAGGTATTATGCTTGTGAAATTAACCAGAATAAATGTCATAACAGCTTTTTAATTTCTCGCTCTATAAACGAAAAAACCCCAAAATTGTAGAAACGATTACATTCAATTTGTTTCACAAACAGACACGAATTTCTGAAGCGATTAGCGGATTCTCGCTTGAGGAAAGGTAAAACTGGGTTCTTTCCCGTCCGGAGGGAAACATTTTCTTCCTGCGATAGTTCAATCAAACGAATTAGCAAAACGACATTTGATGATGTATTTACAGGGATTTTCTTCCCGGGATCGATTGCACTCACATCTTCACAAGCACAACCAACGCCGCCCTAGAGAAGATTCAGCAATTCGCTCAACTGGACGTCCTTCCGAACTTTCACAGCAATCTTCTTGAAAAGCCTCAATGATCGTAATTTCAAATAGTCATCTTAAAATATTCATGATATCTCATAGGCGTCAACTAGTCATTTTGATAATTTAATGACTTTTGGTATGAAAAAGCATTGAAGAATAAAAAGATTTCGTTATAAGATTTATATATGAAATATGGCATTTGTGTTTCTATGTACAGGAAAGATTCAAAGTACCGGAAACCTGGTGAGAATGTTGTAAAAATCAGGGAAATTCGTGTATCAAGAAGGCTTGAAAACAAATCAAAATACGGAAGTGGTAAAGATGAGGGGGGGGCGAGGTACTTTCATACAAAAGTTTGCCCTTGTTGCTCATGCTCAACGTTGTTCCTATCAACTTCTCGTTATTTCCGTCTTACATCATTTTTTCTTCTCGCGTAAAATTACGTAATATCATATTTAAAGCTTTATTGCTCTCATCAATCTTTCTCGCTTTCCTCTCTTTTTTCTCTTATTTCTCTCTATTTTTATATATTTTTAACGCTCTTTTCTGTATGTTTTGAACTCTCTATACTTTTTTACTCCAAAGACAACCCTCTTTTAGTTTTTCTATTTTCTTTCAATCCATCTTCGTGTGTCTTTCCTGTTGTTATTCCTCAGCGTGCTCCATAGCAATGAAAGCAGCCGAGATTCCTAGGAGAATATCTCTCCTTTTTTGTTTTCAAAAGTTCTATTGCAAATGTCCTCATATTCCTGATTTTCTCGCTGAACAAGCCGGTGAACTTTAAAAAAAATGAACTGGATAATTCATTAATCAACCCATTCTAATTACTGACATTAGGATTTGCTTACCAAAAATACAATACCAATCGAAATTATGTTTTTAAAAAACTCTACTGCATTTATAACTGACAAGACAAGTCCAATGGGGGGGGGGGGGCTTTCCTCTTCTTGAGATTTTCTCCGATATTTCGGTGTGAATTAGGCTCTCACTACACGTAAAATAACATCAACAGCGCTTTTTAGCCCCCCCCCCCAACTCTCTCTCTTGATGTCAACAGAAGGAACGGACCAGCTGCCCGGAAATCGGAGTAAAATCGTTCATTGTGAGGGAATCAAACCCAGATCTCTTCTTTCCGTGCGATTTCGACCAAACTGCGCGAACAAAGTGCAAAATACTTAGTAATTTCAAGAACCTTTTGGAAGCGACGCATATCAATTAAACTTATTAGCGTTTATGAAACTTTCCATGGTAAATCATATTTTATGTAAGACAAGAACTTGTATACAGAGAATTAATACTTTTCATTTTTTTCAAATTAAATTTCATAATTCCATATAAGCTATGGCGGCCTTACAAGCTGTCCTACTATGGCGGCCTTACAAGCTGTCCTACTATGGCGGCCTTACAAGCTGTCCTACTATGGCGGCCTTACAAGCTGTCCTACTATGGCGGCCTTACAAGCTGTCCTACTATGGCGGCCTTACAAGCTGTCCTACTATGGCGGCCTTACAAGCTGTCCTACTATGGCGGCCTTACAAGCTGTCCTACTATGGTGATAAAGAATTTCGAATTTAATGAAGGATTAAATGAGTGAAAAAATGAAAATCAAGAATGAAGAAATATAAGAAAGAAATATTTAACGACTGGATGAATTAAGGATAGAGAGAAAGAAAAACAAAAAGAGGTGATGGATGATGTAGATTAAAAGTCGATAAAATTCAAAAGAACTTCAAGTTTACTCTTTCTACTGATTCACATTCTTTTGTATGGAAGATTTCACTGAATTCATACAAATCTTACACTCATCTTAGACTATATTATTGCTCTGAAATGTAACTCCAATACTCCAATTGACCTCATCGTCTTCTTGTCCGACAATTTCTTTTAACTCTTCATTTCCTTTGCACTCTGAATTTTTTATACTCTCTTGAAGTTTTCCGTTTTCCCTTACTCTCTTCTCTGCCCTGTTGTATCCGCTTTAGAGATCTTTCGAAGTATTCTATGTTTATCAAAGCTTCAAAGCCCTCACTCTGACTGAGTTGCCTTTTTTATTTGCACCCTGGGACTCAAGTTTCCCTCCTTTTCCTTTTGTTTTCATTTTGCTTAGTGTCTCTTTTCCTGTGGCAATTCTTCTCTATACTTAAAAAAAGACTTTAACAATCCTATATCTCTCTCTTTTTATCTTCTCTATCTATTTCTCTCTCTCTCTATCTTTTTGTTTCTCCATCTCCCTCTACCTCTTTATACCTCAGCAAGTACTATGTTTTTTGAAACCCTATCTCTACCAGCTTTTTTGCTCCATAGTTTCCACTTCTTATGGCTTCATTTTTCATATCCTATTGACTTCCGTGAGTTCATAGAAATTTTTTTTATATGTGCAGCGGTCACATCCTAAATTCTAATTTTCAACTTTTTTGAATTTTCATTTGCTTTTTTTTCTAATTTGCTAGATATCCTGCTTGTTTTATCTAATTTTTCGCTGATTTTTTTTTCATCTACGTGAAGGCCTGAAGAAGCTTCTTTTCGCATTTAATCGCGAACGTCTCTTTTCTTTCAAGTCCAGTGCTAGAACATCTTGACTCACTCTTCATTCCCATTCGTAAATACGTATCTTCCTCTTCTTCGTTCTCTCTTTTCTCTCTATCAATGTCTCTCTCTTTCTCTTCCTTTCTCTCTTTCTCACATATGCATTCCAGATGTGCTCCGGCTATCCGACACTTTATAAATGCCAACGCTTCTCTCATTTTCGTCCTGCTCATACGTGTACATAGTCATTATCACATCTTTCTTACTTTGCATATATTAAAACAGTATAATTCTGCAGTTTATTCGCTTCTACTCAGTTTATTCGCGGATAACCATTCATCGTTTCCTATTAGCCTTATGAGGCTACTCGGCCATTCAATTTCCCCCATCAGTCAACGCTCCCCAATCAGTGATATTCCCTTCTCTATCTCTGCCGCTCTGGTGTCTCTTTATCTCTCTGGCACTGACCACTCTTCTCTTTCTCAGTTTTACTTAATGCTTTCATGTCATTCTCTAACTCCCTCTTTTTCGTCTCTCTTTCTTTCTCTACCTATCTTCCCATCTCTCTTTCCCCTGTCTTTCTCTCTCTTCCTGACTCTATATTCCCTTTTCGCAACTGCCTTTGTCTCTTTTTCCATGTCTCTTTTTCTTCTCGTATCTCTCAATACAAGTTATCTCACCTCGCCTTCCATTATAATTGTCCTCATTTTCACATCTGTCTACATCGATTAAGAGAATGTACATATGTTTGCAGTAAATATGGGCTGCGACTTCATAAGCAACCGGAAAAAAATATGAAAGCCTAGGGAATAGAAGGACAAATTTATGGTTTTAATTTAGAAACGGTAATTAAGAGGCAAGGAGGATCAAAATATCAGGGAAGAAGACATAGAATGAGGAGCATCTGAGGCCCAAAAAGCTTCATCAGATTTAGAACATTGGCATGGAAAGGATTAGACTAACGGAGACCTCTATAACATAGGAAGTGGATAGGCCCCATTTATCCTGCTCGATAGGGGATAAGATATTTCACATTGTAAGTTTATATGGAGCTGGCGTTCAAAAATAATGCGAAGTTTTTCATCGTTGTATTATCTTTTTGGCCTGGTTTGTCTTATCTCTCTTTTTTATTCGTTTTCAATGACTCTTTTTGAGACCTAGGTGTGTTGCAGCAGCACTAAGCAATGCAGAGCTTTGTGTTATATAGTCTCCTGTCTCTTCGTAATATCTTATCCCCCAGTCTGCTCGGTTTGTCTGCTGACACCTCACGCTATCTTCACATTTACTGCTATTTTCTTTGATACCATCGTTCGAAAACCCTTATACAAGTCAGCTAACAATTAAAATACAAAATCAGTTTTTCAGGTTTTTTAAATTATTTTTCGGCTTAGGCTTAGGCAAAGGTACTGCTTGTGAGGCTTAGGAACGAAACCGTAAGTGCGCGTTTTGAGTATTTGACATCGTTCCAGAGAAGCAGACACCACCTAGGTTTCAGAGAGACGCAGACTACACCTAAATTTCAGAAAGAGCCTCTCTGTTTAAGTTTTTTTTATCGTCCAAGACATTGAAAGGTGTTTGATTTAAACTGCACAGCGATTTTTCATATATTTTGTATATTGACTCGTGATTTATCGCCCTCTGTTTCTCGTTTTCTTTCTCTCACTGTCACTCTCCATCCTGGTATTTATTTCAGTTCCATTTCTGTCTCTTTTCATATATTTCTTCTTTCTTTCTTTCTTTCTTTCTTTCTTTCGTATTTCATTCTTTTCACTTTTTCCTTCTTTCGAGTTTTTTAAAAATTAATTTTCTTCTTTTTTTCTACTGGAGTTCATTTTTTCTCTCTGTACTTGTCTTTTCTTTAGAATTGTAAAACATATCTTTTCTTCCGCTTTCTTCGACCAATTCTTTCAAAAATTCTTCTATTTTCTACACGCATGGCTGCCTTTTAAACTCGAGACTTTGGCACTCGGAATAGAGGATATTGAAATGTGCGCATTAGAGATTGAGGTAGATAGGAATGAATGAAAGGTGCGAAGGAAGAGAGAACACGAAAACTGGAAATGTATAGAGATATATACAGAACTTGAGTCAAAGGGGAAAATAGTGTGTGAAACAAAGATAGGGAGAAAGAGAGAGAGATAGAAACAGAGAGAGAGAGAAAGAGAAAGAGAGAGGTTTAGAAACAGAGAGAGAGAGAGAGAGAATGCTTCCGACGAGGAAAGAATGAGCTTCTTGTTTGAACAAACTCCAGTAGCCCCTTATCCTTATACATATTGGCTCCGTGCTGAACTCGTTTGAAAGTAATTTCCCTTATCCAACCCTCCCCCACCAACCTAAACGGAGGTCCATTTTGAAGTCCTCTGACGGACTCACATTCAGGAGTCAAGCATTGAAACGAGTTCTTAAGTTCCTTTTGTTAAACAGTGAAAAAGGACTCATAATATTGATAATATCAAGTTGATATAAAGTTTATTAATATTGAGTCTAATATGAAGTTAACATATTGTGTAGACAATTTTGGCAACATATGCTGCTCATTTTGACTCTTTTTTGAAACTTCAAAGAGGACTCTGTTTTAGGACTACATAGATGTAACTAATAATGAGGTTTTTAAGTACACAATGAGTAAATGCAAGCAGATATTCCACAATGCCTTCTTTTCCACTTTTTGGCTTCTATAATTTTCTCATTCTCTCTATAAAGACGAGAGAGGAGAAAATGATCACTCTTGCGCTCTTTCTCTCTCTTACTCTCTCCCTTCTCTCTGTCTTTCTTTTAACATCTGCCCCCACTGGCCCACGATGCTATCAGTATCGATAACCCCATCAAATCATACGTCCTGATGCTACACTTCTTGCTCATGCATCTGTTAGTGGCATGATGTTCCGACATGCATATCTAGCTGTCTCTCTTTCTCTTGAAGGCGACTATTCTGTCCGATGTGTTCTCTATGAGTATCATACATAAAACATGTAAGAGTATCTGGAATATCAATTCAAAATGTCAACCGATGCGCATTCGAACACATTGTTTCACTGAAATTTTTTTCATTGCATCTTCTGGTTTTATATATAATTAATTCATTTATTTATACATTCGGTATGAATTAACCACAATACTACATGTATTCACAAGGAAAAAAGAGGAGGAGATAACAAAACTTTTCCAGAGACTTCAAATGCCGACCACTCCTGTATTGGGGTTGCTTCTGCTTATCTCAGTGATTCATGGTCAGTTTACTATTTTAACAGTTTCACTAATCTCAGCTCTAAGGTCTCCTTTCACTTTTCACAGTCTCCATATTTTCACTCCAAATTTGCCTCATGTTTTAAGTATAAAAAAATTCTTCTGGCCACTGAAACTTGTTGAAAAACCAAATGCTACTAAATTTCAAGTAATTTTTTTCACAAACAGGCTCATTGTTTTTTAGAGCAATATTTAGTGTCGAAAATAATGTTATTACTCTCAAGCTTCGTGTCATAGAAAAAGTACAGAACTATTTCATCCGTTCCTTATTCCGTCGTTTTTTTGAAATTGATTTTAACAGCATTTCAAGAACTAAAACAATTTAGAAATATTTAGGAATTTTTTCCTAGAGTCAATGCAAAAACTTAGTGACATCGAACTAATACACAAAAGTGGTGTTATGACTCTTAGCGAGAAAACTACATCACTCCTTCCAAATAAGAATGTGCAGTACACGTAAGGGCGAAATGAAGATCTGGTTACACCTTCCAGAAGGTAACTGTAGAGCCAATAGTTTTGCTGTTCAATCTTTTAGAGCTTTCAATAAGATTAATTTGTTTTCAAGAGCTATTTTATGTCTCATCCGTGTCTATATAATTGTCATGAAATTGGTGTCCATTAGATATCTTTGAAATCCACCTAATTATTCCGTCTTTATAAAGTTTAGTTTTGTTTGAGTAATAAATATTTGTTTTCATTCAGCACCACATGTTTCTATTGCATTGTATGATGTGTGCATTGTGTACTGTATTGTATTTTACGTTGGGCTTACTACACTTAACAAACGTTAAGAATTATCAGGACAAAGCTGCCGTTGATAATCAAAACTGGTTTTTTATGATTTTGAGTTGAAGAGAAGTTGATGTCTCAGTAGTACTTCGGTCCTTTATTTTTTCACGATAACGTAAAAGGGTAAAAAATATTGAAATAGTACAATAAATAGTTAACTATTCGTCGTTGCCCATTGGAAAAGCACGCTTTTTTGCCAGAATTCTGAGACATTTATTGCTTTAATGGTGAACACAGCAGAAGGAGCAACAATACATATAAGAGTAAAGCCCGATTCATCTCTTTTTCCGCTGCCTCAAAGATACCTTTTTATTCCACCCCATAACGCTAGAGTTTTCCCAGTTGATTCCTTTTTTTCTCGTTTTTTTTCGTTCTTTTCTGTTCGTCGGCTACAACATATTGCCGCGACGGTTTCACTGCAAAAGAATAGAAAATAAACATATGTAGAAGTGAGAATCTATGTAACAAATTGTATTAGTTGAAATATCAAGAGGCAACTGCGTGCCAAACATCACAACAAAGTCAAGCACCGCAAGTTTCTTGTATTATCTACAAACAATCATAGCAGACTAAGGTTTGGAAATATTTTTATCTGCTAATTATAATTGAAAATACATGGGTCTTAGTTAGGACCATTGTTATTCCTCTTGTACATTGATTTCGTTAAGCTTTCGATACCTAGTTCTATTCAGTTTTGTTTATTTGCTGAGGACATCAAACATATATGTATGTCGTGTTTCTTACGCCTGCGAAGCAATGCAAGTAGCGCTGGATCTTATTACTGACTGGTGCAATATGTGGAATCTTTCAATATCTGTACCTACATAAGTGTGTTGTAATACATCTCGGTTCATCTAATCCGAATACCATCTATTACTTGAACAATGAACCCCTTGCAATAGGTAAAGTTGCGAAAGATCTCTGGGTTATAATTTGTGATAACTTTTCTTATTGTAATCATATTAAAGACAAGTCTAAAAAAAAGGTTTTTCTCTTGTTAACATGTTGCTTCAATTCAATTTCAATTTTATTACGTGAAAACATTACATGCAGCAACGCATAAATTAATCACGTGGTACGAGAGATTAGACAATTGAATTGTTTGAATTACATAAATAGGTGAAACAATGCAGATTACAACCAGGCAAACATATATCATTCATCAACACTATTAATTTTGGTGAATATACGAGCTGATCGTATAGAGAAGGCATTTCTTCTGCAAATAGTTCTCGGAGCAGGGTGGATTATTTTGAAAAATGCGCCTCTAGTGTTGGAAGCTCTTATTTCAAAGTTGTGGTGCGTCCTGTTAGAGAGTACTTTTTTCCCAAATATCAGTTTCAAGAGTAGTTTGAGGTCGTTAGATTCTCTAACAGACAGAAGAGATACTAGGCCTAGTTGATTGTTTCTCGTCTGACTACTTGGCATATTATTAAACGAACAACCAAAGCACCGGCGAAAAACTCGACGCGTAAAATAATTTTGAACCTTCTCTAGTACAGCTATGTCCTTAGCGAAATGTGGGGAGTAAACAGTTGTACAGTGTTCTACAATAGATTTAATGTATATCTTGTAAGCGTTAACAAGTACATCCGGTTTACGACTCTTGAGAACTTTAAGAATAAGATGACATTTACGCTTTGCTTTCTGAGCTATTGTTGAGCAATGAGCAGAAAAAGTCAACTTGTTGTCTACAATAAATCCTAAATCACGAATCTCGTTGAGGTAGGGTAGGGAGTGACTATTTATAGAATATGGAAAATGAGGGGAACTCTGGGTACCAATTCTTAACACAGCACATTTTGGTAGAGAAAAAGGTAATTGCCAAGCGTCGCACCACTCCACTATGGTATCAATCGAGTGAGATGCCGAGTTCATTCACCAAAGTGTCGACACCGCTTTGTTTCTGGGATGTATTAGACCTTATATACTTGAAGAACAAGTTTTTGTTCTTACTATTAACAATGTTCTTTTCTACATTTAGGTTGAATTTATCTACAAACTTTTTGCATTTCTTACTGGCTTTAACATAAATGTCATAGTCCTCACTTAGTCCACTAGAAACATAGTTGTTCCAGAAGAGAAAACGCTTTTCTTGAGCTCTCTGTATATGCGTTGGGAGAGATGCATGGGTCGCTAGAGAGACCTTCTGGATAGGAGCGAATTGCTCGGAAAAGTCCTCTAGTATGGATAGTAACAATTCGTACATTGAATCTGTATCTTTGATGGGGTTGAATAAGCAATGCCAATCTAAATTACATAATGAAGGGAGTAATAAGGAATAGTTTATTTTACTGTATATGCGTCGATACGAGTAAAGAGGAATTTCGTGGAATAGGGAAAGTTCGAAACTGATTGATTCGTGGTCTGAATTACTGAATGAGGGAGTGACACATGGGTTCTTCAATAAATCTTTGCTATTGGAGAGGAGGAGGTCTAGAATGTGTGATCCTCTCGTAGGGCATCTAATATATTGATTCATCTGAGTGGCTGAGCAAAATTCAAGAAATGATTTGGAAGCGGGATTCGATGAGGCTAGAGGGGATTTATTCCAGTCTATGTCGGGTAAGTTAAAATCTCCCATTATAATACATGGGTGGTTGCAGGTGACTAGATCAATCAAGAGGTTTAATAACCTCTCGCTCTTCGGTGTGTTTATATGAGGGACTCGATATAGACTAATGAAACGTATCACGTGAGATTCTATTTCAATATCAATAGCTAGGATTTCATGAGAATTCTTGATTGATTGAGAATAGATAATTTTGAATGATAATAAAGAGTGTATGAGAAATAGCACTCCCCCGCCATTAGTTATTTCGCTCCTATCACATCGAACAATGTTATATTGAGAGATGAAGGAGGAGAGAACAAAAGAGTCCGGGTATCTATCCGATAGCCATGTCTCACAAAAAGAAATTATAGAGTATCTCTTTGACAGCAAAAGTTGTAGATCATTAATCTTATTCACTAGAGATCTAACATTTGCGAAATAACAATTCACGTGACTTGTGGAAGACCGGCGATTTTGGTCTAGTTTAAAGAACGATTAGGACGAGGTGACATGAATCTTCGAGGAGGTTCAATACGCTCGGCCATCAGTGGGCGAGGTTTGCTATAACTCAGAGGGGGACCGAAAAGAGGAATATGAGGTTTTGGCTTACTCCTATCAGCCAGCCAAGCACGGACTGCCCGGTCATAAGTTCTCTCAGCTCTAGTCTGTGAATGTCTCAAATACAAATCGGAGGAAAAACGGGAAAGTACATCGCGACATAGAAGAGTTTCTTGTTGATGTCCTATTGTTGGGAGTACTATGTTGAGTGGGCGGGGAGGAGCATTTGGTGATTTCGGACGATGAGAAGGCATGCGATAGACTTTAACAGGACACGCTTCAATTTGCATCGCGTCTAGAATGCAACGAACTCTTTCCCAGTCGTCATCGACACGTTGCGAAGCGTTGGGGGAACGGGACTCAGGAAGGCGGAAAAGTACTACACTGCGATGTCTCTCCATCCGATCAGCTATTTCGGATGGAGACTCGTAATACTTGAATGATGGAGAAGTAAGCGGTGGTGGCTGCGGCGTAGGGGTAAAATTGATGATCGGGGGAGGTACAGAAGTAGATGAGAGAGGCTTAGTAGAAGTGGTAATAATCGAAGAGGGAGAAGTATTGCCATGAACACACTGGGGGCTAGCATTCACTTTCAACAATTGTTCGGCGAGTTCCTCTACTTTCATAGTAAGATTCTTAATGAGTTGACCTTGGGCGTCAACAAGGGAGGCCAACTTGGTGTTCTTCTGCTCCAGTAGAAGGTTCTTCTCATCACTTTTCTTCAAATAGTTATAGAGCTCAGTTAGAGGGTCCGCTTCCTCGGTCACTCGTCTTCCTCTCGTTGTTGTGATGTTGTGATGTTTGTTGTGATGTTGTTGTGATGTATGTTTGCTTAAAGCTTTCAAGTCCCCCTCTTTCTCGCTTTTAACTTCCGCCTACAAAATTTTTGTCAGACCGGTTCTTGAATATGCTAGCGAATTGTGGAATCCTACTACTACTCTCTTGTGAATGACATTGAAAAAGTTCAACGTTCATTTACTGGAAGGATCTTATCTAGATGCGGCCACTCGAGACTCCCTTACTCGGAGCGTCTTTCCATACTAGGAATGAAAACTCTTGAGTATCGACGCGCAGTATCCGATCTTGTATTTATTCATAAGTGCGTCCATGATAACTGTGAGCTGCAAACTTTTCATCTGTTCACAAAATGTACTGTCCAGAGATTTTCACGCCATTCACACGAATTGAGGAATATCACACCTCACAAAATCACCAAATCCTCTATTTCTACATGTGTGTTCCGACAGCTTTCTGTGTGGAACTTGCTGCCTTTTGAAATCGTGTGCATATCGGATAGTGCATTATTCAAAAATCTTGATTGAGTTACCTTTTATAGCAGTACTGCCTAATCAAATTGTTCGTGATTAAATGTTGATTGTTCTTTGATAATCTCTCCTCTTTCTGTTATCTCTAGAATCTTTCTACCCCACACCGCCACTCCTAAAAATCCCTAAATAGTCCATTCCACTTCTGTACTTATTATTTTTTTTGTTGTACTTATTATCTCTGCTATATAATTTCCTGTGCGTGGAATAACGAATGAGAATGAGAAAAGGGTAGCCGTAGTGCTTGAAGCTGCCTTCTTTCATCTAAAAGGCAAGCCAACAGCCGCTTTCTTCTTTGCAGTTGCCTCCCTGGGCTGCATGCCGAAATTGTGCGAAGGCAATGATGACAATGATCTCCGAGAGTGTCCGGATCGAGACCGATCCTGTGGACATTTCGGAGGCGAGCGGTCTGTTCCAACATTTGTGTATACTTTTTCAAGGAACGCCAATTACACGTCTACCTAATTCGATTAAACGGAAGGGGTGGGGAAAGAGGGGTTTACCTGAGCCGGGAGGGGAAAGGGGGCCTACGAGCAGGAAAAAGGGGCCTACTTTAACAAAGGGGGGATAAGGATAGAGGGAGGGGACCCTGAAGGGAGAAGATGGCCCTAAAGGGGGTCAGAGGGGCCCTGGAAAAAGAGAAGGGAATAATTGGAAAACAGGAACGCTTATTCAGAAGCGCAATTACGACTCTAGAAGTTGCTAAATTCACCAATAAGAGCCTTCGTAAGTAATCAGTTGTTTTCTTGATGCCTTCTCTGATAACACTCTTCCAATCTTATCTGCTCAAAAGATAGATGAAACAATTCAAAGAATGTCTCGGGGTCGCAAAAAAGACTTATACATATTTACAACAAACCTTGGGAACTTAGTAGGCTGACATGTTTAGCATTTCGACAATTAATAGTGAAGGGAGAAAGAGAAGTTAACCGCATAGCTGAGAAAAGTGAAGAGATAAGCAATAGCATCTCTCCTTAAAGTTATTTTCTCACTAACACGATCACAAGGATGAGAAATGTAAGCACCTTCTCTAGACTACATGAAATCGGGCAATCGCACCGAAGAGCTCTATTTCTCAGTAAAACATAGACTTCTTATTTTTTGTTCACGTTCCAAGTGTTTGAAAATCAGGTTGAAGTGTCTAAAAAAGTTAGGTTGACGTTTGTATCCCAAAAACTTATCTCACGGACACATAGTTTTTTAATTATCTCAAATTCGATGAAATTTCTCGATCTTAGCTCGTGATTACCGCTTGAGCAGTGGAATACTATGGCTAATGCAATACTTCAACTAGTAGGAACATAAGCTTTTTCCAAATGAGGATAGAAAATTTGCAGGTCGAATGGCCATTTGCTAAATGCGGTGGATGTCAAGTGTGAAGTCGGTAGAAGTGTCTACGCACCGATCGAAGGGGAAATGTTCTACTGGCGAGCTTTCGGAGGCAACAAGGTTCTTAGAAGGGAAAAATAGACCAAAAGGGGATTGACGAGCAGGAAGAAATGGGCTGAGAGAGGATGGATACAAAATTGTAGACCGACGGCCATTCAGTCTGGTAACTCTCGAGTCACGGGTACAGTTTCCATGCTGACCGCAAAAAAGATCGATTGTTTCTACATCTTCATGCTTCAGTCCTCCAGTTAGGAGTATAATTGATTTAACAGGATGTTGAGATCGTACTGTCCCGAAATGCATTCCCAGGTTTCTTACATAGTAAACGTGCTCGCTTGTTTTTTTTCGAGACCCAATTACTAGCAAATTTTCGTGGTTTTGTGTGAATTATGGCACTTAAAGTCTGTGAAAATTAATCAGAGAACAAAATAAAAAGAGTAAATGTATCTACACATAGCCAAACTTCCTGTATAATGTTCATCACGTGCAGATATGTACTATATGATAATATATATATATATATATACTGTTTACATTTCATTCAACTTAATACAAAAATCGATTTGAAAAACTAAACACACATTAGTAATAATAAAACAATTAGAAGTAAAAGTCTGAGCAGTTGAGTAATTAATATCTAAGATATTTGACCAACAAATTTATTCCACAGAAGGGAAGAACATGATTTTGACATGCTTTCAAGCTACTATATAAGATAGCTGAGAAAAATCAAGACATTCTCTGAAACTTCCTGTTTACTCGAGAACAGTGAGCTTCGAAAAAATGAAAAGGGTTTGATTGGTTTTGGGAACTTTTGTAGAAAAAAAACTGTTTGAGGCCAAAGCTTGTGCTGACTCGGGCGTAAAAATAGAAGGAACAGGGCAGTGGAGAGGTTGGCTATTTTTCGGCCTTGCCAAAAAATTTCTAATTCGTCTTATATAGAATTTTTTTTTGCTTTGAGAAACAATGGCTATTCTTTCCGAATTTTCATCATACAAATATAATTTTGTGGCATAATAACAGAGTTATTCAATTTAACTTCCGAAATAATAACCGCAGAATAATGAGACACCAAAAAGAATCATAATGCTCAAGAAGCACTATTTGAGATGCTCCAAGCACGAGCGTATCACTTCCTAATGGGTTGATAAACTAAATAACTAAAAAAAGAAATTAGAAGTATAGATTCAAATGTGAGGATGTACATATAAGCAAGTTTATATAAATGAAAATATATTTAATGCATGGGCAAAAAAATTATCACGGGAGAAATCGACTTCTGCCGTACCTTTCTCACGAGGAGCTAGCGCTTCACGAAAAAAAATCCGACATTACCGATTCGTATCATTAGTAAAACTCCTATTTTTCAGATTTTTAAAGCGTGAATATTATGTGAACCCCTGTTTAATTTAGGCTACACAGCCTACCTAAGTAGCTTGGAGCTGGATCGGTTCGGTGGAATGGTCAAGGTTTGATTTTTAATCACTTTTAACAATTTCCAATTAAAATGTCTTTGAAAAAAAGAAGATTCGATGACCTCACTGAAATCTGCGAACTTTTTGTTTTAAACTATTTGTTTTGAAAGTGGTAATTATGATACTTGCGCTAAATCAAACATTAATTAAGCCATAACTATCTTTTTGATTAATCTCTACTAACATTATCAATGTCATTAGTAATAGAATTGAAGGCTGAGAAAAGTTTGAAAAAAAGAAAACATATAACTACCCATTTTTTCATAGAATATTTTTTTAAAATTTAGTTATATAAATTTTTCTCTTTTGCAACAAAATTCATTAATAGCTTTGTTAAAAACCGAAGAAGTTTCAGTCCGGTGACGAAATCGGTAGATCAAAAGATCGCAACTGCTTCGAAGAGGAGAAGCTCGCTGAGCCGCACATCCAGCTACGTCTCGAAAAAGAAGGGAAAGAAGTCGACCCAACTTATCATCTACAAAAGTGTAAGTTGCTTCAGCCTGTTGTGGACGTAAAAAAATTGCAAATTAAAACGTTATTATGGACTTGACCGAATATTTGATCTGATTAAGAATTTTTCCGATAAAAAATTCCTTATTAGAAAAAAGTATTTAATCTACGTATTACTTTTGAAAAAACTTGGTGGTTTTCTTAGTTCGACAAAATGGAGAAAAAAAAGAAAGTTTTAATGTATTATAAGATCATTTCAAGAAAGTTAGGCTGCTAACAATGACTATGAAAAAAAGCTATTGTCCAGCTAAACTAATTTCTTTTGAATTCATCGACTTTTACAATTTCTGTCTCATGTATTCAATTAATCTTTTTTAAAGACCGTTTGTTTTAACCAAAAAACTTTTCAACATGGTCTTTAAGGCATGTGCACTGGCCAGATCTGTGAGTCTAATCCATCCAACAAATTTCTCGGACTCCCCTTCAAATCAGACAGGTGTCTAGAAAGAGCCTTAAAATCTCATCGTTCTTTTCATGAGTTCAATTTGTTATGTAAAAAAGTAGGTAAAAACTGAATTCGAAAGCTCTCACCATCAGTATTCTCATGTGTATGCATGAAAAATTGGAGCGTGTTTAGAGTTTGCTTCAATAGATTACTTCGGTAAGAGCTCTTTCACTATCAATGCAGTTACCTGATATTCATTCATTCACATACATATATATTGTTACAAGGATACATACATATTATTGTTATTGTAGATATGTAGAATATCACGGTTCAATCCATAAAATTATGAAAAAACTTCTTAAATTTTTTCCATTGAACTGATATTATAAATAAGTTCGAATAAAATCGATCAAAAACGTAACTGGATTCTTGAATGCTCCGAAAAACTTTCCAGAAATTTTGGTATTTTTTCTCGCCCTCTCTCTGTTTTCTTAAGCCGCTACAACGGAGTGCGTGGATGGGATATCGAATGCGCATTGATTGAAGAGGATGAAGAGGAGAAGAAACGAGCGCCTTTGATCTACGCCCCCATCACAGGAGAGGTGGGCTCTCTCTTCGTAGACCAGATTTTGTATCCTCCATAGAAAAATCCAGTCTCTTCCGATCAGTGGTGTGTTCATTGATGAATTCAAACTACATACTTTTGAAACGTCTGAAAAATAAGAAAAAAAATGTGAATTTTTTGAGACGGGAGGGAAAGAGAAAGAACAAGAGAGAGATAGAGGAAGAAAGAGAGGTAGATAAAGAAAGGAAGATAGAGATATAGAAAAAAAGGAACGGAGAAAGAGAATGAAATCGAATTTTTTTATTGCTCGTGGCTATCTCATCAGTATGTTACTTATTCTCCCGTCCATAAATGGGTATATTGAAGGAACGGTACGTTGAAAAAAAGAATGCGAAAGCATGGGGAGAATAAAAGAAGTCTATGGAGAAAAAAATTCAAGTGGCCAGCTTGTTCATGAAGAGTGCATAGATTTAACAAACAGCGCTCTGCAGGGAAAAACCATGCGGCCTATTTCGGGTTTGTTTTACCCGTTTGGTACCCGTTTTGTTTTTTACATAATTTTTTGCTCAATTCGCTCTCATAATGGTGATATTGGTTTACCCAGTTTGCTTTTTTTCTTCCGGAGACGCCACGATTACTTAATTGTTCAGTTGGTCGGCAGATCCCGTCTGCGTTTCGATGCAAACTCGCAATACTCCGGGTGTGACAACGATGCTTTCTTTATTGTCGGAACCGAGTCCTGGCTTGGTTAATCATATTCAATTTTTTTCAAGAACATCGAATAGCCGAAAAAGACTTTTCTTGTGAACTTGTTGTAAATTTTCTCACCACGTGATGAACATTGTTTTATTTTCAAGTGTAATTCATAACTCCGTGTACCGAATCATATTATTGATTTATTGTAGGGCAGGTCGTTTTTTCAATTGGATTTATCATGTTTTGCACGCTGTTTTTCACCACCCGCAAAAGAAGCGTATAGATCAGAGAGACTAATCACGAAGAAACGGCAGACTTGGGAAAGAAACCGACTGCATCTGTAAAATCAGAGAACACGAAAAAAAAGGATGAACTCATCACAATCCTTTTTTTTGGGCATTGCATAGATTTGCGCATTGATTTTTACCGCAGTGCGGGTTAAGGAAAAATCCTGACACACAAACCTCGCTTTCTTATTTCTAGCTTGGAAGCGCTATTGACATGGAAGAATCGAAAAATGCTCTAATACGAGAAGTATATGTATAGAGACAAATGAAAATCGAAACGTTGTATACAGTATTATATATGCGCTCGTGACGTTCCTGAGAAGTTTTTTTTTAAGTTGAAGACTGATCGCAGATTTTTCTAGGCTTCGAGGCGCGAATCTACAATGCTCGCCTGCGAGATGACATTGAGCCTAAGCGGCAGAGGATTGTCCAAGGGCAACCGATCGGGACTCGACTCGCATGCGAGAATGCGCCTGACTCGGTGTTCCTTGAGGTGAACTCGACTATAATGTACTTATCGTCAATTATTCAAAGTAATCGCAGACATTATTGACAGAGAACATGTGAAAAGGAGTGAATTAGGCAGAGGATAAGGTCAAAACTCGGACAAAGCAGCAATGAATAGTCTCGGTCGAGCAAATTGGTGATAACGCTATTAGATTAAAGTCAGGGATGCAAGATGAAAGCACCGAGTTATGAATTAGAAAAAATGGGGAAGTCATTGAAAAAGAATTGACAAAAAAGAGAAAGAGAGTTAAGAGTGAAAAAGAGATCCCAAGAAAAGATTGAGAAAAAAGATTCAAATTTCAGAATATACACAGGTAAAGAAAGAGTTCATGAGGTAGACATAAATTATTTTTTTTTGCGGTTTTGAAGAATCTTGCTGAAAAAAGAGATTCATCCTAAAAAACGAATTGTTTTTACCGCATCTTCCAAACTTAAACTACTCTTTCAGATAAGATTCCAAGGCCGCGTTGTTGACATAACCGACATGATAACTGCAGAAAAATGCAAACTGCCAAATATTCTCGCCAAGTAAATTAAATTTCGGCTTTCAAGCGATAGAGTATCTCACCAAATACCTATTATGGAAGGAATTTTCACTCTTTAACAGATAGCTCTTCATTCTTTTCTTCTCCTTACATTCTGAACGGTTTTCGGCTCTCATGGTTCTTCATTTCGGTTCCATGACTTTTCGTATCACGGCATTTCGCACCGCGACAACTCGCACCCGGATTACGCAAAAAAAAATTCTCCAAAGCTCTAATTATGGGACTGGTATTTTTAAACGGCCTCGTTAGCGTAATTTTTGAGCCTAAGCAATTCCAATGGAAAAAAACATGAAATTTTTTTGCTTTTGAAATTTCGGTTGTGAGTTGTCATTTTGCGAAATGTTGTGGTGCGAAATGTCGTCGTGAGAAATGTAGTGGTGCGAAATGTCGCGATACCCTTCATTTCTCTTTTTCCCCTCTGAACTGGCGACAAAAACAACAAAAAATCTTTTTTTGATCTGCCGTCTTTATCGCATTCAAAACCACCCTGACTTAGTCAACTCGTTAAATTTCAAACGCATTATTTCACAATACTTCGCGTAATGAGCAGTGAAAGTGAAAAATTTATTATTAGTTTTCCTTTCAAGTTTATAACCTGATTCTATGGCATATAAGTGGAAACGTGAAGCTTTTTAAAGCTCATTATATCATATCATCAACAAAGAATCTGTCGCAAAAAAAACATGATCAGCTAGTAACTGATGTTGGCTTGGCCATTAGAAAATACCAGTTTACACTTTACCAAATGCATCTTACGACGAGTTCTTTTCTCAATTACTCAGTTTTTTTATGTTTCAAACTCTCCATACGATTCTCAGTTTACGATATTGTTACCAACTGCCTTGATTTCTCAAAGATCTGTTGTTTTCTTCTTTGTGCAATAAAGTTTTTTGAGTTCCAGACTAAAATTTCTTGAAAGGTCACAAGCTATTTTTAAACTTTTTTCCACAAAAACTTCTCAAAATATGCTGAGAGAATGAAAAAAACGATATAGTATACCTTGTAAAATTTTACAGTCAGCTCTGGCTCGGCTGGCTCGGAATTTTCGGCATTCTCGGCATACTACTACATATATCACTACTATTTTGTCCATTTCTACTATGAGGCACTTTAGTGTATTGTGAGAATGCTCGACTGTGAGTAGCTCGGCGATAGTTCGGATTCGCTGTGATGAGTATTTTTTGCAAAAATTTCATTTTTACATCAGAAAATTAGTTTTATATTTAAAAAAACGCTTAGGCTTAGGAAAAATTTTACGCTACAAGGACGTACGGGTTAGCTTACGAAAAAATTAATTTTACATTTAAAAAAAGGTTTAGGCTTAGGAAAAAGTTTACGCTAACGAGGCCGTACGGCTTAGCTAACGAGAAGAAAAGAAAGAGAAAAAAGAAAGAAAAAATAAAGGCCGTGTTTTTTATGCCGAGAATTTATGACGAAAATGCCGAGCCAGAGCGGACTGTAAAATTTCACAAGTTATAATATATACATATGTGTCTCAATGATGACCGAATTGAAAAGATATCAAGTGAAAGTTTTAATTTTTGGTAGTGAGAAGATTTTAAGCGTAAAATAAAAAATATATACTTGCAAACTCAATCAAATTAAATAGTTCGTCCACCGGGCGGGATCGAACCCAGCCATCTCGACTTAAACCGGGAGCGCGTGTTACCATTACATCACGGGGACACATTGCTATTCCATGCGATAGTGTTATATGAAAGGCTCATATGCCTCTGCGATAGTTCAACCATTTGTCATTTTAACCAGGCGTCACTGCCTTTAAACTGTGAAACTTAGAATTTGAAAAATCATGATGGTAGTGTGACTGGTCCTGCCTGGAAGTTCGATTCTCACCCCCAACAGCGCCAATACATTGAGAAATGTTGGTAAAGAATGCACAAATCAGTTTCTTTTATTGGCTAGCAATGAAGCAAAGGCTGCCACTGTTTCTCACAGGTTTTACCAGGTTAAGCATATCATGGAGCGCTTACCCTGCCACAAAAGACGATCAAACGCGAGGGAGGTTAATATGATCTCGTTTCAAACGATTCCGTATGCGTTTCTCCGGTTCATGACGAGTTCAATGAAAGCCCAGAAGAAGGCAGACCGGATTCGACCTCACTGTGTCACAATACTAAATAAAACCTGATTCGTCTGATTTGGAAAAAAGAAGTGTCCAACTCTTAATTACCGCGAATTAAACATTGATTAAAATTGAGTTTTCTTTTTTGTGGATAAATTTAACATGTATTTCCATTGCTGAAAACTGATTTTAACCAAGTCGTTCAAATAAAATTAGTTTAGCAGCTGAATCACGCGCCTGCAGTCTTTTTCCAAAATTTCTAAATCACCATAGACAATACCGAAACAGTGAATGTCGAGAAGCAGTTTAACTGCTTCGAAAGCAATTATGATTTCACTGTTTCCTTTCTAAAAGTCTAAGTTCGGATGAACTTTTAGCTAAGCTTTTATTCTATCTAACCAGCAATAGTCTTGAGTATTTTACATCAATAATGCCTGTAGTAGATCAATAATCAAAACCACTGCAGACTTCTCTGTGACCAATATCTCACAGCTTGCTCCTGCCCACAACACTCATGATTGGAGCTCAGTAATCTTCCTCCACCGCCCCCCAATATGAAGGCAACGCTGACCATATACAGTGGCATGTCAGTACAATAGGTCAGAGCTACACTTTCAAAAGAGTCTACGCTCAAAGGCGTTCAGAATTTACTCCATACTGAAGCTGTAGTTGATGCGACATCCAGCTACAGTCCGAATCAAGTACTTGGAAGAGCTTCTCCGCCTATCGATCAGACAGAGACTTCTCTCCCCCGGTCTGCACGTACAAGCCTTAATATCTTTACCATGTTCAAAGGTACGAGTGGAATAAATTCATCAGAATCAAGTCAAGCAATGCTGACTATTTTCCTATTCCGTGAAGACTGTTTTGAAAGATTGCGGAGAAGTTGAGAACGATTTTTTTCAGACAACAATAGCTTGTCACTACAGAAATAAAAAAATACTTGACTAACACTAACCAGCAAAAACAATCGAAAAAAAGCTGAGGATAAAACAATGCCTACTCGTCTAAAATTCTACCATTCTGTTTATCCAAAAGAAAGTGGTGAGTTTTTATTTGAATCGGAAATGACTCAGACAGGAATCAGGGGAGATTCTTCCATCTTGGGAGGCACCACTGGGGTCGCGTTCGTTGGGGTCGTGTGAATTTTTCTCAGCCTTCGACGCGCTTTGAGCACGGGTCTCTGCACGACTCCACCGAGATTCGCTTCGACATCCAGTTTCTTCCGGTATTTACCACAGCACCTCTCCTTCCAGGACCATTCGAAGGTGAAGAGCAAGGTCAGTAGAACAAATCCAATGGAGGCCATACCGAAGAATACGAGAAGAATTGCGATGACTTCACAATGCGTCCAAAACAGATCGCTCAAAGGATCCTCCGTTTCTGCCATTGTCGATGAAGGGATTGCAGAAGTGTGGAAGACCAGCGTAGTTCCACTATGAGCAAAACTTTGATTGTAGAAAAGCGATGACAGGTTCTTTTGGTTAATCAGAAATTTTTGTCGTTATGGCTGAAGTATTTTCGCGACATCCGCGTCCCACTTCCCGATCACATTGCAGAAGTCCGTTTCACAAAAGCAGTATATTTCCAAAGAAGATCCTTGCACTTTTTGCTTGCAACCCGTTGCCACGTCACTCGCACAGTTCGTCGTCCCCGTTATGTTACCGCTCATAACTTCCGTCCCATTCAAGGTTTCAATCTCGTACGTGACCGAGCAGCTTTTTCTCATTCCACATCTTTTAGCATTTCGTTCCATTCCCTTGCATTTGATCGCGACATTGGGGATCCACAAGCTGCCAAGAAGAAATGTGAGGAGCAGCCAAGTGGTGCACCACTGACGAAGGTTGAATGGGAGTGGTATGCTCCTGGACTGCTTCGAATCCACATTAACGGCGTTCATTTCCTTTTCCGCTTTTTACGACGAGCTCTTTGGAGAATGAGCCTTGCACTTTTTACAACGAGCCTTGCACAGCTTCACTCAGGCTACAGCAGTCTTCTCAATAGCTATCGCCACCGAATCTCCCAGCGATCGCCGACGCATGCCCCAGCTGTCAAGCCACGCTCATTAACACGCAACACTTGATTAACTGCACAGCTCAATCGGAGCACTGCACACCAGAGGAGCTATTGATCAACACAGTCAGGGTCGCGAGACTCTTCCACCCTTTACTTCAACAGATTTCATGCGAAGTAATCAAGACGATCCGAGTCCGAGGGATCGCACAACAACACCAACACCAACACCAACACCATGATGCATTTAATGGAGTTGTTTAGATTTGGTTGGCCCTGCTTGATGCACGTGTATTTGAAGTACAATTGCTTACTGTAAAAACTTTGAAAAGATTTATTGCTCATCTCATGATGTCTGAAACATTGAGTTTATTTTTTAAGGGTAAAGAACAGTCGTCACCAGTCGATTATATGAATAAAAGAAGAAGCTTAAACTATAAATTGGATAGTAACTCGGGTATCATAGAATATACAGCGTTGTTAGGCATACATATATCTAAACAAATTTCAAACAACTAATTGACATTCGAAGAAGTCAAAAACGACACTCACTCATAAATCCCGGACAATACTTGCTTTAAATGTTTGAGTCTTTCTAAATAAATTCTTTAATAGCTTAATTTTCATAAATATTATTCATATTATCAGCTTGTGAAATGCTAGTAACCAGGAAAACAAAAGCGGTTCAAAAACTATTATTTTTCAACAAAGTTGAGATTTTAAAGTCTCAGTTCCAAAGTGGAAAAAGTTATAGCTATAAAACGGAAAAAACAACTAGAACGAACAAAGATAAATTTAAATCAAAAAAATCCACTAATACCGGCGTCATTCAGTTTTTCATTAGAACACTTCAGTTATACATTTTCAACATGGCTACCTTTCTAATTTTTCTACTTCCTAGTTTATAAATAGTCAAAGATCAGAGAAACAATAATTCCGCGAGGGTTAGACTTTTGGTAACTATATTATACTTACATATTTCGCAGGTTCATGAACAGAACTGAAATAAGATTTTATAAATTCCGACATAATGAACGGAAACGAATTCTGATTTTGAACTATCAAAGCTATGAGGTTTAAAAATTTCCAAACAACAGAGAAGGCTGGAAAATAATTTTAACTTCTACAGTATTTTACAATGTTTTGTTGAAAGAGCACTGCTCATTGTCTTAATAAGAGAATCAAAAGATGTTGGGCGATGTTAGAAGTCAAATCACTATTAACAAGTCTGAACGTTGATTGCTCGGGTCGCGTCTTGCGGAGATTTTATGACGTCTTCTCCGAGTTTCGCCCATTGAACGCAGCCTCGGAAACCATCCGACCGTAGAGAAAGCGTTGAGAGACGTCCACCTTGAATGAGCTTGCTCAGTGTGGACTTAGGAGAGTCGGTAATGAAAATATTCGACTTGATGAAAAATTGAGAAGTAGAATCTGGGTTCAAAATACACATGATGAAATTACGAATACCTTGAAAGGTATTTGAAATATTTAGTTTGACTTAAACCCAAAATACACACATGATGAATTTACAGGTACTTATAAAAAGACCTAGAATCAATTTATTAGTTCATATAAAGTCAAAACAGACTCAGAAACTGGGATTTTGAACGTTAGAGAGTAGCCGAACTTCCCGAACTTCCCTACCGGATGATGAAAAATACGAGTGAAAACCCAAAAAAATTATCATGATCTCTGCCAAGTTTCAACGGGTCTTCATATTAATACTATTTAAAAAAAGATTTTTCCCTTTTCACGTTATGCAGCGGTTGTATGAGTTGGAAATTAATAAGAACGACCGCTTATTGAGCGGGTAAGTCTAGAATAATGAGAAGAAGCTGAAAGTCAAGAGCGGAGAAGGGAGAGCTAGTTATTATACCATACTCCACCGGTTTTTTCAAGTGCGTAGATTTAAATGTTTTTCCGAGTTTTTGAAGAGCACATAGATTTTTTTACCCTCGGTGCGGGTCAGAGAAACACCGGGTCTTCTGCCTTTGTTTCACCCGCAGCTCTATTAGAAGTTGCACACCTTGGAGCCGTACCGTCTACAACATCTCCACATCAACGCTCTAGTGCTACTCAGAAATTTCTTGTATCATGGCAGCTCAGGTTCCCAGAAAGAAGCGATTTAGCTAGACTAAGTTGAATTCTCAAGATGCGAGTCTTCACGAACCTATGTAGAATGCGCGGTAAACGTTCAGCTGCTCGGAGCCTTCTGGAGCGAGCGTTGAGATGGGGGCGTGGCCATCGACTGTCAAGCGAAGTCGACGCCTTTCTCTGGAACGATCCCGAATAATATTAGGAAAAAGATCAATACTTTCTAATAAAAAAATGTCCATACGTACTCATTTTTTTCAATTTATTTTTCTCAATTCTCATTTTTTTCTCAATTCTTCAAACTCTGTTACTTCATTGGGCAAATATTCAAAGAGATGAGAGAAAAAAGAAAACTTGTAACCCTTGGCCGGAACACAAAACGTTTTCGTTGAGCTTCAAAGGTGTTTAGAGACGAAAACCCCTTTTACTCTGCTGGACTACCGAGTAGTTCAGCTGTCCTCGTACCTATTCGTTGGCCATAAAAACGAATCTGTAATCTTTGAAAAACCTTTTTTAAGGAAGGGGGAAGGGTTTCGCCTATAACGAACCTGACGACTTCTACGGTAGTCCACTTCTCTACAGGAATTACATCGAGATGAGTGAGTTGCGTCTCACCCGATCCAAGGTTCATCGTCACCTCCAAATATAGCGAAAACTTGCAAAAAGTGAAATGGAATTACCCGCTTCCTTGAAAATAAAAGATAAATTTTCACTCTGTTACAAGATGTTTAGTTAGGGTTTTTCTTGTAACAAGATCTTGTAACAAAACAAGATGTTTTGTTACAAGATCTCCTTATAGCTGTGGTCAGAATCCCAGCCAATCCACTGCCCCGCCGGTTCACTGGTCGTGTAAACTTCAAAATGAATCGCCCACTCTATCATTATGCACTAGAGAGAGAGATGGAAGCGGTTGGCTCCAACCCTTCCTATTGCACGCTAATAAATTCCATTAGTCGCGCTGCTGAGATTGCGAGAGAGTTTGTTCCAACAGCGCAGCGTTTTTCTCAACGTACGCAAAGACTCCTACAAGAAAGACGCCGACTAAAAACAACTGGCATAGGAGTCTCGCGAGTGCAATGGGTCCTGACCAACCGAGCCTTACGGCAAAGTTGGAGGGATGATAGAGTGAGGCGGTGCGGGTAGGGCGGGGATGGAAAAAAGCGGTCCAATCCCAGAGTGTGGCCAGGCAGTTGATTACTCGGATCAAGGATTCGGGTGGTCAAATTGTTTGTCAGCAGACTCAGGTCATGAAGGTGTTCCAGGACTTTTACAATGAACTGTATCGGGGTGATAGTGGTGATGGGTATACCGAGTTATACACTGAGGTGGAGTGGATGCCCATCCAAAACGATGATGGGCATCCACTCGACGATGAGAGGCGCCTTTTCGAAGGTGCTGTCTTGCCTGCTCTAATCTATGCCTCGGAGACCTGGACCCTTTCAAAAAGACTTGAGAACAAATTGGCTGTGGCGCAGCGTAGATGGAGCGCTCGTTACTCGACAGGCGGACTAACGAGTGGGTGCGCGGTCAGACCGGCATAATGGACGTGGTCAGAATCTGCCGTGAAAGGAGGTGGCGTTGGGTAGGCCGAATTGCGATGCTCGACCTCAGTCAGTGGGCGCGGGCTGTTCTAGAGTGGCACCCGCGTGGGCCAAAGCGAACGAAAGGTCGCCCTGCTATGAGATGGAGGGACGACTTTGTCAAAGCCGTTGGTCCCCAATTCCTAAGGAAGGCAGAGAACGCTGAGGAGTGGAGTCGTCACATGTCCCATAATCGTTGATGTTATATCCCCGATGTGGCTTGTTGATCTTGATAAAGCGTTTGAATTGAATCGAAAAAAACAAGATGTTTTGTTCACCATAACAGTTTGAAGAGAATGCCTAGTCGAACAGGTTTGTCCACACCGAAAAAAGATTAAAACTTTAGACGAAAAAAACTTCATATACTTGACAATCACCTGTACAGCGCGTTGTGGAGTGATGGTGACACGAATGAAGTCAGAATCATCGTCTCCAGCCGAAGCAAGGATCTGAACAGTACTGAACACGTTAGCATAGTGTACCAAAGGTCTATGTAGTGTTATGGAGTGTTAGAATTCAACTTTTCACTTTGCAAAGTAATCTCTGCAAAATGATCCCGTTCAACGCTCTAGGCCGCATCCCGTTAAGCGTTTAACGCTCTAGGCCGCATCCCTCACTTTGCAGAGATTACTTTGCAGAGTGGAAAGTTGAATTCTAACGCTCCATAACTGTTGAAAAATCGAGAAAAAAACGACCGCTTTCTGGGTGAGGGAGTCCGAAATCATCAGAAACGAGTTGAAGTTGACAAATGGATAAGCGTAATGTTTAGTCATTATTCTAGACTCCATCGCTTTTTTATTCTTTCGAAATTCTTTATTACCATAGGATAGCTTGTAGGGCCACCGCTTTTATGGAATTAAGAGATAGAAAGGGAAAAATAGGGAATAAGACAATCAATTTTCGTTGGTGTCCACTCTTGATGTTGACAACAGAAAGTTCGGTAGCGTTATGAGATCCGAGAGATCGATCTCTTCTAGAGCCTTGCCGAAAGCTTCGATATCTTGAGTCTCTTTTAAATTATCTGTAACTTTGTTCCATAAAGCAATTGATCTAGAAAAGAAAGAATGTGGATTATTGTATCGTTTAAAGTTTATCAGAGTTATTTTGGAGGTTCGGTCTGAAGTGCGGAGATTGGTTTCAGTTCTTATCTTCAGCTCATTTTTGCATGTCTGACAATCCGCTCTATCAGAGAAAAAAAACTACCAATAAATCAAAACGGATTCGTCGAACGATTAGTGAATCCAAATTGAATTAGGCGAGACGTTGGGGGGTAGCTCAAACTAATACTTCTTATACTTCCTAATACTTCAACAGCGGGAATAAGCTCTTTTTGTGAAAAGTCTTTGAGGATATTCCAACCTTATCGAATTATTACTGCGGACTTTCGAGGAAAAGATAATAGTTCCATATTCAAGGAGGGGTCTAATGAAAGTAGTGTAAACGATTTTATAACCGTTCAAGTCCAGACATCTGAACACTTTGAAAACTTGCGAAATTCTACATAGACTCCTAGCACGTATAATTTAAAAATGCTGTTTGAAGTTGAGCTTAGAGTCCACATAAATACCTAATGGAGCGTTAGAATATCACTTTTCACTTTGCTAACTGATTTTTTTTTCTGCTAACTGATTTTCTGCTATCTGGTTTTTTTTGAACTCTCTCGTTGCAAGAAAAAAAGACATCGCTGCTCATGTCTCGAACGTTACATTTCTCTCACTAATTGTACACATTTTAGGTTCTTTCTTTTTACCGTAGTCATGTTTTCGTGGTGAGACATTGGAGCGTTCAAAAAAACCAGATAACAGAAAATTAGTTAGCAGAAAAAAAATCAGTTAGAAAAGTGAAAAGTGATATTCTAACGCTCCATAAGTCTCTGACGAAATCAACAACTTTTATCAGCGAGCTATCAATGAAGTAATCGTTTTGAAATTTCCCAAGGCGGAGACAGCTAATTTTCTCGGCTGCTAAGGGAAGTTTGAATTGACGCGATCATTCTCTGATAATATTTATACATAGTTGAAAAGAGTCAAAGGTCCTCGCTATAAACTTTTAGGTCGTCGGCGAACAAGGAAAACTTCACAGCTCTCGGTGTTATTGATGAATCAGAGAAACAAGAGGGGCCCTAGGACTGTTCCTTGGGGTATTTCGCTGAACACTGGGAAAAAAAGAGTAGACATCTTCTACGCGAACTTTGAATGATCTACCTTGAAGAAAAAAAGTAATCCAGTCTATTAGAAAATGGCCTTTGAAAAAAAATCTCAACAGCGCTTGTGCCTATGCCTACTAAGCCGATCTTATTTTCAAGTCCGTTAGGCCGTTCTAGTGAACCAGGATGGACACATTTACATAATATTTAAAATCTATAGAACCAGGAGATAGAGAGAAGACTGAGAGAAAATGAAAAAGAGCAAAATAGAGCAAAAAGGAGGAGTAAAACAGAAAACTAAAATCGAAAATACCGAAAATGCGAGGGAGAGAGAGAGAGAGAGAGAGAGAGAGAGAGAGAGAGAGAGAGAGAGAGAGAGAGAGGGAGAGAGAGAGGAAGAGAGAGAGAGAGAGAAAGAGAGAGGAAAGCAGATGAGCAGAGTTGAAAATAAATAGAGATGTTCAGAAAGAGAAAGAAAAAAGAAAGGGAGCGTCCGAAATTCAAACAAATTAAAGAATTCCGAAATTCAAACAAATTAAAGAATTACGAATTTCAAAAGAAAAATAATAATGAACCTGTTCGTGATCCGTATCGTTGCTCAATTTGATCTCAGCCGAGAAGTGCAAATCATCGCCAGTCACACTAAAAAAAATTAATACATACATATATGTGTATGTATATATACTACATATAAATTTTGAAGGTAACGAGAGAATTATGATCAGTTACATATTACTTGTTTGACAATCAGAAGCTTAATAACAATAAGATCCGAAAGTATTGATGCCGAGTCTTTTGATTTTATTGGTCCGAAATTCATTATTTTTTAGCTACTCTTTGATGTTTCAGAAATCTAAGAGAAGATAGAGAAGGTGACAGAGAAACAGAGAGAAAGAGAAGGAGAGAAAGCGAGAGAAAGGAAGAGAGGGAGAGGAAGTGAGGGAGAGAAAGCGAGGGAGAGAAAAAGCGGGAGAGAAAGAAAGATAGTGAGAAAAAAAAGAGATAAAGAAAAAGAGAGAAGAAAAGCCCCAGAGTTTGTGAAGTAAGCGATTCATACTGTCTCATGTGCTTCTCAGCGGATAGCTCGAGGCAACCGTTACCGTCGAGGCGGAAAGAGCCTTCGCCCAGTTGGTGAACTGCAAAAAATATTCGCTCTTCAACCTAGAACAGGTTTCTCACTCAAGCGAAACAAAAATCATAGCACACTTTAGATCTCAAAAAAGTAAAAAGTTCTCAGAAATGCCAGTCCTGAATGGAATTTAACGCCATCGGGTATCATGTCTATTTACATATAAACATATCTCTTTGACCGAAAGTGCAAGCTCGGTGCGATTATAAATGCGTCTTTAGTAAAAGGATTGGTAACGGTCGAAGATAGAGAGATGGCTAGGTTTGATCCCGCCCCCTGGACATCCTTTTGTCTGTGTGATAGTTCAATAAAATTTTTCTAGCACAAGCGTCCCGTTATTCTGACCTGTGTGAGTTAAAAATTTAATTTTTGTCGCAACTTTTAAAATTTATAAATGAGAATAGCATCGACAAGTTTCTCAAATTGCAATAAATCAAGATAATTATTCCATTTTTGCGGATTTTTTGAAGTTGAGTCGTCACAAAATAGTAAATATTTAAGAAGCAGAGTTTTGGATGAGGAAGAGGAGGTAGGAAAATGTACCAATGAAGAGTAAGAAGGAGCGGGTTGAGCAAGAAAGAAAGGCAGAGAGAGAGGAGATAGGGAGAAGGGGGAGAGAGAGAGGGCGAGAGTAAGAAAAAAGCTTACCCTTTTCACACTTCTTGCCGAAGTACGGCCATACACACAGGCAGACCGCACGTGCGTTGTCTGGCGTCGTAACGCAGTCGTGAGGACACTGCATCGCGGAGCAGGGGTCCGACGTGCATACTGGAAGGGCATCTGGGGACGATCTACGAAAGATCATCTTTGACTCATTCATTCCTTCATTAATTATTCCTTTTATTTAATAGTAACTTTTTTGAAATAAGTATACTGAAGATTCAAAGTATGCATAGACTATGATAATTCGTGGTATTGTGGCGGTGTATGAGATTAGAGTAAAAGTCGGCAGAGTAGTGTTGAATATTCAAGTATCAAAAGTTTCAAAACATAAAGTGATATTCAAGTAACGGAAACCAGACTGTTGCTACTGAAGTCAGTTTAAAAGAATGAATAATGATTTTTTTTGATTGAGAAGACTCTAGTCACAGGTAGTAGATGGAAAATGTGTTCATGTGTTCAAATGTGTTCAAACCGTGTAATGGTAGAACATCCGCCTTTAATTTCCACATACCTTTCACAAATAAGAGGTTAACTTTCAATTGTTTTGGAGTAAGAACGTCTAGGTGGATGATTAATTTACCTGCTCAAGTTATGACTTCTCCTAACTCTAATGTGTTCAAAAAGAGGCTCAAGATGCTAAATGTTCTTGAAATTCTCGATCTGCACTTACCTAATCTCTGAGTTGTTCCCTTTTTTTTTGCTTTCTCTCTCCTTTCTTATTCTAGAAAATCATTGTTCAGATGTTATTGTCAAGAACAACGCTCACTATTGTATGAGTTATCTTATGTTTTGTCACATCAGTATTGATGTATGAATAAATAAATAAATAAATAAATAAAAGAGAAATAGAGTCGAGACGCTTTGAAGGATGCACATATGAACAATATGAGGACTCTTTGGACTCACTTGGAATCAGCGAAATCAAAAGAGGAAGATGTTGAAGAGAGAGAAGAGATCGGCAGAGAGTCCACTCTGATAAAGTGACCATTTAGCCGAATCTGAAGCTAAGAGCTTCATTAAACCAGAGTATAAATGATTTCACAAACATCTCTTTATTCATTGTGTATATGAGCTGATGATGGAGCTGAAAAAGTGAGAGCGAGAAGAACTCAGCAAGGAATTTAAGATTCGATAAAGATTTGAATGCTTAAGAGTTTTATATGTCTTTAAAGCAAATTGTTTAATTTTATTCAAAATTTCAGCTAAATGCGTGATTCCGTCCAATCTTGGATGGTTTTGATTGAAAGACATTCCCGAACGAGTAAACTCAAAAAAAATAATTAAAACAGTAAATTTTTGTATAAAATAATATATGTACAACGAAAATATCTGCTCTTGCTGCTTAAATTTCATTTCAGAACTTCGAGATCCAACTTTGTTGACATGCTAGTTAACATAGATAATTATTAAACAGGAGCTCTCAGACTTTTGGAAACCAATTATCTCTGAACATGTACCCTTCAATTTATAATTCGGTAAAAATTCTTGCTTCTATTTCTTGTCCTCAAATCAGAAAGGTCGCAGACTGAGTTTGGGAGAACGAAATTCCTCGGACTGACGCTCTTGATGCATCCTCTGTAGAAGCCCAGAGTACTAATGAGCGGGGGCAAATGTGTGTTGCTGCCTCCCACGAAAATACGGCCACGGTTAATGGCTTCCGAATCAGTCGAAGTTAGTTCACCCTCCACCCAGGAGTCATGGTCCAACTGAACGTAAGAAAAAAATTAGTCCTTTTCGGTGAACATTAAAAAAAACAAGATCATGCAGTGCAATGAGTTTACCAATGCTAAATCTTTGATTAGTCTTCTGTCTCTGTTCTGAAATGTTGAGTTAGTCTGGATTCACGAAGGATTGACTTCATTAAGATGTATGACTAAAAGAAGAAGATGAATGAGATTCTCATTAAGATCAATTTTTTTCTTGTTTGAACTGGGTTGTGAGGAGCAGATAAATAAGCTTTGAAGTTGCTTTGAAACGTATTACTATACAGTCACGCCCTGGACTAGCGCTTGACTCTTGCACTCTTGCGTGAAAAGACTCATTTAAAATACTTTAGTTATTAAAGACTGCACAGTGAATATGGTCATTAGCAGTATTTGTCACAAAACCTTTAGATTTACCAACCCAGAAACAGCATTTCAAAAAAAAAACAGAGCTTTGTCGTGTTTAAAAGGGTTGTGTCCTCTTTATCAAAAAAGAAGGATATACCATGTATTTTTTCCAAATACATTCGCATAGTGGACAATTATTCGAGAATCATTGAATCAAGGTCCCTCCCAACCAGGCATCACTCTAACTGAGCATTACTTGTTGTTTGTAGTGAGAAAAAATATGGAAAATGAAGCTGTTGTATGCAAAATCTACTCAGATTCGAAAACTTATGTTTTTATATTATATTCATACATTAATGTAACTAGGTATTTGTCGTTTGTACTGATGCTTATCTAAGCAATGGCTTAACGATTTCGTGTTCACGCATGTCAAAACGATTGAAAAGAGATACGAACAATATGAAGTAACCCGAAGCTACAGCCGATGTTGTTCATATTTGTTATAAAACAATGTTTTCAACGAAAAGAAAAAAGCGCTCGTGTTTTGTTACCTTTCCTTTAGTGTCTTTCTTCCAGCTTCCTATTTCTAATTGTCTTTTCCTTTTAGCTATTTTTTGTTTAGTTTTGTATACATACATATTGTAGTTTGATAACTAGTGTTTATAACAAACCAGTTTTTACTCCGTTAAACTTTCACGAAGTTTGCCTGATTTATTTATGAACTTTTATTGTTAAAGATAATATTCTATAAAAGAGTTTTTTTTATTAATAACAAGTGTTTTTAAAAATCGAGTCTGCAGAAGAAACGAGACAAAAACCCGTTGCTATAGACTTACATAGGTTTTTGAGGAAAGTTCAATTTTAACTAAGTTCTTGAAATTTTTTATCATTGTTTTTTAAAATAATTTTTTGTTGTTTTTATCATTTTTCTCACTTTTAAAAGTAGTCCTTTTCCACTCCTCCAAATTTCTGCTTTGTGCCAACTATGAAGAGAGAGGGCCGATTCGGAACTGAAAAACGTCACGGATCATTCAAGAAAATGTAAGTTATTTCATCCTTCTAAGAATGAAAACCTATTTTTTTCGCCAGTTTCGAGAGAGTATTAATCAATATTGTTAGCCGTTTGTCAACGCATGCATAAGCGTTCCAGAAGTATCCCATAAGTTCATATATTTTCTCCTTCTCTGTGTTTTCGATTTTTCTCAATCTGTTACTTGTTTTCTACATAAGCTTTTTTTTTAAATGAGAGATAACAAATTCGATAAACTACGGAAAATTTACATGTTCAAAGGCAACTTTCCGACTTGTCAAATAGCAATAATTTAGATTTTGAAGGAAAAAAAGTAGCTTTACTGACTGACACTCTTCATTTTCTGACTTCTTCTATTTTTTAACACTTCATTTTCTGACTTCTTCTATCTTTTAACACTTCTCGTTATTGGTTATTATTCATTTTGAAAGGCAATGTATATCTCTAGATCCCTCACTCTATCATCTTCGACATTGTATTCAAGCGTAAACGAGCAAGAGGAGAATTTCGGGACAGAGATGAAGATAGAGGAAAAAGAAAAAATCATTGAGGAAGAGAGAAAAATGAAAAGAGAGAGGAAAAGAGAGAGAGAAAGAGAGACTACGAGAAAGCAGAAAAAAGAAGAAAGAGAGAGAGACAGAAATAGAGAGAGAAATATTACAAAACGCGCAGAAATAAAGGCGTAAATTGCTCCGTCTATAAGGAGGCATCAAGTGTTGTGTTCTGTGCGCCTTGAACGGAATTCTCTTGTGAATTTGGTTATTGCATTGACTTCTGAGAAAAAACGAAACAAGGCAACTGAAGAGAAATATAGAAAAAACATCCTAAACGGAGAACGAAAGAAAGACAGTGAAAAACATTCATGGAAATCTAAAAAGAACTACATTTTTCTCTTACTTGAGCTTCTCGGCAAAGCAAACTATCTAACAAGTCTTGAAAAAGTCAAAGAACTCGAAGATAGGTATGTGGTTTTTTTGTATTTTTGTTCTAAATCAATATTTCTTATTATGAGTTCTCTTATACGTACGTATACATAGCTTCATAGTCACTCTTTTCCTGCAACGGAGGCATTCAAAATCTCCGTCGGGTGAACCTATATATTTGGTCGATTGTATCTTCAAACTGACACGGTAAAGATATTAACAGTCTAAGTTTTTTTTTACATACAAAGCACGGCGGAAAGATGGTAGAACCTTTTCCAGCTGTCGCGTGGGAGGATTGCATCATCATTATTCATTCTCTACTACATAGAGCTGCTTTTTCTGTATACATTGCCATGTTTTTGTTTAACAATGTTCATTTTTGTAGTAATGGTGAGCTTGTAGGCTCCCAACTCCCATTCTGAGATCGACAGGCAGCTTGGAATGGCTCGGAGCACTGTGTGGAAGGTTATGAAAATAAAGGAAGAGATCGGAATAACAAATAACAGGCAAAGACCGGGACGTCAGAAACCGCAACTTCTCCTCCCATCGTCAAGAAAGCCCGCGATCGAATAAGGCGCATTCCTAAGAGAAATATTGGCCGGCATCTGTGTATAAATGAGAAATCAGTCCACCGAATAGTACATGATAAACTTAACCTATCGTCATACAAGATGATCCAGAGACATCAACTTTCACATCACTAATTGTAAGAAGAAAAAAAAACTAAATTCCTCTACATAAATATAACGTTCCATTGACTTACGGCTGCAAACAACAAAAAAACAGGAGGGATAGATGTCGAGCACTGCTGGAAAGGACACGCACTGGCGCGCACTTCAGGACACTGTTAACGGATGAGAAGCTCTAATCGTCAACTGGTCTGGACACACGTGGTCTGATCGTCAATCGGTCTGGACACACGTGGTCTGATCGTCAATCGGTCTGGACACACGTGGTCTGATCGTCAATCGGTCTGGACACACGTGGTCTGATCGTCAATCGTTCTGGACACACGTGGTCTGATCGTCAATCGTTCTGGACACACGTGGTCTGATCGTCAATCGGTCTGGACACACGTGGTCTGATCGTCAATTGGTCTGGACACCCTTCGTCGGTGATGGTTTGGGCGAGGATATGTGCAAGCTCGTTTTTGTCGAGCCCGGCGTCAAGGTGAACGCCAAATACTACAAGGAGAAGATTCTTGAGAAAGACGTGGACCGCTTTGCCAAGATACACTAGAAAAACACCCATTCGGTACTTCAACAGGACTCCGTACCGGCTCTTAAAGCGAAGACTACCCAGGACTGGCTTCGAAAGAGTGTGCCCGACTTCACTTCGCGCTTGGAATGGCCGCCCTACAGCCGGATCTAAACCCTTTCGACTATTCTATATAAACAGAACTGGTAAAAAAGGCCTTTTCGACAGCTCATTCAAATCTGGACTCACTCAGGGCTGTTCTTCAGAGACCGCTGTCCGAGATGGACAACGACTACCTGCACGCCGTGGTGGAGTCATACCTCAAGCGTCTGAAGGCCTTTGTTAAGGCAAAATGAAATCTTGTCCCACATATTTGATGGTATCTTGTTAAAAAGATGTTAAATAAACTGCATGTTCAAAAAATTTTGTTTGCTCCCGTTTTGACTGAGATGAACGTAAGGGCGCGGCCGAAATATGGAAGCATGGATGTTAAATCCATGCTTCCATATTTCGGCCGCGCCCTTACGATGTTAAATCCATGCTTCCATATTTCGGCCGCGCCCTTACTTCTCACAACTAAGACTTCTTACGAATCTTATTATGAAGAAAAAATCTGTCAGTCATAAAAACCTAACTTAACCCTTATTATTATTGGAAAATGGTAAAAGGTGTGATAAATATAATTTAAAATTATTATATCACTGCTAAGACTATAATTTAGCAGAAGTCTGTTTCGCCCCAACTCAGACAGACTTCTGCTCTCTTATAATTCTCTCTCTAATAATAAAATTTTTTCATTCCCCTTTCTTTGCTCACACTGAGCAGTCGGTGATCTACCACGTCTCATATTGACTAGTTTGCTTCTCTAAATGCCTAGCAAACGTTCCCCCATTGCCCCTCCCCCTTGTAAGCGATGCCCCGAATACGAGAAAAGGCTTGATGAGATGATGGAAAAAATTACTCGACTCGAGAGTATAGTCGAGCAACTCGTCTCTCGTCTGTCTACTCTCCCTTCCTCGCCTGCCCCTCCGTCACCATCGCCTATCCCCTCTCTCCTTTCTCTCCCCCCGCACATTCTCGCCTATGACGCCGCGGTTCGAGCGATGACTGTCGATCGTAAGATGATTGAAGAAAAAATGGAGAACATCGTGTGTGTTGGGCTCCCGGAGCACGACAAGGATGAGTCAACGGATGCAGCGGATCAGGACTTTCTCAGAGCGCTCTCTCGGGAACTCAATCTCCCGGAAATTGCGACTGCTCGGTTCAGAAGGTTTGGTGACCCTGTCAAGAAGAGACGTGTTCTCAAGATTTTTCTTGGATCATCTTCTCTGAGAAATCAAGCTTTGCAGCAAATTCGAAGAAGGCGCCCTGCCTGTCTTTCAGCTCTTCCGCACAGCTACATCAGGGAAGACCTGACGCGTGAGGGACTCGAGCTAGAACGGGAGATGAAGAGAGTGGCAAGGGAAAGGAATCAGATCCCTGGTGGTCAGAAGTGGAAGGTCGTTGGGACTTCTCTGATACCAGTGCGAACGTTCTCATCCTACCAACCACAGCCACCCGCAACTCCGATGAACCCTGGCTCGTCGCCGCAGAGTTCCGGTCCAGCTTCGCAGAACGTATCAATGAGAAGATAGGTCAGTGGCGGTGTTCTCCCCCTTTTTGACCCTCGTAGCCCATCTTCTCCTATTGACATTGATGTTTCGACAATAAGTTGCATTTCATTCAATGCTCGTTCTCTTCGTAACAAACTTTAAAGCTTATATTTCTTGCTTCATTCTAATGTTTACGATGTGATAGGGATAACTGAGACTTGGTTAACAAGTCAAGAGAATGATTCATTAATAACAAGTAATACTGGATATCAGATTTTCCGCTGTGATAGAAGCAGTTCAATGAGAGGAGGAGGTGCAGCCTTCTTAGTTTCTTCTCGCATCCCTTGTTCTATCGTTTCGTCTTGCTCAGACGACGGCTTTGAAGCTGTTACCATAGATATTTTTGAGCAATCATTTTCTTCAGTGAAGAGTAAGTTGAGATGTATTTGTGTGTATCGCTCGCCATCCTGTCCAATTTCTTCTTTCTTAAAGCTATTGTCGTACTTCAAACAGATGTTTAATTCTAATACTACTGATATTTTTCCCATCATGATCACTGGTGATTTCAACCTACCATTCATTGACTGGTTCAATCATTTATCACATAGAGATGGTCAACATGAGATGTTCCTTGAATTCACGACAGACAATTTTTTGACACAGTACGTCTACTCTCCAACAAGGAACGAAAATATTCTTGATTTATTATTCACGAATGTACCCATAATTTCTGCATGTAATGTTATCGGTCGTTTTAGCGGTAGTGACCACAACATGGTCTCATTCAAATTATTTTTAAATGCTACTTCAATTTCATTGTCTCCCCCATTAAAGTTGTTCACTAAAGCCAACTGGCCCGCTATTGAATATCATATCGCTGTACATAACTGGACTCATACATTTTCTACGATGGATGTTGAGTCCGCTAATCATTATCTTGTTTCTTTCATTCGCTCTCTTATTGAGAAGTATGTCCCATACATTAATTGCGGAGACCAAACGTTTCGTTATCCCATTTTACTCCGTAAAATGCACCGCAAGCTTCAATGTCTATATCAGAATTCCCCATATTCTGATTACTGTATTAGAAAAACGATTGAATTTGATAGATTACTACATGAGTTCGAACTTGAACAGGAAGCTAAGTTGATATTGCGGGGTAATCAAAAGTCCTTTTTTGCTGCTTGCAGAAATCGTTTGAGTAATAATGTAAATCAAGTCATGCCCACTTTGATAGACGACCAGAGACATGAAATAACTTCGTCATTAGAAAAGGCAGACGCTTTCTCCCATTATTTTTCTTCTTTTTTTCGAAGCCCTTGCAAGGTCCCTTACCATATCCAACCTATCCTGAAGTAAATGAACAATTTAGTCTTGACTGTATAACTGAGGAGATGGTTTTACGCGCTCTGTCTTCTCTTGAATCTAAATGTAACACTTCCCCCGATGGTATTCCTAACATTTTATTGAAGAAATGTCGTTTTGCTCTTGTAAAGCCGTTATGTATAATATTCAATAACAGTCTTCTCTCAGGCATTGTGCCGACTATATGGAGAAGTTCTATAGTTAAACCAGTACATAAGGCTGGCTCACGTAATTCTGTATGTAACTATAGACCAATTTCTCTATGTTGCTCTTTGTCTAAAGTCATGGAAAAAATTGTTTTTAGTGAAGTCTATTCATATTTAGAAAATGAACAATTGTTGTCCCCTCACCAAGCAGGTTTTAGAGCAAAAAGATCGACTACCACATCTTTGGTAGAATCTCATGCTTTCATTGTTAATTCTTTTGCTCAAGGTTTCTCCGTTGATCTTGTTTTTCTAGATATAAGCAAAGCTTTCGACTCAGTTGACCACAGACTGCTTTTGCACACAGTTCATTGTTATGGTTTTCCGTCTAATATTGTTAGATGGCTTAGTAGTTACCTGAATCAACGTACCCAGTCAGTGAACATCGATAAAGTGTTTTCCAACCCTATTTCCGTTATATCAGGAGTCCCCCAAGGCTCCTCGCTAGGTCCACTTTTATTTTTAATGTACATTGACTCTGTTAAACATGTATTTTCTCCCAATATTCAGTTCTCCTTATATGCTGACGACATTAAAATAATGGGACGCGTCCCTCTTTCTGTAAATGAGATATAGATCGCTCTCAACTGTGTTTCAGCATGGTGCTCAGAGTGGAACTTGTGTTTATCGCTATCTAAATGTAGTGTTTTACACCTTGGTTCATCTAATTCTCGTAATGTTTATCATATGAACAATATACCCATTCTAGCTAGTGAATCAGCCAAAGACCTTGGAGTAATAATATCCGATAATTTTTCTTACCGTAAACATATAAATGATAAATGTAAAAAGGCCTCTTCTGTTGTGAATATGTTATTAAAAGCATTCAAATCGCCATCCCTTCCTCTTCTGACTTCCGCCTTTAAAATCTATGTACGACCATTATTAGAATATGCTAGCGAGCTCTGGAACCCTACGTCCTCGGGACTAGTGAAACTTATCGAGAAAGTACAACGCTCGTTTACGAGACGAATTCTAGCTAGAGCCGGTCATCCTATACTTCCGTACTCAGAGCGGCTATTATTGTTAGAACTTCAAACTCTTGAATACCGTCGAGCCCTTGCTGACTTTACTTTCATTCACAAATGTATCCATGAGAAATGTGACATAGATACTATTCATTTATATAAAATATCAGCTGTTGAACGTTTTTCTCGCCATTCTCATTTCTTGCGTCTTTTTCCGCCCAATAATATTAATCAATCTTTCATATCAACATGTGTTTCTCGTCAGTTATCAGTATGGAATTCATTAGATTTTGAAATCGTAAATGATCCTAATTGCAAGGTATTTAAGAACAATTTACTCAAGTTGCCTGTCAACCTAGTTTTACCAAATACTTTTGTTTCTGATAACTAAAGGCTCGTTTCTTTGTTAATAGCATTTTCTACCCCCCCCCTCCCCTAGTTAAGCAACCTTTTGCTTACACACACCGCCACTAGAAAGACAGTCCATGCATTTCCGCTATTGTTATTGTTCATTGTGAACCGAAGTTGAATATAATCTGTGCAAGGAATAAAAGAATGAATGAATAATTGTTGGATTATACTTATTCTTCAGGCTGTTGTTATACCACATTGAACAAGACGGTTTTCTCACCGAATGGTGTTGAGATCAGTGCCGAGTGTGAGCTGGACGAATAGATAGGCTCGTTGAAGATAAACAGAGAGGCGGTGGTTCCGGTCTTCCCAGTGGAAAAGAAGACCCTGGAGATAAAAATTTAAAAAAAGATCTCATTAACACTGATTACTGATTTTGTCACTGATTTTGATATAGTACTCTGACCTCGATACCAATTAAAATTTGAAAGCTCGTTTTTTTTAAAGCCAAAATACTTGAGTCATGTAAGTACAAAGTATCTTTTCAAATCCCAAATTGATATCAAATCACATGCTCAGACCATTAAGTTTTCGCTGACTATATTTTTCTGAGAGAAGAATTTTAATGAATTCATGTTTTGTTGTTTCTAGAAAAAATCAGAATAGAAAAAAACCTGAAACAAAAATTCAGGCTGAGATATAGAAAGTGAATAATCGAATCCAAACTGAAGCTTAATACAATATTTTCTTACAATCCCGGATAGCCATGACTCGAGGAGTTGACACTCAACAGGAATAGACACACTCAACTAGTCTAGAACGAGGATGTTATGTTTGGAAAAGCCAGTTGATCTAAATTTTTTTTTGTAAATTTGAATAGAGAAAACGTGGTTCGGTATTATAAAAGAAAAAATCTGAGTGGAGAAAGCTTCTCATATTGACTTCATCTCTTTTTGGCTTGAAGTGCACGGCCAACTCGACATACTCCTCGATGTCAACGGGAGCAGTCTCTTCCACAAAGACGAGGCCGTTCAACTCGACTGATTCGGTTGGCTTGCCTGCTTATTTCGATTTTCATAGCCAAAACAGACAAGACATGTACAATAGTTATATCGATCAAATTCGTAGTCAGGAGTTTTATTATGAGTCCCAATTATTTTCTGATAGGGACTGAAGGTATCACTCATATTAGTACCCTGTTGGCGCTCGCTTCCTTGCTGAGTACCAGCTTCCTACCGTCAAACATGACGGTGGTTCCGTCATGGTATGGGGTGCAATTCATGCTCATGGGTGTAGGTCCGTTGCATAAAGTAGAGGGTATCATGAACAAGGAGGGGTATCTGCACATCTTAGACAATGTGATGCTACCGTATGCTCGTGCTAACATGGGTCGGGGTTGGCAGTACCAGCAAGATAACGACCCCAAGCACGCTTCTAATGTGGTCTAGAATTGGTTCCGTCAGCACCGGGTGACCTTATTGAACTGGTCGAGCCAATCTCCGGACTTAAAACCAACTGAGCACTTGTAGGAAGAACTAGGGAGGGCACTCCAGGACAAAACTTCCAAAATGCGAATGAAAGGTTCGTTCAATTGTAGCAGGCATGGAGTGCTCTCCCTGTGTCCGTACTTAGCAACCTCGTGGCTTCAATGCCTCGCAGATGTTGAGGTATAATCGATGCTAAGGGTATGGCTACTAATTATCAGGTCTTGTTAACATTTTCATCGAGTGTAATTGTTTTTTGTTGTTTTGTAGATTTTATATTGATGTTTATGTGAAGTTATCTCAAACCGAACTTTTTTCAAATTGTCATAAACAATTCCACATATGTATACGTAAGAGGCATTCTGAAGTAATTTTCTCTCCGTGATTGTGTTTTTGGTTGTGATTAACGTTACTGATAAAAATTTTTTAGTCATGTTGTCGAAAGTTGTGGAGAAAAATGGACAAGGTCATAACTTTTTGCACGGTACTGTACCGTTTATATGATAAATATTTTTTTCTCTTTATAGTGTTATGTTATTGATATCTTTTTGTTATACACATCAGAGTGTTGTGTTATTCTTTCACTCACCTGTACGATGCGGAGGGGAATAGGTGTTATTCTTTCACTCACCTGTACGATGCGGAGGGGAATAGGTGTTATTCTTTCACTCACCTGTACGATGCGGAGGGGAATAGGTGCCCTGGCTTATACACATCAGAGTGTTGTGTTATTCTTTCACTCACCTGTACGATGCGGAGGGGAATAGATGCCCTGGCTTGGAAAAGTCGATTCCGGAAAAGAATGTGGTGAATGCACTGGGTGAGGTTCTAAAAAATTTATTCTTCGAAAAAACTTCCGGAAAAAATCGAAGGGAATTCGAAAAATTACTAGTGATTGAAACGAGACACACTTTTTATTTAGCATAACTAAGACTTCTTCGACCTTGGAGCCAAGTTTAAGCAGTTCTGCAAACATTTAGAATTTCATATAGACTTCTTGATTTATTTAAAAAGTGAAATTTTGAAACGCGGAAAAGTTTTGATTATGAAAAGCTTGTTAAAAGCGAAAAACGAATGAAAAATTAGAACTTGCAAAAAAATATTTAGCTAATCATCGAAAGAAACACAGTTGAAAAACGAAAACTAGCCCTTTTCCCCAATTTCTCGGTGAAATGTTTTAGAAAGAGGGAAAATTCATTGAATATTAACGATCAAAAGACGGACTATACTCATAAAAGTTAAGCGTGATTTTTCTGTTCATTTGTCCGTCTATCTGTATATTTTTTATTCGTTTCGACAACTCCTTGTGGTTTTTTTCTTCGCATTGTTTTCATATTCATGTCGGGTCATAGCATTTTTCGGAAAGCGATGGAGTTGGTTCTGGTCCGGCACAATGACCATATTTTTGCATGAATTTTTATCGACTAGAATAAACTTCTCTGTTTACGCTTTTGAAGTTCAATCAAAATCTGTTAGGTAAAAATCTGCAAATCCCGTAGCCTTGGAAAGTCTCAATTATCTGCCTACACACAGAAACAATGCAACCCTCCCAGCTAAAACACTGCTGCAAAGTTACTTCTACCCTGTCTTTTGCAAAACGGCACGAAACGGGGGAAAGGGGGAAGTTGGAATGTGAAATGCCTTGACTAGTCAATGAACGATGTGAAACAGCTTAGATTTGAACAGAAAGATTGACAGGGCGAGAATAGGGAAAGGAGACTCAAAGAGAAAAAAAGCGTCTCAGAGAAAAAACCCCAAGAATAATGCCAAACTGAGCGAGAAAGAAGAAGAAGGAGAAGATTGAGAGAAGGAAACTGTGAGAAACCCAGAGAGGTGTTGTGTGCGGCAGAGAGAGTGTGAGAAGGTTAAAGGAAAAAAAGAAACGGAAAAAGAAAGAGAGAATTAGAGAGACGTCGAGATAGAGCGAGAGTGAGAGAGACAGAGTAAAAAAGAGATGGAGAAAGAGAGAGAGAGAGGCAAAGCTTTTTAACCAATAAAACTCCCGATTCCCGTATATGGCTTGATTTTCCGAAGTTCGGAATATCACTTCTGCTTTTGAACAAAAAAACGGAAAAGACACTCTCGCGGGAACAGCATTCAGTTACGTGTCACTTATTCATTTCCAATGCAAATCTGTCATTCCTTTCTAGCAAAAACAATCCACTCAAGTGAAATGTTTTTGAACATTGTTTCTTGCCATGTTCAGTTACCGTAGCAATGCATTGTGAAGCGAAATTTGAGAGAGAAAGGATTAAAGAAAAGAAAAATAGAGGAAATTATAAGAAAATAATGTAATAAAAAATAGGAAAGGGTACGAATCGAAGTACGCTTGTAATCGGATTATAGTTTTTATTCACAAATAATTACTATGCTCTAAGTGTAAAAATGAAAATATTAAACAATAAGTTTGATCTTTTATATGTTAGCTGATTATTGAGAAGCGAGTAAAGTGTAGCTAAGAATCTTACAAGATTGCAAAACGACAAAAACTGGAACTTTGTTTTCATTGGAAAAAACTCATTTGAGACTTCAGTGTGAGATATGAAAAAAAGTTCTCCGCTTACTATGTTGAAGAGCATTAGAAAGGTTTTCTCAAGTGTATTCAGCGTCATTCGAAGTGTATTGTGTTTATTTTTTCGTGCACATCTGATGAATAAGGAGTTGAAGAAGAAAAAAAAAGAATAAGAAATTTGCAAAAAGGACCTTATTGCTTGTGAAAGACCTCTAAACCTGAAGTTCCGCTTTGACAAGAATGAGCTTTTCTAAGGTTTTCCGAAAGCGAGAAAAAGTTTTTTTTCATATCTTCGCCGCGACGTTCTACTCAGAAAATTGCTCATTTATTCTATATACAGGGTGTACAGAAAGTCCAGGTGGACAGTATTTTTTCCGATAAAAACTTAACGGATTGAGCAAATCAAACAAATTTTTCATCAAAGTTTATTCAAGTAGTTTGGGATATAACTGTGTTTTCAAATTTCGAACAGCCCTCCTTTCTCCTTGACACAGGCGCGGAGTCGCTTGTGGAAGGCACCCACCGTGGTGGACAGGTAAGCGACGTCAATACCATCCCACGCCTTCTGTAGGGCGCGCTTCAAACTTTCCAAATTCTTGTGTGGGGAAGCACAGGCTTTGCTCTCAAGGATCGACCACACAGAGAGAGAAAGGGCCATCCCGCTTCTGTCATGGTCTGGGCCGGGATTTGCGCGACTGGCAAGACTCCACTCGTTTTCGTCGAGCAGGGAGTCAAAATGAATGCCAATAACTACCTGAACGACATTCTCTTAAAGGAAGTACTTCCCTGGAGCCAGGCTCACTTCGCGGGACGCAAATGGACGTTCCAGCAGGACTCTGCGCCCGCCCACAAGGCTAAAGTTGTGCAAAACCAATTTTCCCTCCATGATCACATCCGCCGAATGGCCTCCGTACTCACCTGATTTGAATCCTCTGGACTTCTCTGTGTGGTCGGTCCTTGAGAGCAAGGCATGTGCTTCCCCACACAAGAATTTGGAAAGTTTGAAGCGCGCCCTACAGAAGGCGTGGGATGATCTTGACGTCGCTTACCTGTCCACCACGGTGGGTGCCTTCCACAAGCGACTCCGCGCTTGTCTCAAGGAGAAAGGAGGGCTGTTCGAAATTTGAAAAGGCAGTTATATCAAAAACTATTTGAATAAACTTTGATGAAAATTTTGTTTGATTTGCTCAATCCGTTAAGTTTTTATCAGAGAAAATACTGTCCACCTGGACTTTCTGTACACCCTGTACTTATGAATGTACAAGGGCCAAGTTCATGTCGCCTCAGGCGTAATTATGCAAATGGAATATGGGAATAGTTAGTTACTTTAGGAAACAGCAGTTCCTGGGTTCTTCATAGTATGTACTAATCTATAAGGCTACTCAGAATCGCGTGAGAAAGATTATGTAATGACATGCTCGAAGTAGCTTTTGTAATATATATGTATATAAAAGCTCAAGTGACAAAAAGTTGCAGAAAGTTTAGCAAAAATCACTCTAAAAATGATTTTATTTGTCATATACAAGAAATTGACTTTTCATGATGCAAATCTTAAAACCCCTTAACACGATCGCGAAAGAAAAACCTCGCTGTGGAGCAGTCTCTCGCGGTTGCGGTGGAGAGGGCGGAATGGAGCTGGAAGGCGGAATAGTACGCGGAAGGGCGGATGATGACTTTACTTCTACCGCTGACTTAGTTTGCTTCTTGGCTTCATGGGATATGTTGGTTAGATGCCGAAGTGAATTCGAGCGAGCGTGGAGGCCTTAAGCAAGAATGGAACTCGTCAAACACCCGAATTGAAGCCAACCTAGACCTCATAACTATCTCAAAATAGAATTGAAATCATGGAATTTTTTTGCGAGTTGTGAGTACACTTCATATTTTGAAAATGAGTTTTGGAAAATAATGCTGATACATGAGAAAATTTTTCATATAATAATTGATCTTATCGTTGCCTTATGTTTTGAATCCTCAAGGTGTTTGAGTGAATTCTTTCCTTGTTAATGTTGATGATTTTCAGAATCCTAAGACCTTCTTAAACGTTTTAAAGTCAAGATGCATAAAACAAAAAAGTATGAGAATTATCTTTGAAGCAGATCCAAATTAAACTCAAGTTTTTTCTATTGTTTTTCTTGTATGGAATACATTCTTCACACTCACATCTAAGCCCTACTCAGAACCTCTGGTAGAATTTCGGCAAAATTGGAAAATTTCTCGGTATACTCTGACCCGCAATACAAAAGATCCCATTCGAACCTCTCCCGATCCGACCAAAAAGCAGCCCGTAGTAGTCGTAGGGGAGAATCCCCAGTACGACATACGGTACAAGCAAAGTTAAGAAGGCGAGCACTTGCATTATTTTGCCAAGTCCTTGCTTTCTTTAACAACGATCTATTCAAAAGTACCTCTAAACAATCATATTCATAGGTATTCGATCTAACGAAATCGCGCTGTGGGATATCCGGAGCAAGAAGAGTTTTATTATGAATTAGTGATACAGTAGAAAAACTCAGAAAGTGATCAGTAATGAGCAAACCTTACTCAAGAGGACGACGAAATGATTCCAGTTTAATTAGTATGAAGCGAAAGCATTGGGTTTTGATCTACCAGAAGATATATAAAGATATGTTTTATCGCAAGTAAATTTCAAGGTTCGGAACTTCAGACAGAAGACTCAAAGAACGAAATTGTTATGAATCAAGTTTCAAAAAACTTAGATTTTCTCACTATCGAAGTTTGTTTTCCAAGGTTTTGTGGATGTTGCGAGTAAAGCAGATTTTGAGATTTGCAAGGAAAACTTACATGGAAAAATTCTTCGTTCGAGTGGTTTCTTTTCTCTACTTCATTCTAGAAGTTTTAACTTCTCAAGTGTTTCCAAGGATATTCTTTCATCTTTGGAAACGAAGCAACTCGTGAATCCCGTTATTCCACAGAGAAGACGGAAGAGAAGAGCATGAGAATAAGACTAGCATGCAGAGACTAATTACTGCAACTTCATTTCTAGCAATGAGCTCAAGTAGCAACCTCCTTCGATAACCGAGACAAACAGAACACCAGTACGGTCACTTATCAAATTACCGAAATGAGCAGGATTCGTCGAACACTAGTAGTAATGTCTCCCAGGACTGGGGATTGACTGAAGTTACATACCGAGCAACTGAAAGGGGACAACACTAAAATTGCATATTTAAAAGTGAATCATTTCGTTTACAGCAAAGAGCGAGTAGGAAATATGACTGTATTATAGGTAAAAAAAGACAGACTTTATTAAAGAAAATGAATATCGTTATGCAGTAAAACCGAATATTGAATGACTCCAAAATGGAAAGATTCCGAAATTAAAAAAAACCAAGTTTTATAGTGACTGAGAGCACACTGAAGAAGGAAAGATTAGTATGTGCGAAGAGTTTCCTTAACACCAGAAGCTACTTTCTTGTCTGCTGAACAATACTAATGCAGTTGTATGAATACATGTATCAACAAACACATTGCATCAGGCGAGTCGCAACCAATTTCCACACGATCCTTTGCAATATTGTCCGTTTTTTTCTTTTGATATTCTCTTTTTTATTTTTTTTCCGCTTGTATCATCTCTCTATCTCTCTAGCGCTATTTTCTTCCTTTCCCTCTATCTCTCCCTCTCTTTCTCTCTCCCTATTTCCCCTTTCCTTTTTTTCCTGCCCTCTATTGCTCCTACTCGAAAGCCATGTACTCCGTTCTCGTTTTAGGTAATTCATTCACGATTTCATACATACGCATATTCTCTCTCTCTCCCTTATCGCTCAAAAAGTGAAATGTGGTTACTCGACTGGCGAGGGGACGGGGAAAAGTACTAGAAGGAATGATGTAGGTGAGGAGGGGAAGGGCGTGGCTATCTGAATCCCCCCAGGGCGAACCAAACGCCAGATGACTGAAATTAGCTACAGCTCGTGTTCTATGCCTCTTTCACTCATTTTTGCTTTCTCCATCATTTCTATTATTATAGTTGTTCTCCTCTACAAACTCTGTCTTTCTCCTTCTCTCCCCTCCCTTTCTCTATTTCTCTTTCTCTCTCTTAGTTTCTTTATTTTTTAAAGTCTAACTGGCTGTCTTCATATTTTTTTGTCGCATTTCTTTGTTTTTTCTACAATTTTTAAACGAGAGACGATTCACTCTTTTAAGGAAGATCGCCATTTAGAACTTCTTCTGCGGAAAAGTTGCCCTTTCGCTGCAGAATGACATGTACAAAATGTGAGAAACACTACAGTATTAACACTGTAATAAAACTAAAGTTACACATGTAACAATGTAGTTGCACTTCTAAGAGATGTAAAGGCAGAGGTTAAAAATATAGACAAGTAGACACAGACACAGACACAGACACAGACAGAGAAAAAGAAAGGAAAAGAGACATAAACAGGAGAGAAGTAAAGCGATGACGCAAAAAAATGAGCTACCGATATCCTAATGCATGAACTCTAATTGCCATAAAATAACTATGAGATGCATTCTTTTAATGTTCTTGGATTGATTTGCTTTTCTCTCTTGGATATTCAAAAACATTGAGAAAGTTTCTATTTTATGTTTCCCCAAATCATTGCAGTGAACTTCAGTGTTTTATCGCAAAAAAAAACAGGATAGAACTACTGAAATTTTCACGGGAAATTTTTCTTTTTAGTCATATTTGTTCTTTGATCCTCTCTTAGTAGATGAGTATGATTCAAAAATCACATGCGTAAAAAGTTTACGACGGAGTATCGAACTCAGCCGTATCTCTTTTACCAATGGCGAGCACTAAAACACCCAGAACACATTGCGATTCCATACGATAAAAAGGCCCTATGACTCTCTTATTTATTACAGTACTACAGTGTGTTATTTTGTAACCCTGGCTTCTCTGACGAACCTCCCATTCACCACTGACAAAACACAAACATTTTTTATTCACTTTTCCCATCAACTTGTTGAGCAGCAACAAATTATGTTACATTTTTTCCACATCGGGCAAAAAATAAGAAATGTTGGGTGATGCTTTATGATATCAACTCCGTTTTTCTCTACCAACCTTCGTAGGTAGAGAAGGGTTCTTCTTCCGTTCCACACGATCCTGTATAAAAAAATTCATTGGAGACAAATCAATCAATTACTGAAACACTCAAAAAAGAGAATCTAGAAGAAATTCGTGATTTACAAGAAAAAAGTATGTTTTAGTTTTTTTCTTCAAATATCGTGCTAAAATCCAAATCTGAAAAGTTTTAAAAAGAAGAGACTTGAACTTGCAGGTAAGATTATTATTTGGTCCTTCAACTGACAAGCACACAAAATATTTCCAACAATTGAGTAAGAGGTACCTTTTCATTACTTTTACCAAGAGCACTTATGAGTACGCGCTGCCTGTGTGAATTGGAAAATCAAGCACCTTTTTAAAACTTAAACTTGATGATTGCCATAATGAACAGGTATGTGCTGGTGTTCCTTTCTACTAAGTTATGAAAATCCTGCGTTCTTTATTTTTACAGCCCGGTGAAAAAGACTACTGATGAGGGGACGGATTGAAACTAAGTACGTGCATTGAAGAATAGAGAATGCTTTACAAATAGAGAAATAATATTCCGAGTTTTTAAAAAGTAATTAAAGAGAGCATAAAAGTAAATCCACAGTACCAGCTGAAGCAACACTCTGACACAAAGTTTTTAAAATCCTTTTGATTCCTCCGTCTCAGTCAAAAAGTACTCAGGAGTTGAGAAATCTCGGTAGAGCTTGCGAGTTTTTGCTGTTTATGCACACACAATAAAAGCAATTGACCAAGTAAGAAGCTACTGATTCTACCAGGTCAGATAAAGCAATTGACCAAGTAAGAAGCTACTGATTCTACCAGGTCAGATAAAGCAATTGACCAAGTAAGAAGCTACTGATTCTACCAGGTCAGATAAAGCAATTGACCAAGTAAGAAGCTACTGATTCTACCAGGTCAGATAAAGCAATTGACCAAGTAAGAAGCTACTGATTCTACCAGGTCAGATAAAGCAATTGACCAAGTAAGAAGCTACTGATTCTACCAGGTCAGATAAAGCAATTGACCAAGTAAGAAGCTACTGATTCTACCAGGTCACATAAAGCAATTGACCAAGTAAGAAGCTACTGATTCTACCAGGTCAGATAAAGCAATTGACCAAGTAAGAAGCTACTGATTCTACCAGGTCACATAAAGCAATTGACCAAGTAAGAAGCTACTGATTCTACCAGGTCACATAAAGCAATTGACCAAGTAAGAAGCTACTGATTCTACCAGGTCAGATAAAGCAATTGACCAAGTAAGAAGCTACTGATTCTACCAGGTCAGATAAAGCAATTGACCAAGTAAGAAGCTACTGATTCTACCAGGTCACATAAAGCAATTGACCAAGTAAGAAGCTACTGATTCTACCAGGTCACATAAAGCAATTGACCAAGTAAGAAGCTACTGATTCTACCAGGTCAGATAAATCGTAATTCAGGAGATCTGCCACACCGAGTATCTATAGTGACCTCATAGATCACCTCGAGAAAAAAATCATTAATTTATATCAAAAATCATCGACCATGGAGTCCTGAACAGAATTTTCCAGTTTTGAAATTTAGTTTACGTTTAGTATTGTTCAATAAGGGCACGTTCATTCGGTTTTAATTCCGTTTTGCTAACTCCTGAATTGGATTTTTTGTAGTTTGAACTAAATTTGTCCCCCTTTCACTAGTAAATATTGCCAAGATATTGACGAAATTTTTCGGAGAACTTACTCAAAAACTACCCGAATAATATTTGTCTCATTAAACCCTGACCAAAAAAATCTTCTTAAACAAAAGAACAGTCGAGGGAAGCGATTGATAACAAACATTAGTAGAAAAAACAAAAATCTAAGAAGCATGAGAGAAAACGTTTAAATATTAGGAAAAAACAATACAATTGATAAACATTTGAAGTTCATTTTCTTGAATTTTCCAAGTTCAGTCATAATTAGGTTACCAAAAAAACTTTGCTTTTTTGAACTTCTAGACATTATTGTGATAAAGACTTCTATGACACTTCTCAAAAATCTTTAAATTTAAAACAGAAGAGAAAAGTTTAACAGAAAAACCAAATTTTAATTGAACCTAAAAAAATGTTTTGTTCTAATTCGCTGCCTTAGAAATTGATCGCGAGTCATGAGTAATCAAGCTCGATTGACTGTAAAACGTACGTTTTCACATTGTTTCAGCGTATTTGCCGTAAGCGGACCTAATGTGATTTTTTTATATTATACAAACTGCTACTAATTACAGCCTGTTAACATTTGCATTCTGTTCGTAATGAAAATAGGCTGGCATATGAAATCTCTACTTCTCTGACTTCATGTCCTGTTTTTCATTCTCTCGCACTTCTCGTTGTTTACGTCGTAGTTTTAGAACAGTTCGTAAACGAAACAATGAGCTCACGTTCTCTTGTGCGACCTTTTAATTTCTTCTGCGTTAATTACACTGAGAAAAGCAAAAGTTTATGTCGCAAGCAACGAGCTAGGTGACCGGTCAACGACCTGTCATCTAGTTAAAAGAGAGATTGAACGTGCGGCTGTTGGTCTGCAACGGGTGCGAAAAAAAGAAAAAAAATGAAAAGACCATGAGTAAGTTTTCAGCTACGTTTCGAAATTGTACCATTTAAATTTTCAGAATTTGATTTAGTTTTTCCATTTTATCTATTTTTAGTTTTTTATTACACATAGAGAGTTTTTTACACATAGACAGTTTTGATTACACATAGAGAAAAACTGATCATCTAAAACGGATCCACGCAAATTGATCGCTTTTAGTACATTTTTGGACGAGCTGTTTGTGCGGTCTTTGAGCAATATATATTTTTGCTTTTCTAGTTATTTTCTCTTCTGTTTAAGCCGTATTTGCGCTTGTTCTAATCCCGTCCCATATAAGTTCCGAGGTTGATAGTAATTGTGTAGTGGTTACTGCACTCTCATACAAATGTAAACGTAAGAGTCCAGTAATGTTAAAGAATTGGTTTAAATACAGTTTGGACATCGGCGCGGGGAAACGCTAGACCAGAAACCCTTCACCGCTTTATGTACATGTTTGAAGTAGTCGATAAGGGCTATAATAATAGTTTGCCACTTAAGAGCGAGACTCTACTGCACCATTTTCTTGCGAGTGATAAATATTCGTGACAGTTCTTGAACATCATTCTAGTTTGTAAATTAGGGCGATGTATGCTATCCGCACGATCGTAACTGAATCATATACATGTCGTTTGTTAGATCGTCCCCTTTATATTGTTCACTATCTCGTTCAAATGTGATCAAATTTTCTCTTTAATCACATAAAAAATTCGATCATCTATAAAATGAGTTTTAGTGAAAGCGACATACGAACTTTGCATTTCAGGATTGAGCATTTGGTTTACTCCTTCCCTTGTGTCAATCAGAGTTCGTTCGTTCATCCGGAAGAGTCGAACACAGCCACTGTTAATCAAAATTGATAGTTGATGTAAGAGTCGAGTAACTCTCTCCTAAGATCATTACTTGAGTATTAGGCTTTTTTGTTTGTTGGAAAAGCGGGTAAAGTTTTTTTAAACTGTTCTTTTCCGTTAACTGTTTGAAATTTTACTTTTTCTTTTATGCTTGAAAAAAAAGATTCAAAAAACAAAGTTGAATGCAACATTTAATCTAACACTATTCCAAAAACTTTGAAAACAATTCTAGTATGGACTATTTATAGGATATATCCTGAACTAGATGCTAACCGGAAGCCAACAGAGACACTGGTTCGTGTTTCTAAGAAAGCGACGTTCGTGGGAGCTCCTCCCAGGAAAACTCCGTCTTCCATGGAGATGCCTTTGTAAAACTGAATCAGAAAATTGCAAAAAAATAATCCAAACTTGGGTTCGCGCAAGCTTATAATATGGCTAAAATTTCTGACCTCCTCTGCTTTGTTAGAATTGCAGGGGCTAGGAATTTTTTTGTTTGTAAAACGTTGCATTATAGCAAGCGTGCCTTATAAGTGCACCACATCCCGACTTTTTCAGGTGGGACAAACAGGATAAGGAACCTGGAAGACATCATTTGTGTCGTGCATGCGCGCGCTTCCGTCCACGCCGATCTCGCTCTGACTGCAGTACTTCCGCGCCACTTCCAGACGGTGCCATTTGCCTGCAGCGAATGGACCGTAGTAGATGTCTTGGACGGTGCCTTCTCCACAGTCGTACCTAAAAGAAACACTGCTTATTTTTTGAGTTTCGGCATTTTTCAAATGTAGACGAAGTTAATATAACCGGACTCGCGAAAGATCCTCACCAAACTATCTCGAAGCAGCTCTTCCCCCTTGACGGAACAACATCTTCCATTTTAACCCGTGGAAAAACTTTCTATTATATGAAAAATAGGTTTAATTTTTTTGTTAAATTTTGTGAAAAAAACCAGTCAACTTTATTTTGTTTCAGAGCTCTATTGTATTTTTTTTATAAACTGAAAACCATACAAACATCTGCTGTTGACATCTGCTTTCAAAATATATGTCTGGCTCGTTATCGAACACGCAAGTGAGGGATCCATCTTCGGAACTCTTCAAGTTAGTAGAAAAATTCCAACGCTCTTTCATGACGAGAGTACTAGGAAGAGGATCCCGTCATCTCAAGCTTTCGTATTCCCAGAGGCTTCCAATTTCAGGCCTTCAGAGCCGCGAGCACCGTCGCTTGTAATTTTTTGATAAGACTTGTAATTTTTCATTAATCACAGCTTCCCCCCCCCTTTCACAGACCGCAACTAAGCTTTAAATAAAATGTAGTTCATGCATATTTTTCAATCAGTAAACCTGTTCATTATTCCTCAAGGCATACACAATAAAGTGTAGTCCCAGAATACCTGAGAATGACGTTCGACTGCACGACTGCGAGTGAAATGAAGTCATCTTCTTCGAACATCCCAGCAAACATAAGAAGGCCTTCTTGTTTGCTATCATTGTATCTGAAGAGAATCTTTATCCATCTCCATTCTTTTAATTCAATATATGTATGTGCAATGTACATAATGCTTGTTTAATCATTAACATACTAACATTATCAAACGTGATAGATTATATTTAAGTTTTAATATATGTATTGACATATTCATTCATTCATTCTTTATTCCGTGCACACATGATATCAAAACAATGATGATTGCGGATATGCATGGACTATCTTTCTAGTGGCGGTGTGTTTATGAGCGAACGGTCGCTTAAGTATGAGGGGAAGGGAAAGGGAGGGGGGAGGAATGATTGATAAATATGAATTAGTTATTCAACTATCAAAAACATGAGAAAGAGGCACAATAACATGAATAGGCAAATTCAGTACATTCTTTTTGAATATCTTGCTATTAGGTTCTATTACCATTTCGTAATCCAAAGAATTCCATACTGATAATTGACGAGAAACACATGTAGATAAGAAAGACTGGTTGATATTATTACGCATAACAAGACGCAGAGGATGAGAATGTCGGGAAAAGCGATCAACGGCAGATATCTGATATAAATTTTTAGTATCTATTTCACACTTCTGATGTATACATTTATGAATGAAAGTGAGGTCAGCAAGAGCTCGGCGATGTTCGAGGGTTTGAAGGTTCAGAAGGGATAATCTCTCCGAATACGGAAGGGCGGGATGGCCGGCTCTCATTAGAATTCTTCTCGTAAAAGAACGTTGGACTTTCTCGAGCTGTTTTACTAGACCCGCAGATGACGGGTTCCAGAGCTCGCTAGCGTATTCCAAAAGAGGCAATACATAAATTTTGAAAGCAGATGTCAGAAGAGAGAGAGATGGTGACTTGAAAGCTTTCAAAATCATATTAACAATAGACGACGCTTTACGGCACTTTTCACTTATGTGGTCCCGATATGAAAATCCATCTGAAACTATTACTCCGAGGTCTTTGGCCGAGTTTCCTGATACAATGAGTTGATTATTGATATAGTAAGCATTCCGAGAATTAGAAGAGCCAAGGTACAGAACAGTACATTTAGAAGTGGACAAACTCAAGTTCCACTCTGCGCACCAATCAGCAACACAGTTCAATGCAAACTGTACGTCATTTCTAGAACAGGGAACACGACATACAATTTTAATGTCATCAGCATATATTGAAAAGAGAAGATTAGGAGGAAAAACTTCTTTAACAGAATCAATGTACATTAAAAACAACAAAGGGCCTAATGAAGAGCCTTGGGGTACTCCAGATGTAACTAAAACAGGGTCAGAGAGAACGTCATTAATACATACTGACTGAGTACGTTGACTTAAGTAACTACTCAACCATTTGACAATATGAGACGGAAAACCATAACAATAAACTCTATGGAGAAGGAGCCTGTGATCAACTGAATCAAAGGCTTTGCTTATATCAAGCAGGACAACATCAACTGGAATTCCTTGCGCTAAGGAATCAACGATATAAGCATGAGATTCAACAAGAGATGTAACTGTGGATCTCTTTGATCTAAAGCCTGCTTGAGAAGGAGACAACAACCTTTCTCTCTCAAGATACGAATAGATTTCAGTGAAAATGATTTTTTCCATAACTTTGGACAATGAGCAGCATAGAGATATCGGCCTATAATTACTAACGGAGTTCCGTGAACCAGACTTATGCACTGGTTTAACAATAGATTTTCTCCATAAAGTTGGCACGTTGCCCGAGAGAAGACTGTTATTAAAGATAATGCATAAAGGCTTGACTAGTGCAAAACGACATTTTTTCAAGAAAATGTTAGGAATACCATCAGGTGAGGTGTTACATTTGCCTTTGAGAGACGAAAGAGCACGTAGAACCATATCTTCTGTGATACAATCGACATCGAATGGTTCATTAACTTCAGGAGAAAAAGGATGCAGTAGTGGACTATGCAAGGGCTTCGAGAAAACCGATGAAAAATAACAAGAAAAGGTTTTAGCTTTTTCGGATGGCAAAGTTATTTCTCGTTTTAGATCATCTATCAACGTGGGCATGCCCTGATTGATGTTATTAACTAAGCGATTTCTGCAAGCAGTGAAGAAAGAATTCTGGTTCCCTCGTGATATCAACTTCGCTTCCTGACGAAGTTCGAATTCATGTAACATCCTATCAAATTCAGCCGTTTTTCTAATACAGTAATCGGAATATGGAGAGGTTTCAGAGATACGTTTTAACTTGCGATACATTCTACGGAGAAGATAGGGATAACGAAACGTTTCATCTCTAGGATGGGCGACTGGTACATACTTCTCAATCAGAGAATGAATGAAGGAAACAAGATAATTATTAGCTGATTCAACGTCCATCATAGCAAAAGCCTGGGTCCAGTCGTGAAAAGCAAGTTGACATTCAATAGCCTTCCAATTCGCCTTATTGAAGCATTTGAAGGAAGGGGAAGATGATAATGAAAGGGTATTGAGTGATAATTTGAATGAGATCATGTTGTGGTCACTACCACTAAAACGACCGATAACATTACATTCAGTCACAAGGGGTACATTGGTCAGCAAAAGGTCGAGAATGTTATCGTTTCTTGTTGGAGAGTCAACGTACTGAGTAAAAAAGTTATCTGTCATGAATTCAAGGAAAACTTTGTGCTGGCCTTCTCTATGCGCAATGAGATTCAACCAGTCAATGAATGGCAAATTGAAATCACCAACAATCAATAAAGGACGTCTATTAAGGGCATCAGAATGCTGAGAAAAATACATTAATAGTTTAGAGAGAGAAGAACTGGAACAGGAAGGGGAACGATACACACAAACACATCTTAGCTTATTTGAAGCAGATGATAATGATTCCTGGAATACATCAATGGTTACAGCTTCAAAGCCGTCATCTGAGCAAGTAGAAACAAGAGAACAAGGAATACGAGAAGAGACAAGGAAGGCAGCGCCCCCTCCTTTCATTGAACAGCTCCTATCACAGCGGAAAAACTGATATCCGGAATTACTTGTTATTAGCGAATCATTCTCTTGGCTTGTCAACCAAGTCTCAGTTATTCCTAATACATCATAAACGTGTGAATTTAGCAGAAATGACAGGCTATATACTTTATTTCGAAGAGAACGAGCATTAAAAGAAATGCAATTAATTGACTTAAGGTCAGCATGGTGAGGAGGGCTAAGGGGAAATGAAAACGGGGTGACACCGCCACTGACCTATTTATTCCTCGTATTGTTCCGTTGAGACCGACCAATCGCTGCAGGAGGAGAGACTATCGGCGAAGACGACCCAGTGCTCATCGGAGTCACAGTCGGCTGTGGTTGGTAGGAAAAGGACGTCGACCGTACCGGCATCAGATTTGTACCAACTACTTTCCATTTCGGTCCGTCAGGAACTTGATTTCTTTCCCTTGCGACTCTCTTGACTTCTCTTTCCATTTCGAGGCCCTCCCTTGTTAAATCTTCCCTGATGTAGGTGTGCGGAAGACCATAAAGGCAGGCAGGGCGTCTTCGTCGAATTTGCTGGAGCACTTGATTCCTCAGAGTAGAACATCCAAGGAATACTTTGAGAATTCGTTTCTTTTTCTCTGGGTCACCGAACCTCTTAAATCTTGCGGAGGCGACTTGTGGAAGATTTAGGTCCCGAGAGAGAGACTTGAGGAAGTCTTGATCTGCGGCGTCAGTCGTTTCATCTTTTTCCTGTTCAGGGAGGCCGACACAAACGATGTTTTCCGACTTTTCTTCGATCATCTTTCTGTCGATAGTCATTGCTTTGACGGCGGCGTCGTAAGCAATGATGTGGGGGGAAAGGGAGAGAAGCGAGGGTATGGCAGAGGTCACCGGCGCAGCTGGGGTGGGAGGAGAAGGAGGGGGAGAGCTCAGACGATTGACGAGCTGTTCGACAATACTCTCAAGGTGGAGTATTTTTTCCATCATCTCCTCAAGTTTCTTTTCATACGCGGGGCACTGCTTGCAAGGGGAAGGAGGCGGAGGGTTACGTTTTCCACCCATGATGAAGAAGCAACCGCTCAAGGGTGAGCCAACTAGAGAGAATGATTATAGTTTTGATATTAGGTCCGGGCGTGGCATAATGGTTAGTGTGTTAGACCATTGTGCAAAGAGTCCCGAGTTCGACTCCCACCCCGGACAGATCCACCCAAACCAAGGGGGTTAAGAAATGTTGGTAGTGCTCATGCACGAATCTGACTCTCCCCACTACTGCTAATCACACTAGCAGTGATCTAGCAGGCAGCCACTGGTTCTGCGCGTACGCTGCCGCGAGGCGGGAACAAGCGCGAGGAAGATTATTTATTTTTAGTTTTGATATTAAAAAAAACATGACAAAAACGTGATTTATTTTGTTACTTTTTCATTTTCTGAGGATTCTTTTTTCTGTTTTTTTGTGCAGTTTCAGGCTTCAAAAAATGCAAAAGAAAACGTTGGGAAAAAATATTTCTTAAAAAATTCCGGTTTAAAAATATCAGTTTTAAAACGAAATTTAAAAAAACTTTTAGTTTTATTCTGTTATCACGGATGCTGAAATCGAATAAAGTTTTGCTTCTGTAATACCGTAGAAATTGTTCCTACATAGGTTCCTAATTTTGAACTTCTTACACAAACTGAAACTATTTGATAGCAAAGGAGAAGTCTTAACCCGTTCGTGGCTTTTTTGAACAATCCAAAACTGAGGCGAAATACAGTTCATCGGGTCTCTCGACCAACTAAATTACTCGATAACAACTAGGTAAGACCATTATAACAAAAATGCATATTTAGCTACGGACTTGAACTCGACGGTTATATTCGTTTCCAGATAGGCAGATTGAAGTGAATAGAAGCGGGCGTAGTTGTGGCCGTTGAAGGAGAGAGGTGACTGTCTCTGTTCAAGAAGCTTACGCAGTTTCAGATTAAGCAACCCTCCCCCCTCCTTTGAAAGCAAGAAATAAGATGTTGTTTTTCCGTTAACAAGCTCTTGGTTATATCTAGTCGAATACAAATATTGTATGTGAAAAAAACTATAAAAGAATAGAGAATAAACTGAATTGGAATGAATCAAAATTTAAATGAAATTTAGAAACAACTTGGAACAATAAAGCCTAGTAAGGTTTTTTTTCTCCGTGAATTGTGCGCTGTGGAACATGAAGGGCAAACTACAAGTTTATCTCCTTCTCATGTCTCTTCAATTGTATTTTATGGGCTCATCGTGAAGTTCAATAAGGGAGCCGCGCTGCTTGTAAGAAACGTAAACGGATCTGAACATAACCCTTTCTCTTTCTTTCTCTTTCCCTGCCCTCGAATTGGTCGCATCTGCTCCCCTCTCGTTCTTCCTTTACCCGTCAAACCATCGTTCCCCTCCCCTCCACATCATGACTTCACTTCTTTCTACTAAATTTTTCGACTCCTCGTCCTTCTGCTCCTTCTACTCTAATTTCTTAAGAACTCTTTTAAGCTACCAAGATCCCGCATCAAATCAACTCCTGCTCGTCAGAGAAAACACCGTCCTTTTCTATGTTTTATAACTGAACTCGCACATGCGACAGTCCTCCTTTGTAAATATTCAAGATCTATTTGCAAGGAATAAATATGCAAATATGCAAACCCTATTACTATTCAAACCGGTCTAAATGAAAACATTGTTTTAAGCTGTTAAAATACAAAAAAGTTACTCGGATGTAATTAAAGGATATGCTCTGTTTCGCCCTTCGAAGAAAAACGGGTAAAAAATTTTACTTTCAATATTCTACTTACCGAAATTTCGATATGAAGGGGTCTTTCAAAGATGAAGTTTTTCTAGTCATTTGAAGGTCCGGTCCAAAACCTTAAAAACTTATATTAAGCTTTTACTGACCGTCAAGCTTCGTCGTTTCTTGGGGTGCATTCGTATAAAAATTGAGGGTGGACTGGTTCTGTGATGAGGATGATAAGTCGGCACAGGAGAAGAAAAGGTTTGAGCCGGAGCAGTCGTGATCTTAACACTTTTCTAATCAATTACATATCCTATTTTCATATTTTTCTTCTCTTTTTCTTTAGCTAGCAAGCTCTTATCATTCTTTCTCACGCTCTTGTCATTCCTAGCATTGTTTATAACATAAATTTCAAAAAAACTTAAGCTCAAAGAATTTTTTTTAACCAGTTATCAAAAACTGCATAAATTTTTCCCGTTTAAGGTCATTCAATGTGTAAAACCTGGTGAAACCTATTTTGCATAATCCTGGAAAGGGGACCTACATATAATAGTTAAAAATTAATAAATATATAGTCGCCAATCGCCTCAGATTTTCTTCCCATTGTTCAGCAATTGCATTGAAAGCAAAACGTAAGTGCCATTTGATTCTTAAAGTTCTGAAAAATAAGAACCCGAAGACACTTATTAATGTGTATAATATCTATGTTAAATCCATTCTACAACATTGCACGACAGTTTATTCTCCTCACTTCGAGAAAGACATCAAAGCGCTCGAGAAAGTTCAGAACTTTTTCACCAGACGCGTTTTCGATCGATGTTTCGGTAAGGATTACAGAGACATGCCTAGGAGTAGATTTAGGAACTACAACCTCGAGTTACCTTCCCTGAAATCTATCAGAGAGTCTAGAGACTTGAAGCTACTTCTTAGATTGGTTGAAGGTAGAACTATTCTCTCAAATAGAATCACCATTTTTACAACCTTAGACCATCCACCACTAGAGGCTCCAGTTTTAAATTGTTTTATCATACCCCTCATTATATTGCTAGGCTCAATTCTTTTTTCATTCGTTCAGCTCGTATTTTTACCCAGTTAAATTCAAATCTTGTATAATTTTTCTCAAATTTAAAACTTCTGTGAATAATAATTTTATTCTTCTCAATAGATTTACAATGCCTTCAGTTTTTGCTTTTATTTGCTTTTGTTACCACGTTTCGTTTGCTTTTATTACCTTTATTTGCTTTTAATTACGATCCAGTGCTTGCTCTGATTAGCACGTGCTCTCTGTATGTTTTGATGTACACTGCATATATATATATATATATGTATGCATTTGAAGATTTATCATCCATCTTCGACCTCTCTTCTGTCTTAATTGTGAAATCTGGAGTTATGCTCCATTCACGACGCTTTCGCTTCATGAGCATGCGTGACTAAGAGAACGAGGCAATTGAGCCTTTAATAAGCACTATCGCACGGAATAGCAATGTGTCACCGTGGTGTAATGGTTAACACGCTCGCTCCCGGATAGAGGAGAGATGGTTGCATGGGTTCGAGTCCCCCCGGTGACTAGTTTTTTTCCGTGCGGTGGTTTGATCAATTTGTCTTCTCTACCAGGCGTCACTGCCTTAAAACTGTGTAACTGAGCATTTGAAGATTTATCATCCATCTTCGACCTCTCTTCTGTCTTAATTGTGAAATCTGGAGTTATGCTCCATTCACGACGCTTTCGCTTCATGAGCATGCGTGACTAAGAGAACGAGGCAATTGAGCCTTTAATAAGCACTATCGCACGGAATAGCAATGTGTCACCGTGGTGTAATGGTTAACACGCTCGCTCCCGGATAGAGGAGAGATGGTTGCATGGGTTCGAGTCCCCCCGGTGACTAGCTTTTTTCCGTGCGGTGGTTTGATCAATTTGTCTTCTCTACCAGGCGTCACTGCCTTAAAACTGTGTAACTGAGCATTTGAAGATTTATTATCCATCTTCGACCTCTCTTCTGTCTTAATTGTGAAATCTGGAGTTATGCTCCATTCACGACGCTTTCGCTTCATGAGCATGCGTGACTAAGAGAACGAGGCAATTGAGCCTTTAATAAGCACTATCGCACGGAATAGCAATGTGTCACCGTGGTGTAATGGTTAACACGCTCGCTCCCGGATAGAGGAGAGATGGTTGCATGGGTTCGAGTCCCCCCGGTGACTAGCTTTTTTCCGTGCGGTGGTTTGATCAATTTGTCTTCTCTACCAGGCGTCACTGCCTTAAAACTGTGTAACTGAGCATTTGAAGATTTATCATCCATCTTCGACCTCTCTTCTGTCTTAATTGTGAAATCTGGAGTTATGCTCCATTCACGACGCTTTCGCTTCATGAGCATGCGTGACTAAGAGAACGAGGCAATTGAGCCTTTAATAAGCACTATCGCACGGAATAGCAATGTGTCACCGTGGTGTAATGGTTAACACGCTCGCTCCCGGATAGAGGAGAGATGGTTGCATGGGTTCGAGTCCCCCCGGTGACTAGCTTTTTTCCGTGCGGTGGTTGGATCAATTTGTCTTCTCTACCAGGCGTCACTGCCTTAAAACTGTGTAACTGAGCATTTGAAGATTTATCATCCATCTTCGACCTCTCTTCTGTCTTAATTGTGAAATCTGGAGTTATGCTCCATTCACGACGCTTTCGCTTCATGAGCATGCGTGACTAAGAGAACGAGGCAATTGAGCCTTTAATAAGCACTATCGCACGGAATAGCAATGTGTCACCGTGGTGTAATGGTTAACACGCTCGCTCCCGGATAGAGGAGAGATGGTTGCATGGGTTCGAGTCCCCCCGGTGACTAGCTTTTTTCCGTGCGGTGGTTTGATCAATTTATATATATATATATATATATATATATAATTTTTTTTTGAAGCTGTATGTTTAAACAAAAAAGTTTAAAAACGAATTTTTTAAGATCTTAAAAATGTACTACTTGTTGTTGGTAATCTCCTTCCTCGTGTTGCATCTCTGGTAAGAAGTCGACCGAGAGGGGCCTCGCCATTTCCTCCTCGGCACCCTGAAGTCTTCTAGGGGAGGAGGACTGTGTTGACGACGCCACCATATCGGGCATCCTCACCGTCTCCGCCGCTCGACCGTCTACCACTTAATCGAGTGATTCTCAGACAGAGAGTGAGGTTACTAAAATTAATTGAGATGAACACAATGAGACATTTTTTGTCCGTGTATGAAAACTTTTCAAAATCTTTGAATTTTTATTATGAAAGCTTGTTATTTGCTGAACAGGGTGTGGCCACTCTCTATGAATTTTTTCTTTGCTAATTTGGTCAATAAAAATTATTAGTGAGAAAAAAGGATGAGAACTCGGGTTCAGAATTTTTGGTTGTCAAAATACATTTATTGTGAAAGGAAAATTTTTCTGTTTGCAGAGCATGAAAGAAAGTTGACGGTGTAAGTTACCATTTTGCATTTTGAGTACTGAGTGACGCGCATCGTGGAGGTTAATTAGACAGTTGTGCCAGTGAAGAGATGCGGTGTGGTTTCGTGCAAAGAGTTCGGACGACGTTTATTTAAAGCGAAACGTCCGAACTCTTTGCACGAAACCACACCGCATCTCTTCACTGGCACGACAAAGACTTTAACTGTCTAATTACCATTTTGCGTTAACCCAACTTGAGTGGATTCTCTAACACTGTAATATCTGAAGGAGTAAAAAATCTATCAAATTTATTTCTAATCAATTTGTTATTTCTAATCAATTTGAAAACCAACTGAAAGAAGCCTGTTTCTCTTTCCAGAGTTCGAGAATCTTTGTTGTTAAGATATTAGTCCTTTCTAAAATTGAACCATTTGGAGCTTCCGGTCTACTGATTTTCAAAAATCTGGTACATGAATATCCGGCTTTGAGAACTCATTCGTTCACTATTCACAACTGTTTTTTCTCCTGTTTTTCCTCAGGTTTTCACATCGTGAAATATTTCTTGAGTGATTGGATGAATAAATACGTTAACGAAATCGCTGATAAAATTAAAGTTTTTATAAATAAATAAACGGACAGATGCATGTGAACGAGTCTTGACTAATTTGGTGACCATCCCAGCAGCCACACTCGTATGAGGAGTCCGTGAGAGACAAGCACAGCTGTTGGCATCTCACCGCGGTGTCAGAGCACAGACCTGCAGACAATGCCGTCAAAAGAAAACAATCGATATTGGAACTCTATCAAAATATACATAAAAATGAACAACGAATTCTTAGTGTTCTTTAATGAAGAGGTGGTACAACCTAAAAGAGTTTAAAAAAATTATCTTTAAACATATGCCTTGTTGTGGCTGGCCCAGTATTTGTTCAGAAAAGAGTACATTTTTATCCTGGTAAGGATTATTCTGGACCCATTTCTTTTTTTAAAAGTTTAAAGAAAATTCATTTAAATGTATATTTCTATTCATTGGTTTGATTGACCCAAAATCACGCAACGCTCACAAGTAGAGAATCACGTTGTTATTCAACTTGAACAGCTCTCGGTTTACTAATTTTAGCTCTCGGTTTCCTAAAAAAAGTATCATTCTATAAAATGCTTTAGCGCATGATTTATTATTCCTTCCTTCTGGTGAAATGTTTCTAGCAAATGATGAAGGAACTTTGAGAAGTCTTTTACAACAAAGCTTTATTGAATTGGAGGAACTCTGTATCCCTTCAGCTTTCTGTGCATAGAATAAGAAAATAGCCATGTCGAAATGCAAACTATGCCCATTTATCCTTAAATCCATAACATTTTAATAGTTGTCGGTAAACTAAGTATCAGCCTAGCGATTCGCTTAGCTTGCTTACAAAATGAGCAAACTAAGCGAATCATTTATTCCATATGTGTTTAATTGACTATTCATTCCTACTAATAATCTTTCTCGCGCTTGTTCCCGCCTCGCGGCTGGGTACGCGCTCCCCTGAGATGCAGGAAAGACCTATCCTAGTAGAAACAGTGGCTTCCAGCTAGATCACTGCTAGTACGATTAGCAGCAGTGAGGAGAGTCAGATTCGTGCATGAGCACTACCAACATTTCTTAACCCCCTTGGTTTGGGTGGATCTGTCCGGGGTGGGAGTCGAACTCGGGACTCTTCGCACAGTAGTCGAACACACTACGATTATGCTGTTCATTCCTACTGTCATCTCAAATAATTTTTTAAAAAACTCAATTTTTAAGCTATAGCAAATTAATAAACCAATCGAATTCACAGCTTATGTTGCATGAAGCAAGCATTTTGTACTCACTTTTCACAAAGGATGTTTTCAGCTTTCTATTATGTTCGAAAATTGTGCGTTACTAACTTTGAAGCAGTGCATCAACAAAAGATCATGACAAATCTAATAGAATATTCGGTAGTAAGAGGGTGTAAAGTGTTGGAATGATTCAGATAATACGGTTTCAAGGAGTTCAATATCTGTTTTTGAAAAAATTTCATTATATTTAAGAGAGCCGTCAAAAGTTTAAACTTGACTGCTTTAGCAGTTCTAAACAAAACGTGTAGAAAGAGTATGTAAATTTGCGGGATAAAAACAAATTTTTCCGTTTTCGATGTCCCTAAAACTTTGTTGAACAGTCACATTAATTGGGTTGTAAAAACCACGGGCTATCATAGTTCTTACTTCAAAAACAGAAGTAGGTACTAAGACTGCACTTAGGAAATCAAGAGTGAGACTGTAGTTAATAAAAAACTTCATTTATACTGCACCTTGGAAACCCCATTGTTTGTGTGAACTTTTCGAAAACTTCTTCGTTAATCAGTTCAGAAGAAATTCGAAAGATTGGTACAAAACACTTTCGTTTGCGGTTTAGTAGTTTGAATTGATTCGGTTTCTTCTCCAAACTTTAATATTTCTTTCTTAATATTTTAATATTTTGATTCGGTTTAATACAAAACACGTTTAAATTCTTCCCTTCTCCATTCTTCCCTTCTCCAAGCAAGTGAGTCGGTCGCGTCCAAGACTTTTCCTCACGATTCCCTTGACTCAACTATTCTCGTCTACTAACAAAGCTACTGGTCTTCTACTTCTACTTCGATTTAGAGGACTCTTTGGAAAAATGAGGTTGAAAAGCTAAGCGGTCCTATTAGGACTCTTCAGCGCAACGCCACAGTTGCTTTTTTTCCTCTCTGTTTTTTGTTTTTTCCTCTTTTTTTCTTAATCCTCTCTGACCACCATGTTAGTGATAACACTGAACACGTTATCCTTTGGCAACAAAGATATGAATATGAATATGAATTGGCTGGCTACTCAAATTCATTCATTGATGTAATATGGTATTTCAGGAATTGAAAAGATGGGGCTGATACATAATTCTAGTCTTTTATCGTTTTTGTACGTTTTTGTATGGCTACCTCGATGAAGCAATCTAAAGTAGGGTGTTTTGGACCAAACTACAGTTTTAATGAAGTTGAAGTAAAACGGAAACGAAGTGAAAACTGTCAGTTAGTTTATTTGTCGTTTATCGGGCCTGAGGGCATAGAACTGAGCCGTGATTGAGGCAATTAGAGAAATTTGTCGGGCGTGTTGCTGGATCTTGACTGGAGGGTAGCCAAAACACTAGAGAATTTAATGAGATTTCGAGGAGAGAAGGAGTGAAGAGAAGAGAGTAGCTAGATGGAGACAGAGTAGATACTATTCTAAGAGAAAAAAGCCGTTAGAGAGAATAAGAGCGAGTTAGAGGAAGAAAAAAAAGTTAAAGAGAAAAAAGCGAGAGAGAAGGAATCAAAAAGAGAGAGAAAGCGAAAAAAAGATGAAATAAAACTGAGAAGGAGAATGAAAGAAGACACATCTTCAAATTCTAAGTTACACAGTTTAAAGGCAGTGACGCCTGGTTAACCAACTAAGAGAATAAGGCATACGAGTCTTTCTCATAACACTATCGCACGGAATAGCAATGTGTCCCCGTGGTGTAATGGTAACACGCGCTCCCGGTTTCAGTCGAAATGGCTGGGTTCGATACCGTCCGATGCACTAGCATTTTCTGTGCAATAGTTAAATCATTTCATTTCATTTCATTTATTGTTCCATGCAACATTATAAACAATATGACGAAGTCGATAAGACAAATTAGAGCATGGACTATCGAACAGAAAGGAACATCATCTAAACACTGATGCTGGAGACAATCTAGTTAGAAAAAAGAAAGATGGAAAAAAGTGTTCTATTGCTAAAACCTACAGATGAACCAAGGAGTTTATGCTAAGTAGTGAAGTATCGATACGTTCAAATTTTTCTTTAAATAGAGCAGAGCTTTGCAATGACTTGACTTCACTAGGAAGAAATTCCCATATAGAAATCGATCTGGATACAAAAGTAGACAATCTAGCAGGATAGAGAACGAGGAGTCTAATGTTCAATTGGTGACCATGCCGTGTATTGTGCTGATGAGGATTAAGTGTATACAAATGAGAAGTGTCTATGGATAAGTTTTAATGAAGGCTCTTATGGAGAAGACATAGATCTCTTATAGTGCGACGGAGTTCAAGCGATTCAGTACCAAGAAATTTCAATCTTTCGGGGTAGGAAGCATTGCCAAGGCCACATATATAGAAAACTCTTCTAGTGTAATTACGCTGCACATATTCAATATCATTGAATAGTTGTTTGGAGATAGGTGACCAAATTTCCGTACCATACTCGAGTATAGGACTAACATTAACATTGAATGACTGGAGGAGAGAATGGGATTTAAATTTAAATGCTCAGAGGATCATATGTATTAGCTAAAGAATAAGCTTTTTTTGCAAATAATCTCTATATGAAGCTTGTAGCTCATATTACCATCAATCGTTATATCTAAATTCTTAACAGAAGAAGATTTGCTCAAAAAGAATTATTGATTTTATAATTGAGCTCAACAGGTTGTTTACCATGGTGCAAAACAGTACATTTAGTAGGAGATAGATTTTCATTTCATTTCTTTATTCCAAGCACATGAGATATCATGAAAAACACAAACAAAAACAAAGTTAAATGCATGGACTTTCTTCTAAGTGGCGGTGTTTAGGGGTTGCGGTATAAATGAAAAAGAGGGGGGGAGGGTGATATACTTAAAATCGACCATTATATTAGTCATGAACGAAAGGTTTAAGTAACATCTTTTCAGTAGGCAGAGATAATAAATGTTTTTTGAAACTAGCAGTATTAGGTGTACTGACGATCTCAAAAGGTAATGAATTCCATACTGATAGCTGGCGAGAAACACATGTAGAAATAGAACATTTGCTAATATTATGAGGTGTTTTTAGCCTGAGCTCATGAGAATGGCGAGAAAATCTCTGTACTGCAGACAACTGAAACAAGTTCATAGTTTAGAGTTCACATTTTTTGTGGACACATTTATGAATAAATAAAAGGTCAGATATAGCACGACGATATTCGAGAGTTTCTAGGCCTAACATGGAGATTCTTTGTGAATAGGGAAGTCTGGAATGGCCAGATCTTGCTAGGATTCTTCTTGTAAACGACCGCTGAACTTTTTCAATACATTTTACTAAGCCGGGGGATGAGGGATTCCATAACTCACTAGCGTATAAAAGAACAGGTCTGACATAAATTTTAAAAGCTGAAGTTAAAAGAGGCGGACATGGTGACTTGAAGGCTTTTAACATCATGTTAACAAGAGCAGAGCCTTTTTTACATTTGTCTTCAACATGATTACGATAAGAGAAACGATCACATATGATTACACCAAGATCTTTGGCAACTCTACCAACTACTAGAGGTTGACTGTTCATGTAATAGACGCTGCGAGAATTGGATGATCCGAGATGAAGTACATTACACTGAGATATGGATAGGGAAAAATTCCACTCTAGGCACCAATCGGTTATACGATTCAAAGCTAGTTGGATATAATTACAAGAGGTAGCGCGTCCCATTATCTTTATATCATCAGCGAATAAACAAAATTTGATAGAATCGGGGATAGCTTCTTCAACAGAGTCGATGTACAACAAGAATAACAACGGGCCTAAAGATGATCCTTGAGGTATACCTGATATTACGGGAATTGGGTCGGATTATCGATCATAACTGTTTGTGAGCGGCCAACAAGATAATCAGTTAACCATTTAACGATTGGAGAAGAGATACCAAAAGATGCTATCCTATATAGAAGTAATCTAAGATGAACAGAATCAAATGCTTCACTGATATCAAGGAATATTATATCGATAGGGATGCTTTGGGATAACGAGTCAACAATGAACGAATGAGATTCAACTAAAGAGGTCACAGTAGACCTCCTAGCTCTAAAACCAGCCTGGTAGGGCGATAAAAGGTTCTCTTTTTCTAAATAGCAAGAAACTTCCTTAACAATAATTTTCTCCATAACTTTTGATAAAGAACAGCATAGAGAAATAGGCCTGTAATTGGTAACTAGATTCCGGGAATTGCTCTTGTGTACTGGTTTTACTATAGATCTCTTCCATAGTAGGGGAACAGAGCCAGTAAGAAGGCTATTATTAAAAAGGATACATAATGAATTAATCAGAGCAAAGCGACATTTCTTCAATACAATAATAGGAATAGATTCAAGTAAAGTGTTACGCTTAGATTCAAGAGAAGATAATGCTCGTATTACCATATCTTCGGTTATATAATCGAAATTGAACGGCTCAGTAAAGATTGGTAATTTAATTTCAGGTAATGGACATTGAAGAGGTACAGAAAATACGGACGAGAAATAGCGAGAGAACTCATCAGCTTTCTCTGATGGGGAAAATTTTTTCATTTAAGTCACTATCGATCAAAGCGGGAATAGCATTATTGGCTGTACTCAAACGGCTCCTACAAGCCGCGAAAAATGATTTCTGATTACCTCGTAATATCAGTTGAGATTCTCTTTTAATTTCGAATTCTTTGAGCTTTTGATCAAACTCGGACGTTTTTCTAATACAGTAATCCGAATACGGGGCATTTCGAGAAATTCGTTGTAATTTAACGAACATCTTACGTAGATTTGAAGGATAGCGGGATAAATCGTCTCTAGGATCTACAGTTGGGACAAACTTATCAATTAGAGAGTTAATGAAAGAGACAAGGTAATTATTAGCAGATTCGACATCTAACAAGCCAGATATTTGAGTCCAATCTTGCATAGCTAATTCATACTCAATAGCAGACCAATTCGCTTTAGAAAACAGCTTAACAGAATGAGAAGATTTTGGAATAGTTGCAGATAATGATAAACTAAATGAAACTCCGTGATGGTCACTACCATTGAATCGACCGATTACATTACAGTCCGACACAATATTCACATTGGAAAATACTAAATCGAGAATATTATCATTCCTAGTTGGAGATTATACATATTGGGTGAAAAAATTATCATTCATATATTCAAGAAACATTTCATGTTGACCGTTTCTGTTGGATATTTGCTTACACCAGTCGATATACGGAAAATTGAAATCACCAGTAATCATTACAGGGATCTTATCAGAACCATTTGGATTATTCAGCTCACATTCAAAGTAGTTCAATAACTTTTATAAAAAAAGTTCCATTCTATGAAAGAAAGTTCCATTATAAAGTTAAGTTCCATTCTATGAACCAGTCGCAAATGTTGTTTATGGCTAACTGCAAGTCACTCTGACGTGATGGGACTTCGGCAAACAACTTAAGATTGTCGAAAAAAATGCTATAGGATTACCTTTTTTAAATATCGTCTATGAATAGCAGAAACAATAAAGGGCCAATAAAAGAGCCTTGAGGAACTCCACTGGATACTACTGCGGGGTGAGAACAAACGCCATTTAAAGATACAGATTGTTTAAGATTGTCTAAAAAGCCAATTATCAACTAACTTAACAATGGACTCGCTGATACCTAAACTTTTAATCTTGTATGTCAAAAATCTATGATCAACGCAATCAAAAGCCTTGGAAATGTCGAGAAATATAACGTCGACGGAAGATCGTTGAATTAGATGGTTTATCATGAAAGAATGTGATTCAGCGAGTGAGGTTATGGTTGATCGTTTAGATCGAAACCCGCATTGGAATTGTGACAGTAGATCATTATTCTCAATACAAATGTACAAGTAATAAATTGGCTAGATTTTTTTCGAAAACTTTGGACAAGGAGCACGTTAGAGATATGGGTCTATAGTTGGAAAGACTCGACGACCCTCTTACTTAAGGAATGGGTTTGACAATTGCGAACTTCCATGAATCAGGTATTTGTCCGGTTATAACACAGTTATTGAAAGGAATTCTGAGAGGAGCTAAGAGAGCAAATGTACATTTCCTGATAAAAATGTTTGGAATAAGATCAGGAGAGGTGTTAGCCTTATTCTCGAGTTGCGAAATAGCTTTCTGTATCATGGAGTCATCAATGGAATCGAGGTTCGATAAATTTCCACGAACATAAGGAGCCGGTAATAAATTTTGTGAAGGAATGGAATAAACGGAAGAAAAATAAGAGGAGAACATCTCGGCTTTCACTGAAGTATCAGTTATTGCCACATTGTTGCTATCAGAAACATTGTACGATTCATTAAGATTTTTGAATCGGTTCTTTCAATACGAAAAGAATTTATTGAATTTGAATTTATTTCTTTTTGTTAAGTTTTCTTAAAAATTTTTCACATTTTTCTATGAAAAAGTGAAATGTCTGTGAATTGACTACATGTGAATTTTATCTATTTTTACCTGAAATGCAACACGAACTGTGCAATAAATCATTCATTCATTATTGCGATTTTCTCTTAACACAAGTGATGCTTATTTAGATGTCTCAAAAGCATATAATTTATCGGAAAATTCGTTCGAAACCTTTCTACAATATTCAGAGTGAGGAGCTCTAGCACAAACGTCTTGTTGTTTCTTAAACAGCTTCTGTAGTTAGTAAGGATAACGGCTTATCAGGGGGGTAGGTAAAGCAATACGTTTAGGAACGTATTGGTCAATCAAACTACAGAGATAATCGCACGTCTATGCATATGCTTGGTTAATGTCTAAATAAGAAAAAGTAAGAGTCCAGTCATGTTGATATATCGACATTTTGATACTAGACCAATCATCAAAATAATATAATTGGCTGACTTTCGGGATCAGGAGTTGTAGAACGTGGAATACTAAACGATATGGCATTGTGGTCACAACTCGGAGTGAACATTCCACGAAGAAATAACTGGGTAACCACATAGAAGAAGATTGAGGATATTGTTACCACGTATCGGGAAGTAAACCGATTGAATAAAATTATTATCACGAGAAAAAGCGAGAAGTTAAGAAGCTGATAAATCAATTGAAGACGTCAAGTTTTCCCAGTCAATACACGGCATGTTCATGTCCCCTATACAGCTATTGAAGGAACGTCAGATCATTTATTAGACGCGATAAATTCCATCAAAGGTGCCATAATTGAATCGCTAGCACTCGGAGATCGGTTAACACACATTAGGCGTACTCGAGGGTAGAGAGAATTGACTGAAAGCTCAATAGTAACGGCTTCACATTCATGACAAGAAAAATAAGATACGAGAAATGGACATAAAATGGACGCTGATAAAATAGCTACTCCACCGCCTCTATTACTGGCAGCACATTTCCGATCTGATCTAAACAAGGAATAAGGCTGACCTGAGAGTAATAGCAAATCGGAATCAGAATCTAGCATCCAAAGTCTCTGAGTAACAAACACTTTTGTACAACGAAGAAGATAGAAGAAGTTGTAGGTCGTACAGTTACGAATAGAGCGACAATTGCAGTAATAAAATTTAAAAAGATCATTGACCGAATTGACTGATAAATCGAACTTTAAAGGCTCATTATAAATACTCGCACCAGCATCAGCGATATCCTATTCATCATACTGTCCCAAAGAACTGTTCTTACGCACGCGAAAAGGACGTGGATGAGAAAAATGAACAATTCTAGTACCATTCGAGCTTTGTCGTTCCTTTCTCGAACGGTCCTTTTGCAGTCTCTTCCAAGCTGAAGTCCTTCCCCCGTCAAATCTTCGCGAGCGTAGGGCCGAATAAGTTGCCGTGTTGGGACGAAGAGATCTGATCTTCCGAAGCATTTCTGTACGAAGAGAGGGGACCGGGAGGTGCACTTTCAGTATTCTCCGTTTGCTGTCTGGATTTCCATATCGGAGATGAGTGATGGACTTGTACTTGAGCGCATCAGAAAGAGTTGGAAGACCGAGTTCAGAAACGAGGGCGACGAGGAAGTTTCCATCAGAGGCATCCGTTTCCATGTCGTTTTATTTTTCAGAAAGACCGATGAAGACGATGTTATGAGCTTTTTCTTCGAGTAGGGGCCTGTCTTCTTGGAGCACTCTTTTCACAGCAACGTATGCGATCAGATCAGGTTGAGAAACGGGAGAGAAAACTGGATTCGGAAAAGTCGACTGAGGTTGAGAGAGAAGGGGAACCATTGAGGCGAAGGAGTTCATCATTGAAGTCACGGCCGTCAGAAGTTGAGCAATTTGGTCACTTTGGCGGTTAATTTTTTCAATCAACAATTTGATTTCGGCAGAATTTTGAGAGAGTACTGCGCTTGTAGAGGAAGCAGGCATGATAAGAGTATTTTTGAATCATTTGTCAGATAAGGCACAGTAAAGATGAAAGAATTATTACGAAAATAAAATTATTTTGATATGTTACTACTTCATCTGGACCTATTAGGGACAATGGGGATTTGAAATCTTCGTTGGACGATTCACAGCAGACGTCTTTTTTCATTGCAGAAAGCATGGTCTTAGCGATAATAAAGCATAAGTTCTCTCATCTGTTCCTTCTTTTTATACTTTACGCGCGTTATGCTTTACTCTTACGCTTTGCATGATGTTTTACTTTCTTCACGGTCACAAAGCAATCTGTCAACCACCTCACCTAATGCTTTCGAAATAAAAAAGATCTGCTCATCTTACAGTACTGATTTCCTCGGCAAATAATTGCCTGAAACAGGCCCTTGGACACACTCAAATTTGAAGTCACTTGGTATTTACAAGACAAAGCTTCGATTTCATATACTTCGATTTTTTAGTACCTGATAATTGTGAGGTAGACTTATCCGAGTTAGCCGCCCTATGTCTACTATCAACATCTTGTCGGTAAATGAAAAACTCCAGCATTTGGTTGCAAGAAAGACCTTTTCTCATTAAACATAATTAAGTTCCAAAAATAATAAATATTTGCGTCTATGGTAGGATGTAAGCTAAGTTTTTTTGTTGAAATTCAACATTTTGAATCAGCGCTCTGCTCTAATAAATGTTTTTTTTTTAGTTTTGAAGGCGTTCAAAGAAGGTTGAGAATTTCTTTAATTTTTAGTAGTCCTTTATTTATGTTCGATGGTGTTCGATTCAGCTTTCCATTGGGAGTATGCTTCAGTTTTCAATTGAAAATCTGCTTAAACTTCCAGTTGAAGGTCTGCTTCAGCTCTCAATTTAGAGTCTGTTTCAGCTCTTAATTTGGGGTCTGCTCCAGATCTCAATTGGGGGGTCTGTTCCAGCTCTCAAATTGGGGTCTGTTTATGCTTTCGATCGGGAGTCTGTTTCAGCTCTCAACTGGGATTCTATTTCAGTTCAAAAGTAAATATGATTCAGTTCTCATTTAAATAGATGATTCAATTCTAAATTTCAGGGTCTTTTCTAATTCTAAATTCTCGCATCTCCATCTCGGAGGTCCATCCATACTCAAGACTTCCTGTTGTGTGCTTTAAAGCTCATAAAATATCCAGACAGAAAGCAATATATGCGAACTATTCTATTTCATTCTTCCCTCCTTTCTTGTTACGGAAATGAATATCCGGGGCGTAATGCGCAGCAGCCATGATGATGCAATGGAGAATCCAGAGAAATCAAGAGATAATTCCGAGATGGATGTGGAGTGAGAGAGGGACGATATTAGAAAGAAATAGGGGGTCAGCAAAAGAGAGAAAATGAAGAAACCGAAAGAGGAAAAAGAGGTAGGAAAATGGAAAGGATAGAAATAAAAAGAAAAGAGAAGAGGGTAAAAGAAAACGAAAACATGAAAGACTGACCATGCGGGAAAGATTTACAACAAGAAATCGAGAGGAGCTTGATATCAAAGAGAAAAACCAGAGTGACTGAGAAATAGCATAGAGAGGAAATAAGAAGCAGAAATGGTTCGTAGCAAGATTCCTGAACGGAAATCCCTTTGGTTTCTCGCTTCACATGCTTTTTTCGTTGATCTTGAAAAATATATCTATTGCGCACTTATCGCCCCTTCCTGTTCTCTCCATATCTTTCCATTTGTTTTCCAAACTCTTCTGAAAAGCGTTTAATCTCTCTTCCAACCATTTCTTTCTCTCTCTCTTTTTCTCTCTTTTTCTCTTCCTAATTCATACTTTCCCTCTGTCTTCTCTCTCTTTCTCTCTCTCTCTCTGATTATCTTTCTCCCTCGAAAGCACACATAATTTAATCGTGTAACTCTTCAAATTCTAAGTTACACAGTTTAAAGGCAGTGACGCCTGGTTAAGATGACAAATGATTAAACTCTCGCACAGAAAAAAAGCTAGTCCACCGGGCGGGATCGAACCCAGACCATCTCGACTCAAACCGGGAGCTTGAATAGCAATGTGTCCCCGGGGTGTAATGGTAAATCACGCTCCCGGTTTGAGTCGAGATGGTCTGGGTTCGATCCCGCCCGGTGGACTAGCTTTTTTTTGTGCGATATTTCAATCATTTGTAATCGTGTAACTGCATGTATATGTTTGCAAACATGTTCTCCGCATGAAACATTGGCATATAAGCGGAGAATCGGATTATTTCAACCCTAATATCATGCGAGTCTACAGAAGTTGAAGATCCTTGAGCAAATCATATCCCAAACTTCCACCCAATACCAAAAATTATTGCAGTTCTTAGTTTTTCGCTTTCTGTAAAATGTATTCAGAACGGGTATATATATATATACAGCTTCAAGGTGACAAAAGAAGAGGAAATCTACTCAGATTCCTAAGCACAAAAAAAACCGAATTCTAGAGAGTTTACTAAAACAATAGAATCAAAAACTTGCTAATGTCTCCTTGTGAGATTATACACAACAAAGATTTGGAACATCAAAGGGTTCCGACATCTCCCCATACGTCATATTTTCGCTTGAATGAGCTAATTCAACAATATCTTTCTTATTATTTCTCTCTGTTCTTTTTTCTATATCTTTCTTGATCCTTGAATATCTGTATACCCGCTATCTAGGTGGCTCAGCACATATTTTTTTAATATAAAATGTCTCTGTATTTTAGTTGTGCTTTTTGATCCTTTTCAAGTCTTGTTCCCTCTAACCTTTTCAAGTCTTGTTCCCTCTAACCTTTTCAAGTCTTGTTCCCTCTAACCTTTTCAAGTCTTGTTCCCTCTAACCTCTGAAATTGACTACAACCATGAGCATTTTGTTCCCTTGCTTTTCTGTTTCTCATTCCACTAATTGCGGTCACGTTGCCCACTACAACATGCGTAATCCTTCATGTGTGACCTATGCTTCTTCTCTTTCTATCTCTTCTTTTTCTTCTCCTTTCACAGCATTATTTTTATCTCTCTTTCAGCTCTTTTTCTCCATGTATTTTTGCCTTGCTCATTCTTTCCCATGCCCCTTAATCCTAGTTTTTCTTGGTGTAGTGAATGCTCCATTTGCTCTTTCCCCCCAAAATTTGCATATATTCTTGTGAGCTCAAAGCAATACATTCATCATTCTTGTTGTTTTCCATCGAGGAGAAGAAAGAGTGAGAAGATATTTGATGAAAGGATAGAGAGAGAGAGAGAAAAGGAGAGAAACAACGATACAGAGTAAAAAATATGAGAGAAAAAGAAAGAAATGAATAGGAAATTAAAAAGAGAGAAAAAGGCGAGGCGAAGTAATTTTTAAAATCAACAGTAGTGTGAAGAATGAAAATTAATAATAATATAAAATAGTGAGAACTTGAAGAATAATTCAGTAATTATGAGTGAAGCAGAGATGTTTCAACCAGCAGCTTCAGAAGAAAATTTGTTGTATGGCCCTTAAAATGTGCATTATATTGTGTACGTGTGTAGCTCAGTGGGTAAGAGCATTCGCCCGGAATGCGAAAGGTCGCGGGTTACACGATTTTTGCAAAAGTTCTGCGAACAGTCCGCTCCTCTGCTTGATACAAAAATCCGTTGCTTGAGATCAACGAGGAGTAGGGTATACTCTTATTTACGAATTTTTCTAGAAAGAAAGTTCTTGAATATTGGTTTAATGGTTTTTGAGCATTGCAATAAAGATAAATAGAATCATAGAGAAGAGTGTAACTGAGGAAGTCCGCCCATTCCCCTCTCCTCCATTCTACGTGATAGAGAGAAAACATAACAACATTATTCGCAAACACAGGGTAAGTTAATTCAATTATGGAAATGAAATTAAGCGGACTTGATGAGAATAGATGAATACTTTACCCTAAAAGTATGATGAATGAAAGTAGAGAGAGAGAGAGTTAAAGAGAGTATGGAAGAGAAAAGAAGTAGAGAGAGAGAGTTGAAGAGAGTATGGAAAAGAAAAGAAGTAGAGAGAGAGAGAGTTGAAGAGAGTATGGAAGAGAAAAGAAGTAGAGAGAGAGAGAGTTGAAGAGAGTATGGAAGAGAAAAGAAGTAGAGAGAGAGAGAGAGAGAGAGTTGAAGAGAGTATGGAAGAGAAAAAAAGTAGAGAGAGAGAGAGTTGAAGAGAGTATGGAAGAGAAAAGAAGTAGAGAGAGAGAGAGAGAGTTGAAGAGAGTATGGAAGAGAAAAGAAGTAGAGAGAGAGAGAGAGAGAGTTGAAGAGAGTATGGAAGAGAAAAGAAGTAGAGAGAGAGAGAGAGAGTTGAAGAGAGTATGGAAGAGAAAAGAAGTAGAGAGAGAGAGAGAGTTGAAGAGAGTATGGAAGAGAAAAGAAGTAGAGAGAGAGAGAGAGAGTTGAAGAGAGTATGGAAGAGAAAAGAAGTAGAGAGAGAGAGAGAGAGAGTTGAAGAGAGTATGGAAGAGAAAAGAAGTAGAGAGAGAGAGAGTTGAAGAGAGTATGGAAGAGAAAAGAAGTAGAGAGAGAGAGAGAGAGAGTTGAAGAGAGTATGGAAGAGAAAAGAAGTAGAGAGAGAGAGTTGAAGAGAGTATGGAAGAGAAAAGAAGTAGAGAGAGAGAGAGTTGAAGAGAGTATGGAAGAGAAAAGAAGTAGAGAGAGAGAGAGAGTTGAAGAGAGTATGGAAGAGAAAAGAAGTAGAGAGAGAGAGAGAGTTGAAGAGAGTATGGAAGAGAAAAGAAGTAGAGAGAGAGAGAGTTGAAGAGAGTATGGAAGAGAAAAGAAGTAGAGAGAGAGAGTTGAAGAGAGTATGGAAGAGAAAAGAAGTAGAGAGAGAGAGAGAGAGAGAGTTGAAGAGAGCATGGAAGAGAAAAGAAGTAGAGAGAGAGAGTTGAAGAGAGTATGGAAGAGAAAAGAAGTAGAGAGAGAGAGAGAGAGAGAGAGTTGAAGAGAGTATGGAAGAGAAAAGAAGTAGAGAGAGAGAGTTGAAGAGAGTATGGAAGAGAAAAGAAGTAGAGAGAGAGAGAGTTGAAGAGAGTATGGAAGAGAAAAGAAGTAGAGAGAGAGAGAGTTGAAGATAGTATGGAAGAGAAAAGAAGAAGAGAGAGAGTTGAAGAGAGTATGGAAGAGAAAAGAAGTAGAGAGAGAGAGTTGAAGAGAGTATGGAAGAGAAAAGAAGTAGAGAGAGAGAGAGTTGAAGAGAGTATGGAAGAGAACAGAAGTAGAGAGAGAGAGTTGAAGAGAGTATGGAAGAGAAAAGAAGTAGAGAGAGTGAAATGAAATGATAGGAGAGGGGAGATAGATATAAATACAAACTGGAAACAACAAGTTTGAAAGTTGCAAAGTATGAAGACAAGATAAAACTGATGTAAGAGTGAGGTACAGTGAGGACGAAAAAAAAGAAGAAATAAAGTTATTGAGCGTTAGAATATCACTTTTAACTTTGCAATCTGATTTTCTGCAATCTGGTTTTTTTGAACGCTCCAATGTCTCACCACGAAAACATGCCTACGGTAAGAAGAAAAACACATGCATTCTAATGGAGTGTTAGAATTCGCGAAAACATAATGAAACATAACGATATCCCGTTTGAACTCTCTCGCTGCAAGAAAAAAAGACATCGCTGCTCATGTCTCGAACGTTATATTTCTCTCACTAATTGTACACATTTTAGGTTAGAACAAGACGTTCACGCAATTCGAAAAAAACGGGATATCGTTATGTTTCATTATGTTTTCGCGAATTCTAACACTCCATTAGAATGCATGTGTTATTTCTTCTTACCGTAGGCTTGTTTTCGTGGTGAGACATTGGAGCGTTCAAAAAAACCAGATTGTAGAAAATTAGATTGCAAAGTGAAAAGTGATATTCTAACGCTCCATTAGTTAAGAAAAGAAAGAGAAAATGAAAATGAAAGAGAGAGCAAGATACGAAGAAGTGTACCACAGAGCAACCGTTCTTTCGTGTTATTTTCTGTTAAGTCGGAAAGTTTCTTTGATGTTTCTGCCCTCACGTAATTTTCAGGACAACAGAGCAACTCATTTATTATACAATATAAAGCAGTGACTACAGACTTCACTGAAGCTTCCGCGGCTTCGTCTCTGGGGAAATTTTCAAATTAGCAATGAGGTTGGAGACACACCGAACATTCTTCTCACCAACTTTCTCTCTCTTTCTCTATCTCCATTTTTCTTACTATTTTTGCGAGTATTTCAAAATCGTGCAAAAAGAATCGAGAAAAGCTGCTCCCTAAAACTTTAATGCTTCCTTCATATACAAAACTTTTCTCAAATGAAAAACACCAAAAGGAAAAGGGAGAGAGAAAAGAGACTTGGAGACGAGGAAAGCATAAAGTGATAAAGAGAAAGTAAGAAGAATAGAGAGAAAAAATTAGATAGGTCTTGAAAGCGTTGACGAATAAGACTAGCATATACATAGTTTCCGGTTGATAGTGAATATGGTCTCAGAAGTGAGGAAAGTGATGAAGGTCGGAGCCGTCAAATTTTTTTTTTAATTTGACTCAAAATCAGAAAATAATATGCAAGTTCGTGCTAAACCCATGCCTACATATAATAAGCTGCGAAGCGATAATAAGCAAGTAAGAAAATTAGGTCTGGACTGTAAAATACATAGATTCCTCTTTCTTCCACTTGCTCTCTAATCTTTTCTGTTTTTTAATCTTCTCTTCCCCCTTCGATTCGGGTTTAATATTTCAAAATCTTTTGAAGATCTCATTATTGCGATTAACTGGCGGCTACTCGTGGCCGTTCTCCATATGTGCACGCGTCAAATCCAATAAGAATGAAGTGGAGAAAAATAAAGAGAGAGAAAGAGAAAAATAGCGAGAAAGAGATAGAGAAAGATAGGTAGAACATGGAGAGATAGCAAAGAAAACAAGCAAAAAGATAAATAGAGACCAAAGAGTAGTGAGAGATTGTGAGATAGATCCAGAAATCTTTTAAAATACATATAGTACGGAGAGTGTGCTAGATTTTCAACCAGAGATACAGCCTGAGGCGAGAATGTGAGCTGAAGAACGGGAAAAGTAAGTACAACTTTTGGATAACTAACGAGAAGTGGACAAATGTATTTGCTGTTATATTGCAAGATGGGGCGCTCTGGTTTTCATAGTTACAAAAATTTGTTTGAACATAAAAAGACAGGAAAAAAGAGAGAGAAAGAGAGAAAAAGAACAATAGAGTGAGACAGAGTCAGAATGAATTCAGAATTGAGTTGAAGTGAAATTCCAATAGAAAATTCGATGAGGAACTTGGGAAGGTTCAGAATAAAGACCGTTTTGAGTTTTAAAAAACAGTTTAACCGGGACTGTTTACATTTCAAACATAAAAAAAGTAGGGTTGATGACTCAGTTAACCTATTTCAAACACATTCTTCGCTTCTCTTCTACCGGAGAAAAAATAAAAGAGAAACTTCTGGGGTCTCTTTCCTCGGATTTGAAAGATTGCCCAAGATGCTTTTACATGATGCCCCAAATGCTGCACATAAGAACGCGTGAAGAAGATTCATGTTGCACGCATTGATAGGAAAGACCTCATGTTTTTTATATACTAGGAATGATAGTGAGACTTGAAGAACGAGAAAAGCAAGAGGGAGATGTATAGAAAGAGATAAAGAAGAAAGAGACAGAGGGAGACAGAGACAAAGACCGAGACAAACAGATATAGAAAAAAGAGACAGAGGTAGACAGAGACAAAGACCCAGACAAACAGATATAGAAGAAAGAGACAGAGGTAGACAGAGACAAAGACCCAGACAAACAGATATAGAAAAAAGAGACAGAGGGAGACAGATACAAAGACCGAGACAAACAGATATATAAGAAAGAGACAGAGGTAGACAGAGACAAAGACCCAGACAAACAGATAGAGAAGAAAGAGACAGAGGGAGACAGAGACAAAGACCCATACAAACATATAGAGAAGAAAGAGACAGAGGGAGACAGAGACAAAGACCGAGACAAACAGCTAGAGAAGAAAGAGACAGAGGGAGACAGAGACAAAGACCCAGACAAACAGATATAGAAGAAAGAGACAGAGAGAGACAGAGACAAAGACCGAGACAAACAGATATAGAAGAAAGAGACAGAGGTTGACAGAGACAAAGACCCAGACAAACAAATATAGAAGAAAGAGACAGAGGGAGACAGAGACAAAGACCCAGACAAACAGATATAGAAGAAAGAGACAGAGAGAGACAGAGACAAAGACCGAGACAAACAGATATAGAAGAAAGAGACAGAGGTAGACAGAGACAAAGACCCAGACAAACAAATGTAGAAGAAAGAGACAGAGGGAGACAGAGACAAAGACCGAGACAAACATATATAGAAGAAAGAGACAGAGGTAGACAGAGACAAAGACTCAGACAAACAGTTAGAGAAGAAAGAGACAGAGGGAGACAGAGAAAAAGACCCATACAAACAGATAGAGAAGAAAGAGACAGAGGGAGACAGAGACAAAGACCGAGACAAACAGCTAGAGAAGAAAGAGACAGAGGGAGACAGAGACAAAGACCCATACAAACAGATAGAGAAGAAAGAGACAGAGGGAGACCGAGACAAAGACCCAGACCAACAGATATAGAAGAAAGAGACAGAGGTAGACAGAGACAAAGACCCAGACAAACAGATATAGAAAAAAGAGACAGAGGGAGACAGATACAAAGACCGAGACAAACAGATATAGAAGAAAGAGACAGAGGTAGACAGAGACAAAGACCCAGACAAACAGATAGAGAAGAAAGAGACAGAGGGAGACAGAGACAAAGACCCATACAAACATATAGAGAAGAAAGAGACAGAGGGAGACAGAGACAAAGACCTAGACAAACAGCTAGAGAAGAAAGAGACAGAGGGAGACAGAGACAAAGACCCAGACAAACAGATATAGAAGAAAGAGACAGAGAGAGACAGAGACAAAGACAGAGACAAACAGATATAGAAGAAAGAGACAGAGGTAGACAGAGACAAAGACCCAGACAAACAAATATAGAAGAAAGAGACAGAGGGAGACAGAGACAAAGACCCAGACAAACAGATATAGAAGAAAGAGACAGAGGTAGACAGAGACAAAGACCCAGACAAACAAATGTAGAAGAAAGAGACAGAGGGAGACAGAGACAAAGACCGAGACAAACAAATATAGAAGAAAGAGACAGAGGTAGACAGAGACAAAGACTCAGACAAACAGTTAGAGAAGAAAGAGACAGAGGGAGACAGAGAAAAAGACCCATACAAACAGATAGAGAAGAAAGAGACAGAGGGAGACAGAGACAAAGACCGAGACAAACAGCTAGAGAAGAAAGAGACAGAGGGAGACAGAGACAAAGACCCATACAAACAGATAGAGAAGAAAGAGACAGAGGGAGACCGAGACAAAGACCGAGACAAACAGATGTAGAAGAAAGAGACAGAGGGAGACAGAGACAAAGACCGAGACAAACAGATATAGAAGAAAGAGACAGAGGTAGACAGAGACAAAGACCCATACAAACAGATAGAGAAGAAAGAGACAGAGGAAGACAGAGACAAAGACCGAGACAAACAGATAGAGAAGAAAGAGACAGAGGGAGACAGAGACAAAGACCCATACAAACAGATAGAGAAGAAAGAGACAGAGGGAGACAGAGAAAAAAGACCGAGACAAAGAGCTAGTGAAGAAAGAGACAGAGGGAGACAGAGACAAAGACCCAGACAAACAGATATAGAAGAAAGAGACAGAGAGAGACAGAGACAAAGACCGAGACAAACAGATATAGAAGAAAGAGACAGAGGTAGACAGAGACAGAGACCCAGACAAACAAATATAGAAGAAAGAGACAGAGGGAGACAGAGACAAAGACCGAGACAAACATATATAGAAGAAAGAGATAGAGGTATACAGAGACAAAGACCCAGACAAACACATAGAGAAGAAAGAGACAGAGGGAGACAGAGACAAAGACCCATACAAACAGATAGAGAAGAAAGAGACAGAGGGAGACAGAGACAAAGACCGAGATAAACAGCTAGAGAAGAAAGAGACAGAGGGAGAAAGAGACAAAGACCCATACAAACAGATAGAGAAGAAAGAGACAGAGGGAGACAGAGACAAAGACCGAGACAAACAGATGTAGAAGAAAGAGACAGAGGGAGACAGAGACAAAGACCGAGACAAACAGATATAGAAGAAAGAGACAGAGGTAGACAGAGACAAAGACCCAGACAAACAGATAGAGAAGAAAGAGACAGAGGGAGACAGAGAGAAAGACCCATACAAACAGATAGAGAAGAAAGAGACAGAGGGAGACAGAGACAAAGACCGAAACAAACAACTAGAGAAGAAAGAGACAGAGGGAGACAGAGACAAAGACCGAGACAAACAACTAGAGAAGAAAGAGACAGAGGGAGACAGAGACAAAGACCCATACAAACAGATAGAGAAGAAAGAGACAGAGGAAGACAGAGACAAAGACCGAGACAAAGACCGAGACAAACAGATAGAGAAGAAATAGATAGAGGGAGACAGAGACAAAGATTGAGACAAACATATATAAAAGAAAGAGACAGAGGGAGACAGAGACAAAGACCGAGACAAACAGATAGAGAGCAAGAGAGCAACTTCATAGAGTTAAGAAGAGAGATTCATAGTATTGAAAGAATATTGAAAAGCCAAGGAACTCTCTAGTAAGTCTTTTCGCTCATCTTGAAATAGTCATGGATTCTTCAGAAAAATGCGATATCAGAGGAAGGATACAATTCCGTTGCTTAACAATCTTTTTTTGTTTGGTGTGAACATGTTAAGTATCTGACGGATATTGCAGCACGTTGAAGAGTCATTTTTAGTGTAGCAGAGACTTCAAGTCTTAGACTCTATTGTTTTAATCTTCAGCTTTCTATAACCTACGATTTTTTTTTCCAATTTAAACGCTTTATCAAGATCAACAAGCACTTCGGGGAATCATCGATTATGGGATCTGAGCGTTGAGCGGAGGTTGAGCGAGGCAAGCAGTAGCGATCGAAGTGCTATTCTTCCTCTTCTGTCGCTCATCATGGCGCTACGATCCCGGAGCGCCAAATATTCTCGGGAAAGGACTCTCACAGACGAGGAAAGAGACGGTGCGGGAAGCAACCACTTACGGAGGGGGACGAATGAGAGAATGAATAGAATAGACAGTAGTTTTTTCCTGTCTCTCACTCTCTCTCTCTTTTTTTCTCTCTTCCTCTTTCTCTCTTCCTCTCTCACTTTTTCTTTAACTCTCTCTTCATCTTCCTCGTTTTCTTTCTCTCTCTCTCTGTGCTTCCTTCCTTTTCTCTGTTTCCCATCTTACTACATATTTGTCTTGCTCTTAAGCTTCTGCACAAGTCAAATAAATTTAATTTCATTTATAACGTAGCTTTTCTGTAGAATTCAAATTTTCATTGAAGCTATTACGAAGTCAAAAAGCGTTGTTGATTAAACGTGTAAAACTAAATGACTTCTAAAAAACAATGTTTCTTATCTCTCTTCTAATTATAAACATGAAAATGGTAGAAAACCGATGTTGCTGAGAGAAAAAGGGAAAATAAATTTGAATCGTGGATCCTTTTTCAAAAGTTGTAGTGTTCTATGATGGCATCGCTCAACATGCTTGCTGGAAAAAGGTCTTTATTGTCTCCGCTTATTTTACTCCAGAAACCCTTTCCAGCCAAATTCAAATCACATTCAACACCAGATAGCCTAGCCTGTCTTATTAAATTGTTTCTACATAAATGATTCTTTGACTCATGTCTCTTTTTTTTCTCTTTCTGTTACTGTAAATTTTCTTTAATTCTTCCGTCTCTAGGTCTTCTCCTTTCTATCCTCCATTTTCCATTTCTCTCATTCTTTCTCTATTTAGGTTTTTTTCATTTCTGTGTGGTGCCCTCACTCATTATCTACGCCCTGCCACTTGGTATGAACTCTCTCTCTATCTCGGTCTTCCTCTTTCTCACTCTCTTTCTCCATATCTATCTTTCTTCCTCTCTCATTTCTATCTCTTTCTATTTTTCTCTTTGTTTTTCTAAAAACTTTTTTCTCTGTCTCTCACTCTACTCATTATTTTCTACTTTCCTTTTCTCGTCCCATCTGTGCCCTCTCGGTACGCCGAGGTCTGCCCTTTCCCTCCCCTCTCTCAATAATAGAATCAACCATCAGGAAAGCCTAAATTCTGAATGAATGCATTACGGTACGATTCAGTGCCTATTGCTCCAGTTTCAAATCATGAGAATAGGGTGTAACATCAGGAACAACTCTCTCTCTCTCTCTCTCTCTCGCGTCCGCTCATTCACGTGTCGGCTTTAGTATATCGCGAGAGTACAAAAATAAAGCCGAGAATTCATAATAGTCGAAATACTTGCATAGTTAAAGGTACAATTATGAAGAAAGGTGTCACGGGGAGAGACAGAGAGAGAGAGAGAGATAGAGAGAGAGAGAGGCGTGAGAAGAAAGATAATGATACATAGAAGAGCAACGAGAAACAAGAAAAATGAGAAAGACTGGGATATATTGAGAGAAAGAGAAGAGAGAGAGAGAGAGCGGAGCAAGCCACAAAGAGATAAAAATAGAGAGAGAATTTAAAGTCTAAAAAAGGAAATACTATGCTGGTTATGCGGCTGACGACGTGTATTACTTGCACGCACCGGGAAAACTGGAGACAGCAAAGAAGAAGAGAGAAACGATGCCTTTGGAGTTTCATGCGGGAATGTTTAATGAGAAAGTGTAAGGGAAAGAAATTTTTATTAAAAAGATGTTTTAAAGGTTATTATCAAGTACAGAGAAAAACAACATATATATTACAGAAATAAAGAGAGAGAAATAAATAGAAAACGATATTGAGAGGAAAAGAAATAAAGAGTGTGAGAGAGATAGAATTAGAGACATAGAAAGGTAAAAATAAGACTTAAGTAAATAGGTTAAGTAGCAAAGAACGGGAAATATGAGAAAATGCTTTGAGAGGAAGGGTCGCAGAGAAAAGAGAGATAGGAAAAATAGAGCGTAAAAGAGAGCACAAAAAAGAAAGCAAAGCAAAATGAGAAAGTAAGATAGTTTCAGAGGAAGCACTTCGGAAAAGCAAACAGACAAGCAAAGTAGTTGTTCATTTCTATCGAGAAAATTGCCGGAAACTGTGAGATAAAAGACTGAAACATAGGTCAGAGATATCGAGAAAGAGAGTGTCTAACATATTTCGAAAGATAAAGAGAAACATAAAAGGTGACAAAAGGAGAGAAGATAGGGGTTTATAGAGTAAGAGAGGATGATAGAGAGTAAGAGATTCGAAAGAAAAACAAGAGAGAAGAAAAAAGATGAAAAGAGAGAGATACAGAGGTAAAAAGTGAGGAAAAGAGAGAAAAATTCTCTGAAAGAGAATGACAGAGTAAACAGTGATAAAAGTTGTTTGACAACTAAGTAAAATACGTGTGTTCTGCTAAGAAGATAGGGAAAAATTTTTTAGGAACTGACAACAAAAACCTGAAGCCAATTGAAGATGAAAAGGGAGAAATGGAGAAAACATGAAATAATTAAACTGAAAAAGTTATAGAAAGAGAGAGAGAGGTAGAGAGAGAGGAAGAGTGGAAAGGAGATATCGGCAGAGAGAGTGAGATTCCGAGAGCGCCCAAGATACAAAGAGAAATGAAAAGACAAAGGATTCTCGGGCGACAAACTTCTGAGTTTTAGACTTTTTGTTTTATATATGAACAACCTTGAAAACAAATTAACATCAAGCAGAAAATTATAATCAGAAACGAGCAAGAGAACCGAGGAACTACATGAAACAAAGTTCGAGCTCTGAATGGCAAGAAAAGAATTCCAAATACCGCTTTCAGGAATTTCCCCAACTGTCAAAAAACACAACAAAAAGTCATGAAATTGTGAATCCACTTCAATACAGCGTGTAATTTCTTGCATGAACCGTTTTTAAATTTTGTATTCAAATGACTGAAATGTTTTTACAGAACGATTTTTCAAACTAAAAAGCTTACTCTCCATGAAGTTCGTAAAAATAATTATGTCAAAACAAACAACATGCTAAAACAGGAAAAAAACATGCGAAAACAGGATGAACCATTTCAGAACAAGGAAGAACAAATTTAGAGCTAGAGTGAATGAATGTAAGTCAGAGAGAAGGTATCACCTTGGAAGGCAGTAGATGCCTCGGTTCTCGGAAGAAGCAGGGAGACGAGTAACACAACCAACCCCGACACCAACTCCATCTTCGACTCAAACCAACTCCCAACTCCGAATTGTTGCCGACACCAGTTTACTTGAAGTTTTTTTCGTAGAACCTGCAGAAAATCAAACCTGGTCTCGAGTTCTTACTTAAGTTTAATTTGAATATCTCAGAAGTGACCCTGACTTGGACGAATGGGTGGCCACTAAGCTGACTTGTCTACTACAAATAAGGAGGCACTTGCGGCCTTTAACTAGGAGAAAAGAAAATGACAGGAAAGAAGTTTGTAAAGAGATAGAGAAAAGAGAGAATATGCAGAGAAAGAAAAGCCTCTAGGAAGCTAGGGAGTAGACAATATAAAACACAACAGGTGGAAGTAGAAGAGCAGAGAAAGTATGATGAAATGAAGTAACAGGCAAAAGAGGCAAAAGCACACCTTTCTCCAGGTTGTCATAGGCTGCGTGGCATTGATCTACGAATAGAGAGAGAGATTGAAATAGGGAGGGAGGGAGATGAGGGATAAACATGGTGGAGGTCTATCTATTCTTTCCATTTCTCTAACATCTATTTTTCTATTTAATGCTGAAGCTAAAGATACGGAGTGGATGGAAAACTGGTGAGAAGAAAAACGAGAGAGAGAGAGAGAGAGAGAGAGAGAGAGAGAGAGAGAGAGAGAGAGAGAGAGAGAGCTGGTTGCGTTAAAAAGTAAGGGAGAGATAGAATCAAAGAGAAAGAGAGACTGAGAAGAAGAGAGTGTGCGGGAAGGATTGAAAGATAGTGAGGGACAGATAGTGCAAGAGTATAAACTCCGCCTTCATTCCGCCTTCATTCTGCGAGCAAGTGTGAAGTGCTTCAGAGAGTCGGCTATGAAATCAGACAAGGTCATTAGCTCGGTATCAACGCTCTTAACATCTGTCCATCTCAGGACCAATTATCTTTATTGCAAATTACTCAAGGACCGATTCTCCTGATTGCTGAGTATTTCACGAAAGAATTTTTTGAGTAATGATGACTTAAAAACCGATTCTGTTTGTTTCTGACGATTCTAAGACGGATTCTCTTGAGTGTTGTTGACTTGAAAACCGTTTTTCTTGACTTTTGAGGGTTTCTCAGACCGATTCTTTTGAGTGCATTTGCCTAACGTTGAACTTCTTCTAGAGTGGATGTTTTTTGGACCAATGCTCTTGAAAGACTGCATCGAAGTAGACATGAAGACGACCGGGCTGAAGACCGCACAGAAAAAAAGCTAGTCCGCCGGGCGGGATCGAACCCAGACCATCTCGACTCAAACCGGGAGCGCGTGTTACCATTACACCACGGAGACACATTGCTTGAAAAAAAAAACTGAAGTTGTTTCATGTTTACAGATCTTATAATTGTTAAAAGCGTACAACTGTACACCCTCAACTTCTATTGCACGTATTTGGAAGCCCTGTTTTTCGGACTCAAAAAGAGTTTCATCCAAGCTTCAAGGAAGAAAGAGTATGCATGAATGAATGTCAATGACTCGCTCCCATGAATAAGTCATGCCAAGCACGCTATGTCGCAACAAGAGACGCCTGGAATAGCCCAGAATAATTATTAGTCGGAAGATAAAAAAGTTCTTTAAAGCGTCAAACCCAACTTTTTTTTCAACTATGAGCCTTTGGACGTGATAAACTCCATTATTTTCTCAGAATAACGAAGACATGAAACGCCCATTTTAGGCGTAGAATTTTTCGGAGTAAAAAAATTATCAGGAAGGATTGGTTCCGAGTTAGTTTCTTTTGAAAACAGAGTTTAATTTGGGCGATTTGAATTCCGGATTCGAAAAAAGTCAGAGAACAAGGAATCGACTGCACATAAAGCTCTGCGAACAAGAGAATCGTGAGTTACTCAAATTTTTTGATGAGCAACAGATTATTCTGAAAATTGTAAAAAAGGGCTTTCAGAGTACTTCATGAGTGAGCAGTAAATCTGAATATTCAAGTGTGATACTTCATTGAAGCTAAACCGTAACGAATTACCTCACAGAGCTTCATTGAATTTTTAATTTACCAATTTGCTCAGACTTAGTTACTGCACATAGATTTTCATGAAAAAAGTTATTAGTTATACTTCCGATTCATGTTATTAATACATGTCAGATGCAACTTGTTGGTGTTAATAAATAAAAAAAGATTATTCATTAATTAAAAAAGCGTTTTGTGTGGAAACACGGAACAGAATGCTTTAAAATTTCGGTTTGCCATTCCACATATTTTATGAGTGTTCTTGAGTTTATTGAGTTCTGTTGTTCGCAGCTCTCAATTATTCCTAGCAAGGATCGAATGAAGATTTTTCAATTGCTTGATTTTTTGTAGAAGCATTCAACTTGTCCGATGTCCGATAATCAACTTTTCCTAACTAAGAACGTCAAATCTTAATCATTATCAGATTTTGTAATCACTCATTGTCTAATTCAAATGGTATTTTTTCCTACAAGATAATTATAACGGCTCACTCCTAGACATTATTCATATTTCAACTTCAATTTCAATTTTATTAGGTGAAAACATTACATGCGGCAACGCATAAATTAATCACATGGTACGAGAGATTAAACAATTGAAATGTTTAAATTACATAAATAGGTAAAACAATGCAGATTACATCCAGGCAAACATATATCATTCATCAACTCTATTAATTTCGGTGAATATACGAGCTGATCGTATAGAGAAGGCATTTCTTCTGCAAATAGTTATCGGAGCAGGGTGGATTATTTTGAAAAGTGCGCCTCTAGTGTTGGACGCTCTTATTTCAAAGTTGTGGTGCGTCCTGTCAGAGAGTTATTTTTTTCCAAAATCAGTTCAGAAGTAGTTTGAGGTCGTTAGATTCTCTAACAGAGAGAAGAGATACTAGGCCTAGTTGATTTTTTCTCGTCTGACTACTTGGCACATTATTAAACGAACAACCAAAGCACCGGCGAAAAACGCGACGCGTAAAATAATTTTGAACCTTCTCTAGTACAGCTATGTCCTCAGCGAAATGTGGGGAGTAAACAGTTGTACAGTGTTCTACAATAGATTTAATGTATATCTTGTAAGCGTTAACATGTACATCCGGTTTACGACTCTTGAGAACTTTAAGAATAAGATGACATTTACGCTTTGCTTTCTGAGCTATTATATATACTTTATCGCAATGGGTTAAGTTTGGGTGTAAGGGGATATTGGATCCAGGTTGAAGGTGTTGACCCGAGCGTGTCATTTTGATAACTAAAGTGAGAAAAATAAAACGAAGCACAGTCGAAGGCTGATTGCGACCATGATGATCACGAGCCTTTTTGTCTGCGCTGAACAGTACACTTGAGCAATAAACTTGTCAGATATCATTTAAGACTTTAGTGAGCGTACTGCTTGTTGACAAATTTTGAATACTTATTTTAAAACTGTTAAGATGATTGGTTTTTTTATTATAAAACAGCTATATTTTAAAGAGATTGTAATTCAGTTAAATCAGCTTCCTGAACAGGTGGACTGATTCAGTTTTGAGCACATCGATACTTAGATTATTCCACGCGTCACAAACTCGTACCGGTAACATATTAGAATGAGAAACAGTATTACCGGTATTACAGTATTACCGGTATTACAGTATTACCGGTATTACAGTATTACAGTAAACAGTATTACCGGAGAAACAGAAACGTACCGGTAACAATATATTGTTGAGCAATGAGAAGAAAAAGTCAACTTGTTGTCTACAATAAATCCTAAATCCCGAATCTCGTTGAGGTAGGGTAGGGAGTGACTATTTATATAATATGGAAAATGAGGGGAACTCTGGGTACCAATTCTTAACACAGCACCTTTTGGTAGATATAAAGGCAATTGCCAAGCGTCGCACCACTCCACTATGGTATCAATTATTGACAAAGTCGATTTAATTACAAAGGATCTCGCTCCTCTTTCTATTGATCACATAACTATTAAGCAAAACACAGTAACTGACTCATCTAAATTTTTCGTTGATTACCGTAATGGGGATTTCAATTCAATAAACACTTTTTTAGCTAATATTTCTTGGTCGTTCATTTTAGATAGTTTAATAGATACACAGTCTAAATACGACTTTAGAATCTCAAATACACAAGTGCTATGTGAGTTGTTATTCTTGAAAGGCAAGACAATTCTCAAGAGATGTGAGTTACGTTTAACGTAGGGAGTGGGGAGGACTTTCAGTAGGACTTTCAACACTATCCATGGAAACGTTATTGTGGAGAATTTTGTGAACAAAACAAACATCAGCGATTCGGCGGCGATATTCAAGGGTTGAGAGGGACAAGGTCTTCAATCGAGTAAGGTAGTCGGTAGCAAGTAGTCCGGCGAGAATGAAGACTCTTCTTGTAAAAGCTCTCTGGACTTTTTCGAGTTCATTGATCTTGCCGATGGCTGTTGGGGACCATATTTCGCTGCCGTATTCGAGGAGAGGGATAATGTTGGTCTTGTAGGCACGAATATAGACCACCATACTTGAGGTTCGAAGAGAACGAAAAATCACATTCATCGCTCTAGTAGCTTTCAAAACAGTTACGTCAATGTGATTAGTGAAAGAGAAAGCTGAATCAAAACTTCATCGACACACGGAAGAAGTACCGAGTTTATATGGTATGGGTTAAGCAAGTTGTTAGGTCCACAGTGCATTATGAAACATTTAGTGATGGATACTTGCAATGACCAGGATTGAGAAAAATCGTAAACGGTGTCAATGGCTGTTTGTAAAATAGTTGAAGACTCAGAAAACAATTTCACATTATCGGCGTATAAAAAGCAACGAATCGGAGAAGGAAGTAAATCAACAAGATCATTAATGAAAATTGAGAAGAAGAGAGACCCCAGACAACTGCCTTGAGGGACGCTAACAATAGTGATTTGAGGGTCGGAAAGGCAATCATTGACTTAAACATGATATGATCTACTGGAAAGAAATGATTGTATAAGCGACAACAGAGAGGATTGGACACTGGACCTACGCAATTTATGTAAGAGAAACCTATGATCAACAAAATCAAACGCCTTTGTAAAATCAATGAGACAGATATCAAACGGAATTTTTCTGGAAAGAAAGGACAGATATTCAGCATGTGATTGCACGAGCGAGGAGACGGTGCCCCTTTTCCGTCGAAAGCCGGATTGATTAGGCAATCATACACACAGAAAAAATTGATCGCCAATAATAAGGTTCAACGCATATTGATCACATTTTGAACATTTTTGGTTGCGCTGAGAGCGCAGAAACTGAACATTATATATTTATCAGTATGTTTTACCTAAGCCGTTTTTTTTTTCTCAGTTTGACTGCTATGGTTGAGGTTGAGTATGTTACTTCACATATATTTTAATTTCAACAAAGAAGATTTCGTGTTTTTTTTTGCATTCTTCATTCCGGTTTTTTTTTGTTGCATTCTTCAAAGTTTAGATTTGACCTTTCGAGAATGCCAAAAAATTAGGTGTTCATGTCTTTTCTGATGACTCCGAATGCTTGCAGGTCAGAAATGAACTCATCAGAAGATCAGCGCAAGGTTAGAATGAGAGAAAATTTTACTTAAAACGTAATAATGGTATTTTATTTTCTCCTCGTGTTTTCAAAATGCGTTTTTATATCTTTGCTACTTAAGATTAAAACCAGAACCGGTACTTGTGTAGATCGACGTAGGATCCGCCCCTCTTCCCCCTCGACGGGCGGAGTCGCGGATTTATGACAAATTTTTATACGGTCTCGTTAGCCTAAGCCGTACGGCCTCGTTAGCGTAAACTATTACTAAGCCTAAGAGTAGTCATAAATCCGTGACTCCGCCCCCCGAGGGGGAGGAGCGGAGATCTGGACAAGTACCCTTATTTTAATGTAAAAATAACAGCGAGAGGGATATGGAGGAAAATGAGAGAGAACAGGAGCAACGTCGTACATGGGGGAGGAGCCTACGTCTAACTAGATAAGTGCCACGGAGTGATCTGAACAACAAAAGCTTGAGATGGCTTTCCTTTCATCGCATCATGCCTAATAATTTTTTTAAACCAGTGTAATAGAAAGAACAGTGTAATATTTTAAATGTGCTTCGACTCCTCTGTTTTTTATTTGTTGATGTTATTGAAATCTTTTCTTCTCGTTATTTCGACAATGATCGAATCATGCTTGTTGATTTTTTTTTCCAAGCAGTCACCCATTACAGAGAACCTTTAAGTTTTTTTTAAATTCTGCTTTGACTCTTCTGTTTGTGTTCATCGATATTGTGATGGAATATTTTGATTGAATATTTTTCTTTGGTTATTCCGTAAATGCTTGTTTAAAAAGATTTTATCATGCTTGTTGGAAAAAGTTTGTTGATTTAAAGTGTTCATTACATTCCAAATAAAAACGCAATTTTTGTTTTGATTTGGAAGAAAAAAAAGGAAAAAAATTTAAGAAAAATAAAAAAAAGGAAGAAAATCTCGCAAGTTATGGGCGAGGTTTAATACTGCACACTTTTTTGCAAGTGAACAATATTATTGACCACAAGTGAACAGTTTCGCAGTTCGCGAATTAGGGCGAATTGGGGCGAGTTTTACTACAGACTGAACAATATAAAGGGCATTAACCACATCGTCCCCTTTATATTGTTCGAAAAATGTATCAAAAGTGATCAATTTTTCTCTGTGTGTAATCGCAATCAATTCACCGGAAAAACCTTGTAAAAGCTTATTTGATAATTTGTTTTCGATGTCTCTCTAGCAATTAATTACGAAGCCGAAAAACCAGCAAGCTTTTTTTCTCAATGCTGATGATTCTACAGATTTGAAGATCATCATGATTCGTTTTGAGTAACTTGACTTAAACGCAAAAAAAAAACATTGTGGATCTCGTTGTGGAAGGGTTGAGCTACCCCCAACGTCTCGCTGAATTTAACTTAGATTCACTAATCATTCGACGAATAAGTTTTGATTTATTGGTAGTTTTCGTTTACTTTCTGATAAAGCGGATTGTCAGACATGCAAAAAAGAGCTAAAGTTAAGAACTGAAACCAATCTCTGCACTTCAGACCTAACCTCTAAATTAACTCTTATGAACTTTAAACGATACAATGACTCACATTCTTTCTTTTCTAGAGCAATTGCTTCATGGAATAAAGTTACAGATAATTTCAAAGAGATTCAAGATATCGAAGCATTCGGCCAGGCTCTAGAAGAGATCGACCTCTCGAATTTCATAGCCCTACCGAACTATCTGTTGTCAACAACAAGAGTGGACACCAACGAAAATTTATTATCTTATTCCCCATTATTTCACATTATTTCCCTTCCTATCTCATGATTCCATATAAGCGATGGCCTTACAAGCTATCCTATGGTAATGAAGAATTTCAAATATCTAACCTCATACTCTCGAAAAAGTTCCGAGGTCAAGAATCAGAATTTTATATATTATGGAAGAAGATAATTGGTAGCCGAATAGCTGTTTAATAAGACGCCAGGTGAGTTGTGAATATGAAATATTTCTGGGCTTTTAAATGGGAAAATGACTCCTGTGTGATTTTGACTTTTTTCAACGTAACAATTTGTTTGTTGAAAACGTGATAGAAACAATGGAAACAGTGCGTTTATTAAGTTGCTGCATTTTTTCTTCTTCAGCGAATATGCGTTTATTTTTAGTAGTTTTTCCACTAAAAATTTAAAGTGGAAGGGTTGGAATTACCCGGAACTTGTGAAGCAACCTAATATCTTCTATCCCTCACTGAACCATAGTTCTAGTCATGTGTACAAATTCCTCCTGCGCATCATTCTTTGGCTTCAAAGAGAACAAGAAGAGCAAGTCTCCGTTCGTCGAACGGCCTTCCAAGTCAATTCTCCAAAATCCCTGAAAACTAATTTAATCTTTGAATCAAACATTAAAATTCTTCATTCTTTTTTTCCCAACATCTAAAGCGGTTGAATTTGTATTTTTTTTTATGTGATTTTGCACTTTAGGGACACCCCCTATCAAAGATTCAATGAGTTTGATCTTTTTAAATCGTTTAAGAAACGATGGGCTGAGACTATTAATGAAAGAAATCCATCGCACGGGCAATAATGGGACTCGGCCGAGACCGAACCTCCGCCGCCTAACAGTGCTTTAAAGAGGCCCGAAGCTACATATTTGTTTCATGATTTTGGTCTTCATGGAATGAAATCTTTGAGGAAATCATGAAATTGCGTAAGAGGCGTGCATGCGATGATCTTATCCCAAGAACTTCAGTAATTCTACAACTGTTCTGTGAAATCATTCAGTGGAAGATGATTCGAATCAAAGATTTTTTCATGCTTCTTGATAGAATAAAAGAATGGATGTTTCGTCAAATTAAGGATGTATTGATGAAGCTCATGGAACTAATCTCCAAATTATTGACCAGTTTAGAGATATTTTTCAACGGCTAAGCTGAAATTTGTTCTCGGTTATGTATACCTTTTGTAGACTTTTAATCTTTAAAAAAAGATCAGCTGAATCGATCAATAAAAAACAACATTTGTTTTGTAGAGACTCAAACGTTTCATGCGATTGAGAGCCCAATCAACTAACCTTTGGTGATGGATAAAGCTCATATTTAAGAACTTTTTTGATATATAGCAAGATTAAATGAAACAGGCTACCGTTATGAAAGTCCTCGTGAAATATGGAATGGGATCGAGGAAGATTTGCGGCCAAGTAGAAGGATCTTCTTTTTTTATGGAGTGTAAACCGGGTTGAGAGAGCGTTTCACATAAGTCATCCCCGAGAAGTTCACATATTGGGTGAGAACTGCAATTGAGATAGTTTTCTCACAGTCAATCTTCGGAAAAGTTGAAGAGATTGGAAAGAATAGAAGAAGATTTAAAATTAAATAAGAAAAGTAAAGGACTAATTCCTGAATGACAATACAACTCGTGAAATGAGAACTGAAAAATTTAGTAAAGCTGAGAAAAAGTGTTGAACAACGATATTTATATTGAATTGAAAGAAAGGTTAAGAATTTTGACAGAATAGGCTTACAGTTTCCAGCTGACTTGTTTTAAACTTATTTTCAATTTTTATTCCTTTTTTGAATTCTTCGGAAAATTTTTTCGATAAAAAAACTATGATATGATCTATTTGGAGTGCAGTAAAGTATTTGCTGATTGATATTAGTTGAAACAGAGATTAATAACTTTTCGAACCTTCTTTAAAGTACAAAGAACAGTGCGCTAAAAAGATTCGATGAAAACACCCTTTTCCCGAAAAACTTTTTGCAAAAAGAGTTCACAGAGTAAATATTTTCAGTAATTTAAACAAGAAGTCTAAACACGGATTCTCATCGATTCTCGCTTGAGCTATGACCAGAATAAGTCTTAACAAAATGGAATTTTCAGAATGGGTCTTTTCAAAACGGATAGCATTGAAATAAGTGATAGCTAAACGTAATTCTTCACAATGATTCTAACAAAAAAGGTTTCACCAGAAGTTGTCGTCAACGAGTGGACTCTTTGTACGACCTGAAACACACAGAGGTCCCACCAAAAGGTCGTCTTTACGAAGCGATAGTAAAACGGATCCACCCTGAAGGTCCTCGGGTTTCAAAGATGAAGCAACCGAGATTGCGCCTGATAAAAATTAGTTTGTTTGTTCTGAGGATAAAACAAATCTTATTATCAATTGAATAACAGTTATTTTCAGACGAAATTCAAGGCGTTGTTAGGTATGTTTTTCCTTTTCTTTGAACCTATGGCCGAGTTCAAAACTCTTCTCATTTCAAGAATGAGAAACGTTGAAGCCATATTAAATCTTTTTCATATCATCAACTACCCTTTCATTACATCAACTGCCAACAACTACTCCCTACGAACTTTCCGCGCTTCAAATGCGTGTCATTAAAAGAAAAAACGTCTCGTTAAGTGAACATAGAAATGTGTGTCTTCGAGACTTGAATTCGACTCTTCGCATCGTATTCTGTATCCATAATATCGTAACTGTTAATCATCGTGTTTATAGGTGAAGTATCTCTTTCTTGTATTTACTTCAGGTATACTGTAGGTGAAGTATCCCTTTCTTGTTTCTATTTCAGGTATACTGTAGGTGAAGTATCCCTTTCTTGTATCTACTTCAGGTCCGGAAAGTTCAGACCGAAATGGATGTGTTAAGTATTGGTTAGTTATTTATTACGGCCACGTCTATAAGCCATATGGCCTTTTTTATATTTCATTCATTTCATTTATTCATCCATGTATGGTATATTCAGAGAATTAAAATACAAATACATATACAATAAAGTATAAACATGGTTTTTATGGGAATAAAAGAATTCATATAATCTTAGGAAAATCAATATCAGTGGCAGCGTTTCTATTAAATCGGAATAACAGGATTAGGTAAAATAACATCGATTGGAAGATCTCTAATGTTTTTTATGAAGAATTCAAAGGAAGGGTTCCTAACTAAGTTGTATGGTAACAAATTCCAGACGGATGAGGATCTAGAGGAACAAGTGGAGTACCGAGAAGACTTGATGGTATAGGGGAGTGCAATTCTGAAACTATTCGATATACGAAGAGCAATTGAAAGAGGACCTATCAAATATAGTCGAGATGAATCAAATTCAGATGAAATAACTTTTTTGTGGATGAATGCTAAGTCTGCAATCATGCGTCTGCATTCAAGGGTTTCTAGACCAAGCATTCTAAGCCTCTCAGGGTAGAATAAGTGAGACAAATCATTTCGGGCTAGAATTATTCTAGTGTAACTTCGCTGAACATCTTCCATATCTCTAATTAGACCTAACGCCGTCGGAGACCACACTGGTGGTGCGTATTCAAGAATAGGCCTTATGTAGATAACAAAGGCATTAACCAACACATCTAGCGATTTAGTCTTGCATTTTCGCAGAAGTAGATTGGCTAGGTTAGAAGACTTCTTACAGACATTCTCAACTTGTTTTTTACAAGAAAGATTGGTAGAGAATATGACACCTAGATCCGTAATATCGCGAGAAGTTGTTAAGATATTGCCATTTAGACAATATCTTAACAAATTTTTTTGTTAAGATATTGTCATTTAGACAATATCTTAACAAAAAAAAAAAAAAAAATTCTTGTTGCTGATTTATACCAAAATGGCAGACAGTACAATTTTTTTGGATAACTTTAGATTTGAATTTTTGCACCAATGAGAAATATGTTGATAGCTGTTGATAGCTGCCTGGAGATCAGACGAATGGGCCGGTACTTCAGTGTATAATTAAACATCGTCTACATATATCACATAGTTCACATTAGACGGGATGACATTGCTTCAAATCATCAATAAAAAACACCTTTGTACCAATAGCTTAGCCTTGAGGTACACCACTCAAAACACGAGAAGTAGATTTTTCGCTCTCTATGTATACATACTGTTTGTGTTATATCGCTGAGATAATCTTTGACTCATCTGAGAAGTGGACCACAAATGCCAATTATTTCCAGCTTTTTAAATAGCAGGTTATGACAGACAGTATCAATAGCCTTTGAAATATCAAGGAGAACAACATCAACAGCTTTACCATGACTGAGATGAAATATCAAGGAGAACAACATCAACAGCTTTACCATGACTGAGATGAAATATCAAGGAGAACAACATCAACAGCTTTACCATGACTGAGAAGATCAGCGAGATAAGAGTGGGATTGTACTAAAGAAAGAACTGTGGACCTTTTACTACGAAAGCCAAACTGATGTTGGGACAAAAGTTTATTATTTTCTAAATAATCAATTTGTTCGATCAGTACATTCTCCATAATTTTAGACATGGAGCAAGTAAAGGAAATACGAAGATAACTTGACAAGAGAGAGAAAGAGAGAAAGAGAGAGAGAGAGCTGATCCGCTTTTAATCTTGGTTTTGGAACAGGTTTTACTATCGAAGTTTTCCAAAGAGACGGCACCTTTCCAACGAGAAGAGAATTGTTAAAAAGAATAGAGAGAGGCTTCAGGAGAACAAAGCCGAGTTTTTTGATCACTTTGTTAGGGATATGTTGGCTTGTGTTGAACCGGTCGCTTCTCTAAATGCCTGGCAAACGTTCCCCCATTACCCCTCCCCCTTGTAAACGATGCCCCGAATACGAGAAAAGACTTGATGAGATGATGGAAAAAATTACTCGACTCGAGAGTATAGTCGTACAACTCGTCTCTCGTCTGTCTACTCTCCCTTCCCCGCCTGCCCCCCACCCCCCGTCACCATCGTCTATCCCCTCTCTCCTTTCTCTCCCCCCACACATTCTCGCCTATGACGCCGCGGTTCGAGCGATGACTGTGGATCGGAAGATGATTGAAGAAAAAATGGAGAACATCGTGTGTGTTGGGCTCCCGGAGCACGAAAAGGATGAGTCAACGGATGCACCGGATAAGGACTTTCTCAGAGCGCTCTCTCGGGATTTCAATCTCCCGGAAATCGCGACTGTTCGGTTCAGAAGGTTTGGTGACCCAGTCAAGAAGAGACGTGTTCTCAAGAATTTTCTTGGATCATCTTCTCTGAGAAATCAAGCCTTGCAGCAAATTCGAAGAAGGTGCCCTGTCTGTCTTTCAGCTCTTCCGCACAGCTACATCAGGGAAGACTTGACGCTTGAGGGACTCGAGCTAGAACGGGAGATGAAGAGAGTGGCAAGGGAAAGGAATCAGATCCCTGGTGGTCAGAAGTGGAAGGTCGTTGGGACTTCTCTGACACCAGTGCGGACGTTCTCATCCTATCAACCACAGCCACCCGCAACTCCGATTAACCCTGGCTCGTCGTCGCAGAGTTTCGGTCCAGCTTCGCAGAACGTAACAATGAGAAGATAGGTCAGTGGCGGTGTTCTCCCCCTTTTTGACCCTCGTAGCCCATCTTCTCCAATTGACATTGATGTTTCGACAATAAGTTACATTTCATTCAATGCTCGTTCTCTTCGTAACAAACTTTACAGCTTATATTTCTCGCTTAATTCTAATGTTTACGATGTGGTAGGGATAACTAAGACTTGATTAACATGTCAAGAGCATGATTCATTAATAACAAGTAATACTGGATATCAGATTTGCCGCTGTGATAGAAGCAGTTCAATGAGAGGTGCAGCCTTTTTAGTTTCTTCTCGCATCCCTTGTTATATCGTTTCGTCTTGCTCAGACGACGGCTTTGAAGCTGTTACCATAGATATTTTTGAGCAATCATTTTCTTCAGTAAAGAGTAAGTTGAGATGTATTTGTGTGTATCGCTCGCCATAATGTTCAATTTCTTCTTTTTTAAAGCTTTTGTCGTACTTCAAACAGATATTTAATTCTAATACTACTGATATTTTTCCCATCATGATCACT
>OZ057404.1:42951132-42993695 GCA_964056735.1 Allodiplogaster pararmata
ATTATTTGTGGTCAAATACCGTCTTACTGTAAACATTCTCTGGTGACCCCTATTCTGAAACCAGGCAAGGAACCTTACTTGGTGTCCTCCTATCGTCCGATTTCCATCCTTTCTCCCCTGTTCTAAAACGATGGAGCGACTTGTTAGAGCTTTCATAATCAATCATCTATCCGAGCACTATATTATACCCTATCAATCAAAATGGGTTTAGGCGTGGAGCGTACACAGTAACCAATTTATTAATATGTGAAGATGATTGGACCTCTTCGTTAGCCAAAGGTCTTTCAACGGATGTCATCTACCTTGATTTCTCTCGTGCACTTTGACACCATTAGTATAAGTAAGCTTTTGTCTAAATGCACACATTATGGAATTACTGACCCACTCCTTTCTTGGCTTGAGTCTTTTTTAACAAATAGATCTTTCTCTGTGCGTATAGGTGATGTCACTTCTGATCCAATGAATGCCACATCGGGTGTGCCCCAAGGGTCTGTCCTGGGGCCACTTCCTTTTACTCTGTATATATCCGATATAAATGAGGTACAAGAGAATTTTCCTAATATTCGTTATCAAGCACACGCAGACGATCTCAAGATTTATGTTTCTTATGATAAGAACTCATACGGCGAACGAACTCGAGAGCTGCAATCAGCATTAGATTCCGTATTCGATTGGTGTTTAGTTAACCAACTATCTCTTTCTCCATTCAAGTCTCACCATATTCACATTGGAGGTCGATCTTTATATTCCTCATACAGTATAAACAATGTTTCCATTTCATGTGTATCTCAGATACGTGACCTGGGCTTACAAATAGTTTCTTCTTTGCGTAGGAAAGAGGCTGTAGCAGACAGAGTTAAAAAGGCATACAGAGCAATGTACATATGCTATGCTCCGTGCGGTAACTGTTAATGATCCTGGTATACTGGTCAAGTGCTTTAAAAACTTACGTAATGTCGCACTTGGACTATGCTTCGAATATATGTAATCCATACTATGCAAGAGATTGTTGATGATATAGAGAAAGTTTTAGGAAATTCACTCGCATAGTTTACCATCGATGTTTCGCAAATGAAGTTAATACGAGGTCTCTTCATTCTTATCCCAATCGACTTGCCCGCCTTGGATTCGTTTCTCTTTCCAAGAGGAGGGTATTTTTCTGACAGTTTATGGGTTTCAAGATCTTCCATGGACTGTCGATAATAGATAAAAAAGCGATTTTTCAAAGAGGACTATTCAACGCGAACCCCTAAACACCGCCACTTAGAAGAAAGTCCATGCATTTAACTTTGTTTTTGTTTGTGTTTCTCATGATATCTCATGTGCTTGGAATAAAGAAATGAAATGAAATATAAATGGCTTATTAGTTCAGGGTAGCAAGAATACAGCTAGAAACAACTCTTATACTAGAATGCGAATATCCCGCCTTTTCAGCAAGCTACCTCGAAACTGATTAATAGTATGAACCTGAAATTTTTTAAATCCCAGTTAAAAAGTGGTGTTCTATCTACTCTTCTCTCGTCATGAATTCAGAACTAAAATTCTTTTTTTGCCGTTCAAATTGTTCTACATATATAGGTTTGTTTGTTTGTTTGTTTGTTTGTTTTTTTCCCCGTTAAATTCGCTATATTAAAGTCAAATTGATGTATCGCTTTTGTTATCGTATTTGACAATTGTTTAGCTGATTTATTCATTCCTCATTTTCAATTGTAATTAAATTTGTGCGTTATTGCATTGAAAGATGTAGATAAAATATATAAAAACTACAAATGCCCAATGATAGGATATGACTTTAAATTCACAAAAAAGCAATGAAATAATAATCTTAATTTCAAGAAACGTTTGCTTTTCAGTGTCATTGTGGAAAAATTAAATTAGTTTTAAAAAGTTTTGATGCATTTTTTTCTATGTTTGTTTGTTCTATTGAATTTCGCACTAAGATGTATTAAAAAATTCTGTAGTTTAGTGATAAGAAATATAATATGTAATCAGATCTTTAAAAAGTTTAAGGATTATATCAACTCAAGGTATTTATATTCTCCGTAAATGCTTTTTTCTCTCATTTTTTTCTCTTCAAAATTTCCAGCCAGAAACTTACACTTATGCGTTGATATGAAAAGTTTTCAAGCTAAATTTAAGTCTATGACCTTTCGAACTTTTAATACTTATTATTATTCTTTTTTTCGTGAGAAAACTTGAACGAGAAAGTATCTGTTTCTTTTAAAGTAAGTCTTTGGAACTTCCGCGGATTCTTAACAATTTCTAAGAGCATCCTTGGTGGAAAGTTACAGAAGTCAAGTGAAAGCTCTTTTGTGTAAACTGTAACCGATATGCGTAGGTATGTCTATATGAGGTTTTCATGAGTCTAAATTATACACAAAAAAAATTTTAAAATTTTTTTTAAAAATAAGACGGATTCAGGAAAAATTGTTACACAAAAAAAAAGAATACCACCTAGCTCTCGTTATAAACTTCTATACCCAGATGCATTTCTTTTTTATTTCTTTTTTCAACTTCTGCCCGAGAGAGGAAGAGCAAAACAGGGTAGAAAATTCGATTTAGAAAATAAAACTTTACTGAAAACTTGAATAACAATAATGAAAACTTTTCAGTCTGAACTATGTATTGAAAAAACTAATCTGAATTAGTAGAAAAGTTAATCTGTGGAACCAAACCGTTGAAAAAAACGTGAATTGCTCAAAACTACGATGCACAATGATACGATATGATTCATATCATATAAAATTAATTTCACAAAAAAGCAGATGAAATAAAAATCTGAATTTCGAGAATGTTTGCTTTTTCAGTCTCATTATGGAGAAAATAAATTAGTTTATAAAAAAGTTTTATGCATTTTTTCCTTTTTTAACCTTCTTTTTTCTATTGGATTACACACTGAAATTTTTTTTAAAACAAAAAATCTGCCTATAGTTTAGTGTTGCAAAAATTTCTGAATAAGAAAATAAAATGTAATTAAATATTCAAAAATATTGATTAAGGATTATAAAATGCTTAAAGCAAACATATTATTTTCGCTGATTGGGTGTTCAACTCGATGTATTAGTCCGGAAATGCTATTTTTTCTCTCTTGTTTTCTCTTCAAATATTTTTAGCTAGGAAATTTTATGTATGCGTTGAGCTGAAAAAATTTAAAGCTACATTTAAGCTGCAGCTGCACGACCTTTAAGCTGCAGCTGCACGACCTTTAAGCTACAGCTGCACGACCTTTTGAACTTCAAAACTTCTTATTAGTCTTTTCTCGTGAGAAAACTTGAACGAGAAAGAATCTGTTTTTTTAAAAGTAATTCTCTGGAACCTCCATGGATTCTTAACTATTTCGAAGAGCATCCCTTAGTGGAAAATTACAGAAATCAAGTAAAGCTTTTTTTTGTGTAAGCTGTAACCGATCTGCGTACGTATGTCTATCTAAGGTTTAATTAGTCCAATCAAACACAAAAAACTTGGAACCTTTTCGTTTTTTTGAAATAACACCATCAAATAATTTCACAAAAGTTTTTACGAAAGGTAGTGGTAAATACGTTCACTCTAAAAAGAAGAGACGTCCCCGTCCTCTAGATTAGTTTTTTTTGGCCGTATAAAACTGAATGATTTGCTTCTGCATATACCTCGATGCATTTATTTTACGTATCTTTTTCAACTAATGCCCGATATAGGAAGATCCATAAAAGGCCAGTGAGAAAAAAACCTCGAAATATAATATTTGTTTAGCTGAGTGAAATGAAAGAAAGAGATGTCTCTTTTTCTACAATTATTAAGTTCAGCCGTTAGAAAAAAGCCGAATGTCCCTTATTTTGCCACTCATTCATTCGTTCATCCGAGAGTGATTAGATTAGAATTTTACTCAAACTTTGAATAGTCTCCTGAGCTGTTCAACTTATTTGAGTCTGTTCAATGTGGACTATGATATTGTATTTGAGACCTTATTGTTTCAAGTGAATTCCCTCGAGTAATAGAGCATTCATTATAACTTTAAAGTTTAAAGTAACATGCGATATCAAAGTTAATGTTATAGCAAATTACTTTAACTTTTCAAATTCTGAAGATCCGTGAGTCAGAAAGAATTATCAGTTTACGGCTTTTGCGACAATTGAAGAGCTATTGACTTTATTGTATTGTTCATTCCATGTACAGAATGGGTCGGGAAGATGAAAAAAAGTAAGAATGAGGAATAATTTATTAAAGGAAGAATTTGTTAAGGAAGAAATCAAATTTTCAAATAAATTAAAAAAATGGAAATTAAAAATTAAAGGAAGAGTTTATCCAAGCCTGATTGATCAAACCGGCTCCATGATGACACGAAATCTCAAAGTTGAACAAGTATAAATGGGAGGTTTTTTGGAGAGAACAAAGAACTAAAGCAAAAGTTTTTGTTTGATTTTCAAGATAAGTGTTTAGCTAAAAGCTCATATACATATGTAGGAGAGTGTGTATAATCAGTCTAATGGACCTAGACCTACTTGGAAAATATAGATATGTAGGAGAGTGTGGTATAATCAGTCTAATTGGACCTAGACTAGTCTAATGGACCTAGACTAGTCTAATGGACCTAGACTACTTGGAGAAAAAAACTTATGAGTTGGAAAGTTTTTTTAGAAGTCGTAAAAGTTTAAAAGATCAAATTTCTTTAAGAAGTAAAAATTTCTTGTTTGAATTATTCTCACGAGAAAGGATAATTGGGAACTATAAAATCTAAAGTGGTCGTGAAGTTAAAAGAAGCTTAATAACTACTTTGATAAGTACCCTCAGGTGCAAACCACAGCTGTTTCGTTCAACTCATAAATGGAGTTTTCAAGAAATAAACTTTTAGGAAAGAGGCAACAAAAAAATTTCCGGAGATTATTAATATAACATTGTTGAACTTTGAACTAGAAAAAATTATTTAGCTTTAATTTATGTAATTCGATAAACCTCATGCCAACACCTAAAATCTAAAAACTTTTTTAAAGCTATTTTCAAGAGTTTCTGCTAAAGAACAATACCAATTTATCTTAGAACAAGCTGATTTGTGACGTAAAAATTTGTAGAATTATATCTAATTATAAGAACTTTCCATTTCAATGAAGTTTTTTTCTATTGGAAAAAATTCAAAGCTAAACTTTTTGAGATTTGCTGTTTGAAATTCATTATTACCATAGGATAGCTTGTAACGAGCCATCGCGTATATGAAAATCATGAAATAGGAAGGAGAAATAATGTGGAATAAGGTAATCAATTTTCGTTGGTGTCCACTCTTGTTTGTTGACAACAGAAAGTTCGGTAGGGCTATGAGATTCGAAAGGTCGATCTCTTCTAGAGCCTGGCCGAATGCTTCGGTATCTTGAATCTCTTTTAAATTATCTGTAACTTTATTCCATAAAGCAATTGCTCTAGAAAAAGAACAAAATTGGGTCATTGTATCGTTTAAAGTTCATCAGAGTTAATTTGGAGGTTCGGTTTGAAGTGCCTAGATTGGTTTCAGTTCTTAACTTCAGCTCTTTTTGCATGTCTGACAATCCGCTCTATCAGAAAGTAAACGAAAAACTTCCAATAAATCAAAACGGGTTCGTCAAATGATTAGTGAATCCTAATTGAATTCAGCGAGACGTTGGGGGCGTAGCTCAACCTAATAGTTCCACAACGAGAATAAGCTCTTTTTGTAAAAAAAAATTGAGGGTATTCCAACCTTTTCGAATTATTACTGCGGTCTTTTGGGGAGAAAAATAATTGTACCATATTCAAGTAGGGGTCTGATGTAAGTGGTGTAAACGGTTTTGTAACCGTTCAAGTCCAGACATCTAAACACTTTGAAAAACTTGTGAAATTCTACACAGAGTCCTGGGCACGTATGATTTCTACGTGTTGCTTGAAGTTGAGCTTAGAGTCCACAAAAATACCTAAGTCTCTGACTAAATTAACGACCCTTTATCAGCGAGCTATCAATGAAGTAATCGTTTTTGAGATTTACCTAGACGGAGACAGCTGATTTTCTCGACTGCTAAGGGAAGTTTGAATTCACATGACCAATTTCAGATATTGTTTATACATAGTTGAAGAGAATCAGAGTCCCTCACTATGAATTTTAAGGTCATCGGCAAACAAGGAAAGAACCTTTCACAGTCGAGGGAATACAGCTCACAATGTCATTGATGAAGCAGAGGAACAAGAGGGGCCCGAGAACTGTCCCTTGGGGTACCCGCTGAGTAATGGGAAAGAATCAGAGTAGACATTTCTATGCGAACCTTAAATGAACGGTTTTGCAGGAATAATGAAGTCCCATGAAATGAAGCTTTTTGATCAACTCTGAATGTGAGACCTTGTCGAAAGCCCTCGCGAAATCAAAATATACAACATCTAGTGATAGATGTTTCTGAAGAGATATTTCCCACTCACTGATAGATTTCAAAAGTTGCAACTCACAACCTCTTCTGGATATGTAGCCATATTGGGACTTGGAGAACAAGTTTATGTGGTTAAGTCTGACGTGATTAGATAAGTCCAGACAGCTCGGTTACTATGGAACTGTTTGAGCTCAGTTACTACGGACTGCATCTTCAGGTATGAGCTCATCTATACAACATATTGAGTAATATGCTTCGTTTAAATTAGGTACTAAACTAGGCACTTTACTATCATATCCTATACTTGACTGATTTATTTCAGAATAATGCTTTGATTTTTTCGTTTTCTTATTTCTATAAAGAGAAAATCAAAAAATATGTATGGTTTGTTCATCTGCAACAGATAGATGAGTACTCATTTGAAAAAAGTTATAAAGAAAAAATACACGTTTTTACTTTTGATTTGAACCAATATGCGCCAGTGTACATTCGTAGGTATTCAGACGTTTTCTCGTCACCACAGAACAGACGACATTGAAAGTTTGGTCCAACCTTCATTCTTAGCACAGAGAGGGAAAAGTCGGTCTCAACACAACAGTACCTGGACGGAGGACACCTTGAGGCCACGGCCTTCCAATCAAGTCCAAAGTTCTCGTTTCCGTTCCAGAGAGAAAGAAAAACCAGAGAGTTTTTTCTTTTCTTTCTAGAACACTCTTTTTCTTCAATAAAATTATAAAAAGAGAAAATGGTGAAAAACAATGAGAGCGAGTTAAAGAAAGAGTTTTATAAAGAAAACTGTGAAAAATTCAGGTATGAAGTTTTGAAGTTATAATTGAAATTATAATCAATATACTATATCAGTTTGAGCCTAAAAAAATTTTTCACAGTTTCAATTCTCTCAATTAATTATACAATCTGTCAGATCACTCTTAAGTTGCACGAACACAATCTCTACATTCAACAGCAAACTCTCTACAGCAAACTACATTCAAACTTCATTCTGAGTGAGCTATATTGAAAAAACAGTTTATAATTTGGAGCTACCTCTTCACGTGTCAGAAGATAATTTTGTGTAATGTCGTTTATGTAGCGCGAAATCCGTGAAATAAGAAAGCAATTTGAGAGATAGAAAGACTTCAATCTGTCCGCTTTTTTGGTATTGAACGAATAAAAACGTAAAACCATTCGTTGCATGAAGATTCAATTTTTTTTAAAGTCTTATTTTTTTTTAGAAAACCCTTCTAAGCCTCTTTTTTGGTCTCTAAAAAATTTTTTTTTTTCAATTCAAAACAGGCATTAACAGTTTAGAACCGAAAGCTCCGGTTTCGGACAGAAGAAATCTTGTTTGAAATTGAGCCCAAAATTTCCTGACGTTTTTTTTCCTTTTTTTCCCCAAATTTTCCTAGCGCGCTTTCTAATAATTTTGTTAAGATAGAACTCACACTTTTCAGACAGATATAGAAAGAACCCTAACCTTAAAAAAAGCTCGTTACAAGTTTTTTCTAAAACATTTGAAAAAACGTTGTTTTTTGAGCTTAAACTCCACGCTTCATTTGTTCATTTTGAAGATTGTTGCATTACATTCACTGATTAATCTTCAAATGCTCATTTACACAGTTTTAAGGCAGTGACGCCTGGTAGAGAAGACAAATTGATCAAACCACCGCACGGAAAAAGCTAGTCACCGGGGGGACTCGAACCCATGCAACCATCTCTCCTCTATCGGGAGCGAGCGTGTTTAACCATTACACCACGGTGACCACACACATAGAGTAAACGTTCCCCGACAAGAAATACCTACGCGCCGTTCTTCGTAGAGCTTTAAGATTTGCGTCCTCAATCTAAACATTCACTGATTCACTCAATATTTCTCAATTACTGGAAAACAAACGAACTGGTTAGTCAAACATTACAAACCAAACATTTCTATTTTGAACTTATTGAGTTCTAATAACTTTTTGCTCTTTGCTGTTTCAGAATCGTTACTACTTCTGTGTTGTATCGAAAATACTCACTCTTTACGAAATATGACTTTGCCGTTCTGGAATGTTTTTTGTAAATGGTTCTTACAGGGTGGCCCATGTATTCGGCAACGCGTTTACAAACGTGTATCTCAGTGCATAAGTGAGCAAAAGTGTTCAAATTTTTTACATTTTTAGCTCACAAAAAATAAAAACGTTAGGTCAAAAAAATCATTAGATTCGGTCTCCTTTGGCACGAACGACAGCTCGGAGTCGCTTTGGGAACGCTTCGATCACTGGACGAAGGTACTTGTCGTCGATCTCCGACCACTCCTCCTGCAGGGATTTTTTTAGAGACTCCAGATTCAAGTGAGGATGAGCATTGACTTTTGCTCTTAAGGTAGGACCACACGGAATAGTCAAGCCGATTGAGGTCAGGCGATGAGGAGGGCCATTCTGCGCTGGATATGAAGTCGGGAAATGAGCCTTGCACCATGCCTGTGTTCCGATAGCCTTCTGAGCAGGGCGCAGAATCTTGCTGGAAGACCCTAGGTGTATTACGGTACTGGGAAGCAGACCAAGGAAGCAATACTTTTGAAGAATATGCTGGCGGTAGTATTTCTGGTTAATTTTGACTCCTGGTTCGACGAAAAACAAGGGGAGTTTTTGCCGGTGGCGGGACACTCCGGCCCAAACCATGACTTGTACAGGATGGGAAGCTCTATGAAAGAATCTACCGGTATCATTAGCTGCCTGTGAGTCCCGAGCAAGCACTCACACATTTTGAGGGTTGTAGGCCTCTTCCACAGTGAACAGCTTCTCATCCGAGAAGACTGTCCTAAGGTGAGCACTGTCACGCGTCCAGAGGTTTAGGACGCGGCACCTTTTGAGTTTTTTCTCCTTGTTCTTTAGAGTTAGGATGGCAGCCTTTTCAGTACGATATGGAGGGAGACTCAAGTCCTCTTCAACAGTTCTTTGAAGAGTCTTGCGTGATAAGTTAATCTCGGAGGCCATTTTTTTCATGCTACGGCTAGTATTTCGACCGACTCGCTTCCTCATGGCCTCAATCTTGTTAGGGGTGCGCACTAATCGAGGATCACCTCTTCGGGGCAAGTCAGCAAGTATACCGATCTGTTCAAACTGTTTGACTGCTTTTCAGACAAGATTGCGAGAGGCGTTGAGATCCTTAGCGATGCGCGTATTTGATCGACCAAGTTTGTGCAAGTCCATAATGATAGAGCGTGCTCTATGAGAGGCCACCATTCTTTTGAGAATTGATCAAATGATATGAAATTTGAACCATGTAATAAAAACACATGTGAGAACATGTGAGAACAAAAACACATGTGAGAACATATGTGAAAATTGAAACTCAGTCTGCACTACAAATTGAATCATAAACGCCGAAAGATTGGTTGCCGAATACATGGGCCAGGGCCATCCTGTAGAACTATAATTGCTCACTGAGTCTTGAATCAATAACTGTTTTTTTTGGCTTTTAAAATGCTTATGAACGATGTGAGTGGTTTTCTGATGTTTCCGACCTCAAGGTTTTAGTGGCTTATGTGGCGTAGTTGGAGATTTGATTACTTAAGTCTAAGTTATTCTGAAGATGATCATTCCATAGGGACTACTTTCATTTCAGCTGAACCGACACACGTGTAAGATGAGACGGTTTAGAAGAGAATTTACTAGTTATTTGTACCATCGTCAATCCAGAAAACCAAAAGATACATTAAAAAGGCACTTAGAGTTGATAACCTGTCTTCAATAACTCCCAAGCTAAGATAAAGTCGATTGTTTTTGATTAACTTGATTAAACAAAACTGAAATAGATTTTCGATGGAAACTGAAAGAAATTTTGAAAATAATAATAATAAAACTCAACAAAAACTCAAAGTTGATGCATTCCGTGCATTCTACTCATATGTTCTATGCTCTTGAGCCAACTGTTTTAGAGTCTATATTTTTCATTTGAAGTATCACAGAATAGCTGATCCTCTTCTTTCAAATTAGACAGAAGCTTCGTTGACAGCAGACCAAAAGCCAGTGCTTCATCAAAAAAACTACCGTAGATGATAAGAACTATGTACATATTTGCCAACCATAAACCAATGATTTACGCCTTTTAGTTGTTTGTGATTTGTTTAATTCACCAAGTTTGTTCTCAACATTATCAGCACTGTTAAATTTTTTTAGAATGATCAGCGCTGTGTTTGTATTCTTCGATTCACCGACATCTTGTATCTGGATACTTTCTATACACCCTCGCCTAAGCTTAAGCTTAACCAAAAATAAAACTGAAGAAAGAAATTGTGGACTGATGCTTTGCATTAGTTCTAAGTTTCATTCAAAGCTACGTAGATTGATAGTAAAATATCAAATTTTGATTGAAAAATTGTGATTGGAAGTTGTGTGGATGGAGTTTTTCGTGGGCACAAAGTGTCGTGAGTACAAAGCGTCGCTCTGCAAACTGGTGCGATGTACAAATTGTAGCGAAAATAAAATTCGCGCTCGATTCGCCTTTATATAGGGTATCATACACACAACACACCCAGACTGTCTGTCTAAGAAGTGCGAATGGTATTCCTTCAAAAGTTCTTGGAACGTACCCTGAGGTCAGAAGATTTTGTGCTGATTCTGAAATGTTTACTACGTTTAAAATCAAAGCTTTGGATTATAAAGTTTAAAAATCTGCTACATAGAAACTCATCTCCAAAGTCTTAAAAAATGTCTTATAAAAAGACTTGTGAGTTTCATGAAACTGAATATCCACTGAATATCCATGCAGCGAACGGTTTTACGTTTTTATTCATTCACTTATTCCTTGTATGAGGATTTTCTCGCAGAGGATGTTATGGCAATTGCGAAAAGAGTGGCATGTGAGAATATAATTGAATGGGGTTGAATTCACAGAGATTAAATTGCAAAACTTCACAGTAATTCTAATTTGGAACAGAGATTTAAAAAAAATAACAAAAAGGACATAAAATTGATTCATAAAATCAGAAATATAACTTCACAGGTAAAATGGTGCATTGGAGAAAAATATTCTGAGAGGCGCAGCTTTGAATTCGGAACAATGATTTCGAGAGGTAAATGTAAAACTGAAGACTTGAAGACATCAAAAGATGTGAGAGATACCATTTGAGATGGTAAAAAATTCCAAGTATCGATAGATTTTGATACACAGCTGGAATAACCACTTGGTAGTTTTAAAGGTAGAATAATCCCGAGGCAATGGTAGCTCCTATGATTTTGAGGCGAAGGATGTTTTTGAGAAGGTTAGTGTAATCAAGCAAAGTGTTCCCATCTTTACATGAATTTTGAATCATGAATTTAAAAATAATGTAGAATCATGAATTTCTTTATTCTTTATTCTTTATTCCAGTTGTAATGGTTCAGACATACAACGGATGGTGAGAGATTACAACATGGTAATCAATATTTTAAAATGAACAACAGCCAATAAATGATCAGGATTCTAATTTAAGTACTGGAATAGAAACTTCCTAGCTGACAATGCAATCATATTTAAAAAATGAGAAGAAAGAGAATTCCAATCATTCACAACTCTATTTGTGAGGAATTTATTGTATCGGTTTGTGCGGCACAAAGGCAACAAAAGCTTCCAATGATGTCCTCTAGTCCTAGTACAGTGAGACATTGGTAAGAAATCTGGGCAAGTGATATCTAATCTTATAAACACTATTCTCTGCAAAGTGAACACATCGTTAATAAGTCTGCGTCTTTGAAGACTTTCACAGCCAAGCCAATTCAGTCTTCCTTCGTAAGATAAACTAATTCCTGCTCTATTAAAAATACGCTTAGTAAATCTTCTTTGGGCAGACTCTACTTTCTTACTTAGCGTTAAGTCAATAGTATTCCAGACTTCACTGGAGTACTCCAGGATGGGTCTAACGTAAGTACAAAATAGCTTCATGAGAATTGCAACATTTTTTGTAAGAAAATATCTCAGAATGAGATAAGAAATAGAAAAAGCCTTATTACAGATATGATTCACATGTTCCTTAAAATAGAGATCGTTGGAAATGAAAAATAAAAAAATTTCAATTTAAACGCTTTATCAAGATCAGCAAGCCACATCGGTAATATAACATCATCGATTATGGGATCTGTTGCGACATATGACGACTCCACTCCTCAGCGTTCTCTGCCTTCCTTAGGATTGACGACTCCACTCCTCAGCGTTCTCTGCCTTCCTTAGGATTGGGGACTAACGGCTTTGACAAAGTAGTCCCTCCATCTCATTCTTCTGTCGCTCATGATGGCGCTACGATCCCGGAGCGCCAAATCTTCTCGGGAAAGGACTCTCACAGACGAGGGAAGAGACGGTGCGAGGAGCAACCGTGCACGGAGGGAGACGAATGAGAGAATGGAGATAGTTACTCCTAAATACTCCTAAATTAAATACTACGTTGGAGATAGTTACTCCTAAATCACGAAATGATGAAGTGAACGAAATCGGTGAGGAATTGAGATTAAAGTTGACATCTGGGTGATCCCTTCCTATTTGCATAGCAATTGTCTTACTGCTCGATGTAGTAGGTCCCCATTCATCAGACCACTGAACTTCTTGTGATGATTAGATTGGATTCTATGATAGCTCGGTTTCCTTCACTCCGTTTCTTTGTCATGTGTTCTGTGACAAGTTGACGTTTACTATACATATACCATTTGTTGTCACATTTTAAATAATGTTGGAATAAATAAAACATTTTAATGAACAAAACAGAGATCAATAATATTCCGCTTGTCTTCTAGGGTTGTGAGTGATTCAAGCGAGAGAGATAGTCAGGGCAAGGAAAACCGGCTCTGGCAAATACCCGTCTGGAAAAAAGTATATCTACTTTTTCAATTGCATTGATGAGTCCTATGACAGTATTCGACCAGAGCTCAAATCCGTAATCAAGCAAAGGAAGAACATAAGTTTGGTAGGCTCTTGAAAATACAGGAACAAAAGAGGTCTTGAAGCTTCGAAAGAGAATGTTCATAGTCGTGTTCGCCTTCAATATAACTTGTGTTACATGGTCAGAGAACGACAATGAATTGGAGAACAAGGATTATTCAATCCAGAGCTTAAGGTAAAACATTTCGTGATAGATATGGTTAGAGCCCAATTAATGGAATAGCTATGAATATCATCAAGAGCTGTTTGAAGAAGGGTAGGAGATGCTGAAAATTTTTTTTACATTATCGGCAAACAAAAAACACATTTTGGAATATGTTCCACAATGTCATTGATAAATAGCGAGAAAAGGAGGGAATAAAGTCAACTGCCTTGAAGAACTCCAATCCTGGAATACTCAGAAGCAAATATGCTATCATTAACTAATACACGAACGAACCTGCTTGAAAGAAAGGACTCAATCAGCGAAAGAAGGGAAGACTGAATTTCCATGCAATGCAGCTTGTGAAGTAGGTAGAGGGGTTTTTTAGTGTGCAAGAAAAGAAAAAGGTAAAGACGCCCACCGAAAGCGGAAAATTATTTTTCACATGAGGGTCCCTCTTATGATAAAAAAAAACAGAGGCCGCGAACTTTTTTGTTGTACTACATAAGGTTCTCCCCTTATGACTTGGAAAAACCGAGGCCCGCTGACAGAAGGTCTGGCATGACTATTTAACCCCTGAGTAGATATCTATGATCGACTCTATCGAATGGCTTAGAATAGTCAATCAGGCATATGTATATGAAAGGGACTTTCTTTGAAAATAGTACAAGTATATGGAATGTGAGTGAATCAAAGGAGAAACCGTAGAGCGTTTGACGCGGAAGCCATTTTGGCAGGGATGCAGTAAATCTGTCCTTTCGAGATGGTGATACAACCCGTTGAATATGAACTTCTCAAAAACTTTAGACAACGAACAACCCGATTCCCTTTCTTTTTCATGAATCGGTTTGACGATTCTTTCTCTCCAGGAAGAAGGATATTAACCGAGAGTCAAACAATTCGAAAACATGATCGATACTCACAAAAAAGAGCATGACTATTGGGAAGTATGCTAAAAAGGATAAAGGCATTTTATGAATAAAAATACTTCGAAAGTATTCCTGGCAGCGACAATGCGATATCCCTTCAACAATATCAAAGTATGCTAAAGATGATTACTTTGAATTTTAATACCATACTTGTGAAAGTATGCCTCATCGTGAAAATCAAAAGCGTGACCCGAAACGTTAAAACTCAAGTACAGTATCAAAAAATTCTTCTCTTTCAAAGTTGACACCGTTGAACTTTCACCTGTGTCATGCATGGGGTCACACTCATGCTTTTATGGTGCAATTTTACTTAATACATTTTCCTTTTTTAATATCAAAAAGTATTCTAACAGTGCAGTTTACTTATGCTTAGTAAAATTTCACGCTAACGATGCCGTACAAAACAATAAGTCACAGTATTAATGTTCTGCGAATTATATGAAACATGTTAAACCGTTTGAATTCGTTCTTGCTGTTGTTAATCTTACTCAGAAGATCATTAGTTGAAGAAATTAAGTCAAGAACTTGATCACTTGCTCATCTTGTTTTCTCTTCTTTTACGTAAACAAGTTTGGTTTGTAAGGATCGGCCTCAAAAGATCGCCCTCAAAAAAGAAATGATCGCTCTAAAAAATTTTCGCCAGTTCCTTGTTAATTTATGACGAAGTAGATTTTCAAAAAATTTCATGCTTGGTAGAATGTAAAAATTTATTTGTTGTGCTGACTCTAATTTTGTTATTATAATAACAAATTGTAATATATTACATTGTTTGCAGGTTGATTGTGATTATAACTTTTTTGTTGTTATTAAAATTGTAATATATTACATTGTTTGCAGGTTGATTGTGATTATAAATTTTTTTGTTGTTATTAAATATAAATTTGTTGACTCAATCATTAAAAAATTTGACTCCAGAAAAAACAAACAAAAAAAATCTCGACACAAAAATCAAGGAAAAAAAGAAACGGCATAATTCAAAGTATGGCTTGCAATACTTTGATTCCATGAAAAACCATGTTTTCGCAGTATGAAAGACAATACTTTTAGAAAGTATTCTTCGGAATACTTTCAAATCCATTTTCATGTAAAAAAAATTTGTGAGTAGAGGACAAAGAATCTTTCCAACTTTGTATGAAAATACAATATTTGGAAGGGAGTCAGGAGAAGTATTGACCTTGGGGCTCATCCGAGAGATTACTTCACATACATACACAAAAAAAGATGATTTTGGGAAAGTATGCTAAAAAGGCATACATGTGACTTATGAATAGTAACAATTTGAAAGTATGCCTGCACGTAAGTATGAAAGTATGCTAGAAAGGGCCTACAATCAATGAATGAATGGAATAATTTTGAAAGTATGCCTTAGTTGCTCTCTTCCTTTTCTTGGCACTTATCCAATCTGCAAACCCGGTTGACTTAGGTTGCTCTATATACACTTATTATCTCGATTACCTTATGCTCACAAAAAATTGCATCGTTTGATCATTTAACCAAGCCATTCTGGAAGAAAAACATCGGTAAAAAAATTTTGATTGTGAAGCGCTTTCCTAGAAAAAGGCCCTTCGAGAAAGTCACAAACAAAGAAAAATTTTGAATGAAAAACCCAAGAAACAGCATACATACTTTCTTTTTGTTGAAAGCACACTTTCAAAGTATGTATATTTAGCATACTTTCATTGTGCAGCACTTTCTTTTTTTTGCTATTCATACTTTCTAATAATGAATAGTAACACTTGTGTGCGGAACGATTTGGAATACTTTAAAAGTATATAGTTCCATTTTCAAGCTTTCAAAAATATGACTATTAATACGTTTTTTGTGTGCTGATTTTGATTGAGAACAGAAAAAGAATCAGGACAGGGAAGAAAATTTGATGCAAAGAAGTTAGAAAATACATTTCCATACCAGATGCAGAGGTCACAGAAGTATTGTTGACAATGAGAGAAGATAGATCATTGGAGGTTTTAGTTCTATATGATATTGCCCGGAAGAACTTCCTGTAGCTCTTGGCCTTTTTAAGGAATCCTCGCGCTTGAGAGGTTCGAGCTGATCAAAAGAAGAGAGCCGCCAGCTCGTTCGCGATCTTGTCGATTCGCACGCAAGACAGAATAAGGAAGCTCATTAGTAAGCAACGAATCAGGCTAGAGGGACGACAGCCAGGTTTCACATGCAAAGAAAATGCGAGCAGAAGAAGATCGTAGCAAGTCATAAAGGTCGTAAAGCTTATTTTAAACGGAACGAGCATTAAATGACAAACATTCGAGGAAAGAGCTCGTTCCTTTCTGTCCTATTTATAAAAGCCTGCCTTGTTCCGTGTGCTCCGTCTCAGAGTTATCATTATAAAAAAGATAAGTCATTATGAAGAGTATAACTTGTGAAAAAATTGTTTTATTTGTTCTGGGTTCCTCGCTCAAATGAGCTTACACAAAAATTAGCTTATTATGTTTAGTTATATCACACCCAATTAAAAGAGCAAGAAAGCAAGATTAAACGAGAATTCAGTAAATTATCTTTTTGGAAGACATCGTACATGATAAAAATTTTCAAAGCCAAAAAAGAGTTATTTTATTCAACGCTAACTTCGAATAGCCAATATAGCACTTAAAATTACGGAAGTTCATCTCGATGCTAACAATTCTTCAAAGATGAATGGAGGAAATAAAGAAACTGTTGCTTAGCACTAAAGAGTCTAGTTAGATCGCTCAGCGTTGTAGTCTCTGGAGTCCAAAGAGTTCGAAAGATCGGTATACGAGTTTCCGATGATTCGGAAATGAAAATGATTTGATGAATTATTTTTGTAAAACAAGAACGAGAAAGCGGCCGCCTTTATCCAAATCAGATACTACTTCAAAATGTAGTGGTTCTACTAAAACACGGGTTCAATTTTGTTGAAGACGCAAATGCAGAAGAGCCGGAGGGAAACAGTGAGTCGACCGCTCTGGACATTGTTAAATATAATTGTCTTCACTCGGCAAAAAAAGTTTTGTTCGAAAGCATTCTTTAGATGAAAAAGATTTATTCTTATTAAAAACGACTACAGGGAATTGGAAACAACTCTAAACTTTTTTCACCTTTTCTCTCAATAAAAAAACAAAGCCTGAGTTTCACTCGCCATGTTTTTTCTTTGAGTGCAATAGAGTCAATTTTACAAAAATCAGTATTTTAAGCGTCTCTGGCTCAGCTGCTTTGGCTATAGAAAAGGATGCCAATTCATTTCTTTCATGACGCTTCATGAATTTTGTAATTCTCAGCTCAATAGACTATTAACTTTTGTAGAACAACTGTTAATCGGTTTCAAGGTAAACATTAGATGTTTCATGAAATATATAACATTTCCTGAAACTGCAGTAAAGTTGACTCGCGTACCGCCAACCCACGAAAAAAAATAAACATAAAACTAAAGAAAGTTTTAGATAGATCTAGTTTATATGATTTTACACACAAAGTCTACAGTTTTCTCTCACACTAGGAAATTCTTGCGAGAGTTCGAGGCGGAAGACCCTGACTAACACTGTTTTTTTATAACTTGTGAACGTGATAGGCCAATAGGCTATGACTCTGGAGGAGCCCGAGTTAGAAAAATAAACATTCATGTAGAAAATTGTTGACTAAGGTTAAAATGTTTTTGAATTTGATTACCGATTTGCAGCTAATCTGTGCACGAGTCTCTCAACTACGCTTAGTGAATTCAAGGATTGAGTAAGCTTCTCAACCAATATAGAACTTTAGCGCGCATGATATTCGCTACAAGAGCCATGATATTCGCTACAAGAGCCATGATATTTGATACAAGAGCCATGATATTCGCTACAAGAGCCATGATATTCGCTACAAGAGCTATGATATTCGCTACAAGAGCCATGATATTCGCTACAAGAGCCATGATATTCGCTACAAGAGCCATGATATTCGCTACAAGAGCCATGATATTCGCTACAAGAGCCATGATATTCGTTACAAGAGCCATGATATTCGCTACAAGAGCCATGATATTCGCTACAAGAGCCATGATATTCGCTACAAGAGCCATGATATTCGCTACAAGAGCTCAATACTACATTTGTTGTAACTCTATGTAACACATGAGTCGCAATTAGATATCTTTTTCCTTTTCGATATTTTTCATATTATGTCATCTTTAATTGAATGAAGAAAAACATTTTCTTATATCCAAACCGATGCAAAGCCGTAATACTAGGAAAAACATGAATCAAGAACACAATAGAAGACAAAAACTTGAGGGATGAAAAAGCTATCATCTGAATGAACAGTTGTAATGACGGAAGGGTTTTCCACGTGCTCAAGAACAGAAAAGCCAACAATCCAGTTCCCAGGAGACTTCCTAGGGAAGACAATGAGCAATTTCTCCTAGAGCAATGATGACTTAATGACGAACGGAAGATGTGAGGTAAGTTTTTCGAGAAGCAGAAAAGCAAATCAGCAAAAGAATGACGGTATATGCCGCTTTTTCTTGCTTTTTCGTATAAGGAGAAAAGACTTTCGAATCCTTAAACTTAAGCCGGGCTTGGACACCTTGAGGCCGTTTGCCGTTTGATAAGGGTGCAGTTTGATTGAAGCATGATTGAACCCCTTCCGAAATCACCCTTGCGATAAAGTATTATTATTATTATTATTATAATCATAGACGTCCTTTATCAAGAAACGAAGAAAAATAAGTTAATAGAAAATATGAATCATGCTCTAACAGAAGTTTGATTATTCTATTTCCTTCGCTTTGCATCGTTTTAAGGAATGTATTTTACGAGATTTTGAAGCAGAAAACAGCAAATTCGAACCAGATCCAGGAACTCATTGCGAGGCAACTTTGACAAGGAAGACAATCAACCAGATCCAGGCACTCATTGCGAGGCAACTTTGACAATTCAATTCTTTATTCCGCTTGAAACAAAACATAATGTTAAGTGACGAAACAGATGACACTGTCACAAAAAAAGTGAATTCAGTGAAGGTTATGGAAAGTGAGATCTAAATATGACAAGAACAATGAGGAACATTTCATTTTAGGAAAATAGGAAAGCACACAAAAAAAGCAAAGAAAGCAAAGCTTGTATCTTCAGTTATGAACTATTCATCAGCAATTAAGAACTATTCATCCGCAATAATAACTTGAAATTCCAAAAATTCAACTCACTCTTTATCATTCGAGAGCTAACCGAGAACACAAATATAATGGAAAAAAAGAGGAGAAACAAAAACAAAACATTTGAAGAATCAAAGCACTTGAATTAAAAATGTATTCTAGAGTTGGTGACAATGGTCTCACAATCAAGCTTGATAAGTTCATTTCTAAAAATGCTAGAAGAGCTTGTAGAAACCAAAGAACAAGGTAACTTATTCCAGACATTAATCATTCTTGAGGCACAAGTGCTTGTTCTGCTTTGATATTTACACGGCAAGCATATTCTGTAGTTATTCGATTCTCTCAGCGAATAAGGCGATGGGCAAAGTTTAAACATATTTGAGTAATCTACTTGAATATTTACGTGCAGACATTTATGGATGAACACAAGATCGGCCACATTTCTTCTATATTCAAGCGAGGAGATGGAAAGAAAATTCAGTCTAGCAACATAACTCATTTTGGGTAATCCGGCCCTTTGTAGTAACCTTCGTGTATATGATCTTTGCACTTTTTCTATGCAGTTAACGAGACCGATAGTTACTGGGGACCATACCTCACTCCCATATTCAATAAGGGGTCTTATGTATGTGGTGTATATTCTGAGCAGAACTTTAATTGATTTGGTTTTAAAGGCTCTGAAGATCATGTTTATACATTTTCGGGACTTTAGGGAGGTTAGTTCAATATGTTTAGAGAATGTGATATCTTCCTGAAATGTAATGCCAAGATCTTTCACTAATGAAGTAGTTGGTATGATATTGTCTTCTAGGTTATATGTTACTTTTGGATTCCTAGGACCACAGTGCATGATAAAGCATTTTTGAGTTGATATCACAAGTCCCCAGGTCAGTGAGTAATCGGAAATGGAATCCAGACTTTTCTGAAGAGAGTCTCTGTTTTTGGAAAAAAAAATTTGAGGTCATCGGCATATAGAAAACCATGGACATCTGGCTCTATGTGCTCCATGATATCATTTATAAAGATTGAAAAGAGGAGGGGTCCAAGGCAACTCCCCTGGGGAACACCACTGTTGTATACTTTAGGGCCTGATAATGTATCTCTGATTGAGACTTTCGAGGACCTGCTCGTGAGAAAAGAACGGATAAGATAGAGGAGGTTGCCCGTTATTCCCACTTTTTCAAGTTTGTGAACAAGAAATCTTATGTTTACAGAGTCGAAAGCCCGTGAAAAGTCGACTAGACAGATGTCAAAGTCTATTTTTTTATTCTGAAGCGTGAGGTAAATGGAATGAGCCTCTACCAGGGATGTTACCGTGGACCGTCTCCGACGGAAACCATGTTGTTTGGGATGTAGTATGCCATTGGTTTCCAGATATTGATAAGTTATATTGAAGATCAGTTTTTCGAATACCTTTGACATAGAGCACACCATAGTGATAGGACGATAATTTTCGATCTGAGAGCGGGGCCCTTTTTTATGAACTGGTTTGATTATTCCTTTTTTCCAGGCCAGAGGGTAGTGCCCTAAGGTTAGTGAGTTGGTGAAAATGATGGAGAGAGGTATGGCCAGTGAGTCCAGACAATTTTTGAGTAGTCTACTTGGAATAAAGTCAGGGGAAGAGTTCAGTTTCGGAGCTATTCGTTTCAGGATGGAGTTCACCTCAAAAGGGGAGATATCATTAATGTGGTCGAGGTGAAAATTCGGGCGAGAGATTTGAAGGGGTCCACTGATTGCTAAGGGTTGTAACTTATCAAAATACTCGGCGAAGTGAGTTGCTTGTTCGAAGGGGATAGTAGTTTGTTTATTGTTCACTATGAGAGCAGGAATAGATGTGTTGCTTTTAATGCGGTTGGATATAGTTCTGAAGAATACCTTATAGTTTCTCGGGAACTTAAGCTTGTCTTCCCTAAGAACCTCGAATTTGACTAGTTCTTTGTGAAGTTTCTTGGATGTGCGTAATGACGTAATGGAGAGAGGGTTGCGTTTGTTACTTCTCTGTAGGAAGCTGTATAATCTTCTTATCTTGGGGGGATATTTCAAATGTGTTTTGACATTCTTATTTTTAGGAATCCTATTATCCATTATGAATTGGATGATGTTGGTTAATTTATCGACACTTTCGTCAATAGTTAGGTTTGAGAGCATGTAAGTCCAGTCGATGCTAAAGAGGTCTGAGTTGATTATTTCCCAATCTGCCTTTTTCCAGTCTAACGATGAGATGGTGCTTGTGATAATACGCTTGGCTCTATCTCTGATTTCAAAGTATATTGAGGCATGATCGCTGGTGGAGAAGGGAGGCCTGACAATACAGTCTTTTATGATATTTGAATTACAGAGCAGGCATTCGAGTGTATTTTGAAGTCTAGTGGGAGAAAGTACGAGTTGTTTAAGATTGTTGTCGCATGTCATGTTTAAGAATGCAAGAGACATACTACATGTATTGGGAGCGGTGAGATTTGCCCAGTCTATCTTGGGGAGGTTCATGTCTCCGCACAGAATGATGGGAAATACTTCAGTAACATGAGAGGTGATAAACGAGCAGAGATCCTTTGTATTTTCTACTCCACAGCTAGGAGATCGATATACATTAATCAGTCTAATGGCCGAGAAAGCAAACGAGAAAGATGTGTTAGGATAAATGTCTATTACTAACCCCTCGCACTGAGCCTTGCTATATTGAACAACTAAAGATGAGGAGATGGCATTATCTACTAGAATGGCTACGCCTCCTCCTCTTTGTGCCAATCTGTCACCTCTGAATACCGTGAAGGGTAAACTATCGGTTAGAATGGAGTCGGGAAGCTCACTGTGCATCCATGTCTCAGATAGTAAGAGAATGTGATATTTACAGCAACGAAGAAGAAAATGAAGATCATATAGCTTATTCATCACTGATCTACAGTTGAAATACAAGCATTTGATTACTTCTTCTCTAGCTCTTTTATCCGACTTATCCTATGGTGAATAACGAGAGGTTTTCCTAACATTTCTTCTTCTGGAAACAAATTTGTCTGACTTTCTGGGGCATGAGGTAGATTCTTCGGCGTTTCTGGTATTGCGTCTGCTTCTGACTTGTTGCGGCTTCACGGAGCTTTCCGCCAGAGAAGGAAAGTCAGTTGAGGAAGCTTCGAATGTAGATGTCGACCGGGCCCCAGAGTTCTCCAGCGAAGACGATGGCATTTGGGAGTGTTGAGTTGAACTGGCTAAGGGGGATAGTGACGAAGAGGCGGGAGGAGGGGGAATTGGTCGATAGGGTACTCGTTTGTAAGACTGGGCAAAACGAGGAAAGGCAGGGATTAGGTGAGCGTCGACCACTTTGGCAGAGGGAAAAGATGGGTTAGTGGATATTCGGATGCAGTCTCTCTCGGCTTGAAGCTCTGCCGGCGAGAGGTCAGCTCGGGAGTAACATCCTTTAGGAAAAGGGTGTTTCGCCTTTCTGCAAAGTTCCAGAAAAAGGTTACGCTTTCCAAGCGAAGAGAACTCAATTTTCATGGGACGGCCATGAGGAGCAGAGAGACGTGGGCGATCAATTGGGTGACGATGATGATTGATATTACCCTTCTCTAGGTCGTCAATAAGGTCCGCTAAATTGAGTCTGATGATAAGACGTGAGATAAGATCTTTGTCTTTACAACACATATCATCCTCTGACTTGCCTTCTGGAAGTCCGATAATAACAGCTCGTTTTTCTTTTCCTATGAGCATATCCTTGTCTCGATAAGTGGATTCGACGATAGCTGAATACAAGTGGGGTCTAAGTGTGGCCGGAGAGACAGATGACTTTATGGAATGCATTTCTTCACTAATCCGTAGAAGTTGCTGTGACTGGTCCAGAATTACTTTGTTCATGTCAGAAATCTGTTGGGACTGAGCAAGTATCATCTGTTGAAGCGGCTGCATAACTTTTGTCAGCGTTTCTCGGACAAGACTATCGATGAACGGAAGAGAGACTGTGGGAATGGGGAGGTTGCAAAGATTAGGAGGAGATTTGCCATCAATTGGCAGAGCTCGGGAAGGGTCACCACTCATAGAGAACGGAGATCATTCAATGACAAGGAAGACAATCAACCAGATCCAGGCACTCATTGCGAGGCAACTTTGACAAGGAAGACAATCAAGAACTGCTTTGAAGTTTCAACACTTTACAAAGTATATTTTATCTACCCTTGTCAGTGCAAAAACAAACATTCAAAAACCACATATAACAATGGTGTCTTTGATCCAACCACCGCACGGAAAAAAGCTAGTCACCGGGGGGACTCGAACCCATGCAACCATCTCTCCTCTATCCGGGAGCGAGCGTGTTAACCATTACACCACGGTGACACAATGCTATTCCGTGCGATAGTGCTTATTAAAGGCTCAATTGCCTCGTTCTCTTAGTCACGCATGCTCATGAAGCGAAAGCGTCGTGAATGGAGCATAACTCCAGATTTCACAATTAAGACAGAAGAGAGGTCGAAGATGGATGATAAATCTTCAAATGCTCAGTTACACAGTTTTAAGGCAGTGACGCCTGGTAGAGAAGACAAATTGATCAAACCACCGCACGGAAAAAAGCTAGTCACCGGGGGGACTCGAACCCATGCAACCATCTCTCCTCTATCCGGGAGCGAGCGTGTTAACCATTACACCACGGTGACACATTGCTATTCCGTGCGATAGTGCTTATTAAAGGCTCAATTTCCTCGTTCTCTTAGTCACGCATGCTCATGAAGCGAACGCGTCGTGAATGGAGCATAACTCCAGATTTCACAATTAAGACAGAAGAGAGGTCGAAGATGGATGATAAATCTTCAAATGCTCAGTTACACAGTTTTAAGGCAGTGACGCCTGGTAGAGAAGACAATGGTGTCTTTAAGAAGCAAAGAAAAAAAAAGAAAAGAAATCTAAGACAATTCTTGTAACAATTTATTACAGAGCGCGTCATAGTGTCTAATAATTACATCCATATGTCTTCTGAAAAGTTGAAAGTGAATGAATTCAAAAGGTTATGAACAACAAAAAGCCTGAATTTTACATCTAAAGGCTTTCACACTGTTCGACGAGAAATATTTTCCGGTAAATTGTTCCATCTCTCTGTTACTCGAACCGGTTATGTGTTCGAAAACTTAACAGACTTGAACTTTGCTTTCGTTATGGAGTATTCGCCTTTACTGCCCAAAATGCCTCCCAAAAGACGAGCCGAAAAAACTTCTTCCAACGATTGTGATCCTACTGGAGTTGCTGCTCTGACTTCAGCCCTCGACAGCTGTATTTCTGCCGAATCAGAAGCAAAGAAGCCTTCCCTGCCTCCTCACGTCTTGCTACTCCTGAAGACGTGCGCTGTTGTCATCAAGAAACTATCAGATATACATTCCACTCAGTCCCCCACCGTCGACTTAATCCAGCACGAAATTGAAGAGGACAAAAGACTCCGATCTATTGTCATCGAAAAGGCTCCAGAACATCCAGATCCTACTGCTCTCCCTTCTCCACAAACAGCTCATGACAACGCTCTGGTTCTCTCGCTACTCGACGCAGCTGGCGTAGCTGTTCACGGACTGGCCCATTTTCGGATGGGTATCAATCACAACTCTAATGGGCGACCGGCCTCCAGACCGCTGAAGGTCATTCTTCCAGCGAAGTCACTTCAGCGGCAACTTCTCGCACGTGCCTCTTCACTTCGGAATGACAACCGCTTCAGAAACATTTTCATTCGGCCAAGTCTGACCAAAGAAATGCGAGAGAAGGAGTTCTTGCTTCGGCAAGAGAAAAGAAGACTAGTGTCCGAGGGGAAAGACGTCGTTGTCTACAATGGAGAAGTGATACCAAGAGCAGAAGCCGACGCTATTCGTCGTTCGAGGCTGCAAACTGTTAGACCTTTATCTTCTTTCCCGTCAAACTAAGATCATGTCCGGGTAAGAATTCTCTCAAGTTCTTCTATTTTAACATGCGCTCTATATGTAATAAACTAGCAGCCTTCCGAATTTTTCTAGAAGCTGAGCAGCCAGATATTGTAGCGTTGTCCGAAACTTGGCTCCATGGTAGGATTAAGGATTGTGAAATTGTTGGAGATCTCCCTTATGTTGTTGTGAGAACGGACCGTGACTCTAGAGGCGGTGGTGTTTGCATTTATATATATATATATTTTATCTACACTTGTCAGTGCAAAAACAAACATTCAAAAACCACAGATAACAATGGTGTCTTTAAGAAGCAAAGAAAAAAAAAGAAAAGAAATCTAAGACAATTCTTGTAACAATTTATTACAGAGCGCGTCATAGTGTCTAATAATTACATCCATATGTCTGCTGATTCGAAACGGAAAGACTAAAGTGTATCAATGATATTGATGACAGCTTTTTTGAAATCGTGTTCACTCGGAACATTCAACACATCTTTCGATAATCTAGTGAACATACGTGCTACCCTTAATGAGAAGCAATGGAAACGGGCCGTATTCTGTGTTGCTTCGACATACAAACCGTTAACGTTTGTCCGTGTAATCGGAACCCATTTGAAGAACTTTTCCTTTGCGACAATGGTACTATTGTTGTAAATTTTCCAACCCATCATAAGATCCGCGACTTTCCGCCTGTCTATCAAGGAAGAAAGACCTAGGTTAGCCAATCGACAAGAATAAGAAGGAAGTGCACGTGGATAATCAGGATTAGGAAAGCATCGGTAGTATACAATACGAGTAAAAGCTTCAAGTACTTTCTCGATCATTTTGCAGTCTTTTTTATATTCCAGATATAGATTCCAGAAACAAGATGCAAATTCTAGATGAGGAAGTATATATGTGGAAAAGCACTTGAGTAGAATAACTGGGTCGTTGATGGGACCAGCACGGAGGAGTGAATACATGGCTGCCGTTGCTTTGATCACTCGATCTTCAACAGCTGGGCCTCTGCGCAATGATGAGACAACTTGTACTCTCAGGTCGCGAACTTGGTTGACACGTGATAACAGAACATGGCAGATTGAATAGGAGGCGATGAAATGAATACATTATAATACATTAGCTGTGTCTTAATTGACTTCACTAGTGCATTCGATAGCGTCCCTCTTTCCTACCTAATGAGAAAAGTTGAGTCCATTGGGCTTTCAGGAAGTCTCTTAAGTTTCATTTCAAACTTCCTGCATCAACGAGAACAGTCAGTCCGAATCAATAATAGTGATTCTCTACCTTACCCCACTCCATCCGGGGTTCCCCAGGGAAGCTGTTTGGGCCCCTTACTATTTCTCATCTACATAAATGATTTACCATTGAGCCTACCAGTAGGAAGCAGGGTGACTATGTTCGCTGATAATGTCAAAATTAGTACGATTAGCGATGCGAAGCTACTTCAAGTCGCAATAAACTCTGTTGCCAAGTGGGCCTACTCATGGGGACTGACTATTTCCACTACCAAAACAGTAGTCACACTTTTAGGAAAAACTCACCCCAAGAGTAAATTCTACCTGAACGGTAAACAAATCACAGAGAATAAACTAGTAAGGGACCTTGGTGTAGAATACGATAATTCATTGAACTTCTCTACACACATAGTAAATATGTGCAACAGAGCAAAATCCAGGTGCGCTTACATCCTAAGAACCTTCAAATCGAAAAACCCCGTTCTTTATAAAAAGCTTTACGTTGCTTACGTTCGTCCTCAACTGGAATACTGCTCCGTGATCTGGTCACCTCGGCAGAAATATTATAAAGAACTCGTAGAAAAGGTTCAACGAAACTTTACAAAACAAGTCTGCAGAAGAGCCGGAATGCCCGATATGACATACGAAGAGAGAAAAAAATTTTTCCAATTGCAGTCCCTCGAAGAACGGAGGGACCAGACCGATCTAGTGATGACCTTCAAAATCTTGACCGGAAGAACCCCCATTTCTCCATTCAAGATGTTCTCCCCACAAGACCACAGATACCCCACTAGGTCACACAAGTTCAGTCTGACTCAACCCAGTTTCAAACATGTTAAGCTCTCTAATAACTTCTCAACCAGAGTAGTTCCGGTCTGGAACAAACTCCCGGAGACTGTATTTTCGATTAATACAGTCAAATCATTTAAAACAACTATCGGTAAGCTATAAAACGATCCTCATATTCTCGATTCCAGACCCACTTACCTCTTTTTCCTCGACTTACCTCTCTTTCTCACTTTGAAAAGTGTCACGCCTTGGTGTTGATACGAATCACTCCTCTATTTGATCCCCTACCTGCCCCTTCCGAAATCACCCTTGCGATAAAGTATTATTATTATGAGACAATATATACAATAACTCAGGAATTGCTCTGCGAAATTTTTTTTAAATTATAGTATCATGACAAAAGTGTTTCTTTAGTTAATTATATGTCGGAGAAACTTCATTCATAGTTTTCATAACTGTTGTTAGCTTCAGTTTCACGATTAACGGCTCTAATGAAAAGTTTGGGAGAAGAATAGGCCGTTGGCAGCAGCTTCAATCTGAAGTTGTTTACATTGATTTACGCAAAAAGCTCAAGCTAACTCACTCACGGGGACTCAAACTGACGAAGCTGAGGGGCATGCTTGTTTAATACATGAGCGGAAAGACAGGTTACGAGCTATCATTCACTTTCTTCTTATCTAGGTAATTTTTTCGATACGGAGATGCTTATCTAATAAAAAAAAAGTTTGGCACAAATCTTTTGACTATTGCACAAATCTTTTGACTACGTAACATCTCCCGTAATTCGGCTTTTATCAGGTATTTCACCACTCAAGAAAAGCTCGGCACGAGCTGATAAGCAGAACTTATTTCAATTACGTAAATTGAAAGAGTTTTTCTTTGTACTCGTTCCTACTGATTAAACATCCGCGTTTTCTCAGTGAAGAGAGGAGAATGTTGACTACATCCGAAGGATTTGGTTTAAATATCTTTGTCGTCATTAAGTTCTACTTCTCGGGGATCCGATGCCGAAACGTTTAAAAAAAACTTGTACTTGTAATAGAAATTCCATTTAGAACCATACATTTCTTGTTTGTGAAATAAAAATGATGTGTGACGCGCACTGTCAAGAAGTTTCAGACTTTTAGAATCTTTTTGGGCCTGCTCTGAAGATGCGATGCGGATTGTGAATGAAAATACATGTTAATTTTGTTTAGGTTGAAGTAGAAGAGTAACAAAAAGAGCTTGGATAAAGCAAAAGAACCAAGCGTTTCTAAACGAGTGATTTTATAGCAGATAAAATGAGTAGAAGAGTAGCTGAAGCGAAAAAAAACTATTATGAAGAGTTAAACACCCGATTATTTCATCCTACATATTTTGATGTTCCAATAAGTGAACTTTTATTTACAAAAAATTCAAATACTCGCGGCCTTTCAAATAAATTGTTTCCTGTTGTCAAAGCTAGTACTACAATCAGTGCTAATTTGTTTGCAAACCGTACATATGCAATGGTCAATATTATGAATAGTCAGTATTATGAATGATATCATTCCAAGCATGTCTTCTGAATCATTTTGTAACCATATAAAGTCCATGCATCCATGCCAGTACTGTAAATGAAAATCAGAATTTTTTCTCTTCGTAACTATGTATTTAATAGTTTTTATTATTTTTCTCTATGTGCTATGCCTTTTGCTGGGTGTGATTGTTCTTAACATCTGCAACGATCATATGGTGAAGATATAATATAACACTTTTTGTAGTTCTTGCCTTGTCAAATAGAATTCAAAAATTGAGTTTAAAAAATGTGAGAAATTCTGTTGGTAAGTTCGTTCTGGTTGCAAAAATCAGGATAATTGTTATTAATAAAAAAGGCTTTGGTTATCCGTCGGCAAGTGGTATTCGGCTATATTTAAAATATATCCAATAAGGCCAATTTGTAGTCATATTGTGCATTCATTAAATGTTGAGCAATCGAAATAGATGGTTAAGATGGAGCGAGCAGTTCCGTGTTCCAGAATGCTAGGAGGCCCTCATTTGAACTGGTTGACTAATTCGCCCTTTGTTAAACCTGCCAAAAGATATATGTAAAATTTTCTAAAGAGATCATATAGTATTACCGCGATACAATTCACATTAAGTGCAAAAATTTTAAGATTTAGATTTTGAACAAACATTATCGTAAGAAAGGTTGCAAATAACTAAACATTTATCAGAGATGGTGTGATCTTTTTAACAATATCGAAAACTTTTTGGGGCCTCGATGCTGAGATGTCCTAATACACATATTATTTGGGGAGAGTTGAGCGGAGAGAATCCAGATTCGTGTCTTTGGGAACCATGTACTTGCGAACTAAGGATCTCTGATCACTCCTCTCTTCGTGATGGCCTTGGATGGTAAGTTCGTTGCCGACCAAGTCAATCTTTAGCTCTTCTGGCTTGAATTGGGAAACATCTATCTTGACACCAAACTTCTCTGGTGTACTCTCCATCTCGCCAAAAGCATTTCCAACGCTGAGCTGGTTGAATTCGGGCAAATTTCTTCAGTGGGGAGCTATGAATCGTGACTTCAATCTGTCGAAGTCATCAGAGAGGAGAAGCCTCGAAGCAAGGCCCTGTCGTATGGAGAGTAGTTGACGAGAGACATCTTTTGGAGAGTAGTTGACGAGAGACATCTTCTGGAGAGTAGTTGACGAGAGACATGTTTTGGAGAGTAGTTGACGAGAGACATCTTTTGGAGAGTAGTTGACGAGAGACATCTTCTGAGTGAATTTCTGTTTGCTCTTACTTTTCAAGAAGTCATTTGAATTTATTAATTTTTGTTAAGTTTTCTTGAAAACCCATTTAAAATTTCTCACATTTTTCTATGAAAAAGTGAAATGCCTGTGAAATGACAACAATGTGAATTTTACCTATTTTATATCTGAAATGCAACTTGCACTGTGCAATAAATCATTTCATTTTAGTTCACTAGTGAGCAGGCGCTTGCGCTGATCAACAGAATATAAGAACTTGATCATGCAACTTAACACTTTCTCATGCGAATCTATGATCAAAAGATGTTACAAAACTTCAGAGTATCTAAAATTCATACGAATACGAGCGTAGGTCAGCTTTTAACGAATACGCCGAGTTTGTAACCGATGTATATACATTACATTACGGTTTTCTCGGCGAACATACAAAATGGCTATACGGATATGGAAAATGGATATACATTGTACATAAGAGTGATGATTATCATCCTCTAGACAGGCTGAACTATGTCCTCATAACATTTCCTTCTAAGAGTAGTGGCTGCTTTCTGATCACTGCTGGTGTTTATTAAGAGTGAGATTAGTGCAAGCAATACCATCTAAATTTTCAGACCGTACCGTTCAAACCATTTTTAAATTATTTCACATCTACGTTCAACGGCCTAGAAACTCTTGAATAGGCCTAGAAACTCTTGAAAATCGTCGTGCTATATCTGACCTATTATTTATTCATGAATGTGTCCCAAAAAATGTGAACTTGAAACTATGAACTTGTTTCAATTGTCCGCAGTACAGAGATTTTCTCGCCATTCTCATGACCTCAGGCTAAAAATACCTCATAATATTAGCAAATGTTCTATTTCTACATGTGTTTCTCGCCAGCTATCAGTTTTTTCACTTATTATATCTGCCTACTGAAAAGATATTACCTAAACCTTTCGTTCATGACTAATATAATTGTCGATTTTAAGTATATCACCCCCCCTTTTTTTTTCATCTATACCGCAACCCCTAAACACCGCCACTTAGATGAAAGTCCATGCATTTAACTTTGTTTTTGTTTGTGTTTTAATGATATCTCATGTGCTTGGAATAAAGAAATGAAATGAAACGTTCTCGCTTGTACTCAATCAGGAAGGGTTGATAATAGAATTTTCATGAATTCTATGAATTATGGCGGCTCATGTCTATGAAATTGATTATAAAACAAATAAATAAAGGACGACAATTTCTTGTATACCTATTTTGAAAAACGTTTACGTGATTTGAAAAACGTCTACCTATTTTGAAAAACATCAGCCTAAATTCGTGCAACGTCTACCTATTTTGAGAAACGTCTACCTATTTTTACAAACATGTCTACCTATTTTGACAAACATGTCTCCCTATTTTAGTGAAACGTCTACCTTTTTTTACAAACATGTCTACCTATTTTGACAAACTTGTCTGTTTCTTATTTTTTTCTCTTTCTTTTTTCTTACTTGTTCTGTTTCTTTCTCTTTCTTTTTAAATTATCTCTATAAATTTCGGGGAAAGGAAAGGGAGTAGGGGGAGGGGGGTTCACCTAAGCAGGGAAGGGAGGGGGGCCCTAAAGGGGGAAGGGGGAGGAAGAGGGCCCTACCTAAGCAAAGGGGGGGGGGGTAGGGGCCCTAGGGAGGAGGGGGAAGGGGGGCCCTAAAGGGGGGAAGGGGGCCCTAAGGAGAAAGGGGGGAAGGGAGTTTTCATGAATAAAATCTCTTTCTCATCATGAAAAAAAACAGCAAAAAGTCATTAGATACAGCGGAAAGTCAACAGAGACAAGCAAAAGTCATAGGTTGACGTTGTCCGAAAAAAGGTTGACGTCGCACGAAATAAAATTTCAAAAAAACAAGTTTGTCCAAATAGGAAGACGTGTTTTTTTCAAAATAGGTAAACAAGTTTGTCAAAACAGGTAGACGTGTTTGTCAAAAAAGGTAGACGTTTCACTATAATAGGTAGACGATACACTATTATCTGTGTCTTGCCTTGTTGATGCGTTGTTAAGAAGAATAAGACTTCGAACGTTTCGCTTTATAAAAGCATCGTCAGCGAAAGGAATCACCTAACCACAATGGTAAGCCCAGCAGAAATATGAATCAAAAAGGATAAGAAAGAAAAAAACAAATACAAAGCAAAATAACGAACCAAATAATGGTGATACAGCCAGAAGAGGTGGCTGTGATAGTGAACACAATTGAAAAACCATCGAAGAAATAATACGAGAAAAAAAACAGAGAACAAAAATACAATATGGATCAAAACAAGCGAGATGATCCTAAGGAAGGGGCAGGAGGGAGAGATTAGAGAGCTCTTCTGCCATTTCGCTCTTGTTGTTAAGGTCAGGTTTGTGAGTATCAATCAACAAAGCCTCAATAATTCTACTCAACTAATGCCTTTTCTCAGCACGTTCTTGTTTCTCATCCAAATGAAACAGTTGTACTCACCGGTTCTATTCTGCATGTTGAAACTAATATTGTTCGCAGTAGAATTATTGAGGCTTTGCTGATTGATACTCACAAACCTGACCTTAACAACAAGAGCGAAATGGCAGAAGAGCTCTCTCATCTCTCCCTCCTGCCCCTTCCTTAGGATCATCTCGCTTGTTTTGATCCATATTGTATTTTTGTTCTTTTTTTCTCGTATTATTTCTTCAGTGGTTTTTCTATTGTGTTCACTATCACAGCCACCTCTTCTGGCTGTATCACCATTATTTGGTTCGTTATTTGGCTTTGTATTTGTTTTTTTCTTTCTTATCCTTTTTGATTCATATTTCTGCTGTGCTCACCATTGTGTTTAGGTGATTCCATTCGCTGACGATGCTTTTATGTATAAAGCGAAATGTTCGAAGTCTCATTCTTCTTAACAAATCAACAAGGCAAGACACAGATTGTTATGTACCTTGCCTTGTAGTCCAAAGATTCCAGAGATGATAAATATATAGTCCGAGTAGTGTAGAGTCCAAATATAAATATAGTTCAATGCAGCCAATCCAATTCTTAGTCTCGCTCTCTTACGCGATACGCAGCGCGCGCGAGAGGCAGATCATTCTTGCACACAACACCTCCCCCTTGAGATAAATATCATTATCTCAAAAGATAGGCATATCATAGCCCACCTTCACTTGGGAAGTAAAAAAAATCTTCAAATTTCTCTCGTAACCATGAAGAGAAAACAACAAGTCAAAGCATAAACCATATTGCTATCACCTTACAATATTAGAGCAATATAGTTTGCATTAGAAACTAAAACAAACAAACATGGCAACATTTTATCAATTCTATATACATATGTTGCCTAGACTCGATGCTCGAATCTAATAAAACTTCTTGTGAGGATTGACCTCCAGTCGCACCGGCGCCTTTATAGCCCTTTTTGGTCGACTGTGTGAACTGGCACCAGGTTGTGCTTCGTTCGTTTGGGTTGAGACAGGGTCTCTGACAATTCTCGGGAAAGAGGGTTCATCACTTCTGTGGTTTGGCTCCGCTCTTTCTGTTTCTGACTCATTATCTTTTTCTGTAACCAACCCAAAGGCTTCACTCAGTATGTGCAGAGGCAAGCATGATTTCTTGATTTCCTCTGTCACATTTCCCATACTTAGGGTGAGCTGATTACTATGAGCTTTGATTTTTCTGCCTTGATCTAGCAATACCCAATAAGCAACCTTGCCTTGTTTTGCAACTATTTCTCCAGTTTGCCAGTATACGTCGTTCTTAGGCACGCCGATTTTGTATTTCACTCGATCTCCAACGGAGAACTTTTTCGGCTTCACTCCGTGATGCTTATCGAACTGTGCTTTCATTTTCTGGTCAACTTCCTGAGAATTTTGACAAGGCTTCAGCAAATCAACTCTTCCTCTTATCTGTCTTCCGATGAACAGCTGCGCAGGGCTTTTCCCTTCCTCGCATTGGCCATTCGGGTTCTTTCTGTAGTGAAACAAGAAAGAGTGCAAGATTTCCGCTGTGGGCATTTCTCTTTTCATCTTGATCAAACTTCTTTTGAATGTATCTACGAACCTTTCTGCTTGTCCGTTCGACTGTGGATGATACGGTGGGCTTGTAATATGTCTGACACCATTTCTCACACAATAGTTTTTGAACAACGCCGATGTGAATTGCGTTCCATTGTCTGTCACGACTACTTCAGGAAGCCCATACCGAGCAACACAAGATTCCAACGCGCGTACCGTAGCGGTAGCCGTCATGCTGTTCGTTGATAGAATTTCTGGCCATTTGCTGAAAGCATCTACCATTATGAGATAACTTTCTCCATCGATTGGTCCTGCATAATCCAGATGGACTCTTTGCCAGGATCTGGTTGCCTTTGGCCAAGGTTCCAATGGAACTTTAACGGGATTCTTCGAGCTGTTCGCGCATCTTTCGCAACTTTTCACAACTCCCTCAATATCACTGTCGATACCATTCCAATAACAAATGCTTCTTGCCATTGCTTTCATTCTCACCATTCCTGGATGTCCTGCATGCAGCTCTTTCAAAACCAGTTTTTGAAGTGTGACTGGTATCACAACCCTTTCAGCCGACATCAGGCACTCTCCCACTATTGAAAAAGTGTCTCTTCTTCTGTAGAGAGGTAAAATGTCCTTGGGAACTTTCTTGGGCCATGCGTCTTTCTTGTGCCATGTCATGACCTTTGTCAGGGTAATATCCTTCTGAGTTTCTCGACGTACATCTTCAGCTGTCAATGGTAGGGCTCTTATGTCACGCTTGAACAAGCTCATGACGTCTTCATCGACCTGAATGCTCGCGATGACTACGTCTTCATCTGGGGACGGACAATTTGCGATCAATCTCGAAAGCGCATCCGCGTATCCAAAACTGTTCGTGCTCACATACTCAATCCGAAAGTCATACGCGACTAGCATCGTTGCCCATCTCTGAAGCCTATTCGCCGTATGGACGGGTACTCCTGTCTTGGAACCGAAAATTGCCAAGAGTGGCTTATGGTCGGTTTGTAGGGTAAATCGCCGTCCATATATGAACCGGTGGAACTTCTTTACGGCAAAGATCAATGCTAGACCTTCCTTGTCAATTTGCCCATAGTTCCGCTCCGCTGGGCAACGATGCTAGTCGCGTATGACTTTCGGATTGAGTATGTGAGCACGAACAGTTTTGGATACGCGGATGCGCTTTCGAGATTGATCGCAAATTGTCCGTCCCCAGATGAAGACGTAGTCATCGCGAGCATTCAGGTCGATGAAGACGTCATGAGCTTGTTCAAGCGTGACATCAGGCACTCTCCCACTATTGAAAAAGTGTCTCTTCTTCTGTAGAGAGGTAAAATGTCCTTGGGAACTTTCTTGGGCCATGCGTCTTTCTTGTGCCATGTCATGACCTTTGTCAGGGTAATATCCTTCTGAGTTTTCTCGACGTACATCTTCAGCTGTCAATGGTAGGGCTCTTATGTCACGCTTGAACAAGCTCATGACGTCTTCATCGACCTGAATGCTCGCGATGACTACGTCTTCATCTGGGGACGGACAATTTGCGATCAATCTCGAAAGCGCATCCGCGTATCCAAAACTGTTCGTGCTCACATACTCAATCCGAAAGTCATACGCGACTAGCATCGTTGCCCATCTCTGAAGCCTATTCGCCGTATGGACGGGTACTCCTGTCTTGGAACCGAAAATTGCCAAGAGTGGCTTATGGTCGGTTTGTAGGGTAAATCGCCGTCCATATATGAACCGGTGGAACTTCTTTACGGCAAAGATCAATGCTAGACCTTCCTTGTCAATTTGCCCATAGTTCCGCTCCGCTGGTTTCAATGCTCTTGAAGCATGGAAAATAGCCTTCATTGCTCCATTAGACGCTCTGTGCATCAAAACTGCACCGATTCCGTGACCGCTGGCATCAGCAGCCACGAAAATCTCTTTACTTGGGTCGTAATGGACCAGACTCAAATCTGTTTCTAGCACTTCGAGGATCTTCTTGAACGCGTTCTGACATGTCTCAGACCACGTCCACTCCACGTCTTTCCTCAACAAATTGTCTAGTGGTGCTCTCAGTTCATGCAATCCGGCTATGAACTGTCCGTAATACGTCACCATTCCGAGGAACGACCTCAGGGTAGCTACATCTGTAGGTGCGGGCATCAATCGAATCGCATCGATTTTGTTCGGATCCGGTTTCCTGCCATCTTTATCCACAATGAACCCGAGATACTTGATGCTTGTACTGCCGAACTTGCACTTCTCCAGCTTCAGCTTGAATCCGAAATTAGAGATCCGACTTAATACTCCCCTCAAGTTATCATCGTGTTCTTTCTTTGTCTTCCCCATTATTATGAGGTCGTCCAAATAGGCCACGGCACCTTCACTTCCTGCCAACATTGTATCCATCACTTGTTGGAAGATTCCTGGGGCCGACTTCACTCCGAATGGTAACCTTTCGTACCGGTAAAGTCCTTTGTGCGTGTTGATACCGCACATTTCCTTTGCTTTTTCATCAAGCTCAACTTGCAGGTAAGCATCGGCAAAGTCAATCTGACTAAAAAGTTTGCCACCGTTCAGCCCAGCGAATATCGTCTCCGGCAGAGGTAGTGGATGAGCATGAAGCTCTATCGCCTCGTTCAACCCGGTGGAAAAATCGGCACAGAGCCTTGTGCTTCCATTCGCTTTCTCCACCACTATAATGGGGGCAGCCCATTTGGCTGTGTCGACCTTCCTGATGACATTCAATTTTTCTAGCCTGTCCAGTTCCTTTTCCACTTTAGTTATGCTTGCGAGGGGTACCGGTCTTTTATTCCTGAAGACTGGCTGAGCTCCTTCTTTGAGCTTTAACGTTGCCTTTACCTTTGTGCAAAGGCCCAGTCCTTCTTCAACTATTCCCGGATATTCCTTCTTTATCCACTCTTCATACTCTTTAGTAGACTGCGGCTCCTTATTCATGACTTTCCATACATTCGAAGTTGCGTCTCTAGTCCAATTCATCTTCAGAACTTCCAGTTGTGAAATGAAGTCCTTTCCGAGGAGTCTGAGTGGCGCTGTGGTAACGTGAACGTACCCTTGTGCGCATTTTCCATTGACTTCCAAGTTTGCCTTGAACTTTCCTACAATCATTAGTGGCGTTCCATTTGCGCAAATTGGTTTGCAATCCGAAAGTGAACACTCCGGTTCTCCAATGTCCTTCCAGATTTCCTTCGAGATGAATGTCAGATCTGCTCCCGTATCAACCTGTAGTCTAACGGCTTTCCCATTCATCTGCATTTCTATCTCAAAATCTTCTGACTTCACTTTCATCACTCTGATTGAATTCATTGACTTCTTGCTTCTTTTCTCTTTTGGCTTATTCTTGCACATCGTGCTCTTGTGGCCCTTTTTTCCACAAGCCAAACATTCCTTGTTTAGGAAGAAACATTCATTGCTGTGTGATACTCCACATCGATTGCATTTCTCTTTCCGTTGCTCATCGAACTGTTTCTTCCTTCCTTTCTCCGATGGATTCCGTTGTTGGTTCTTTTTCACATAATTGAGTTGAGATGTTCTACCTTGCGTTTGGACTGCCATTGACTCTTGATGTAATGAATGCAATCGATCACATTCATCCAGCAGTGTTTCCATACTTGTCTCTTCGTTCTTTCTCAAAACACTCAACAGGTGGAAACGCGTTTCTTCAAATTGAGGTAGATCAATAGAAGTAAGGAACATCATTGTCTTGAATTGTTCCACTTTAATGTCTTTCACTTGTGCACTTTCCACTGCTCTGTTTATTGTGCTTGCCATCACTCTCAGATCATCAGTATGTGATTTACTCATTCTCATGTTCAGCATCTTCAATCTTTTCTCAAAGATTGTGCTTTTGTCTCCGAACATTTTCTTGAGTTTCTCAACCGTCTCTTTCAGAGTATAGTTGCTTGCCTTGTGTGGAGCGATTGTATCCAGGTATCGATTTTCCACAGCGAAATTCACATGCCTCAGCAACATTCTTACTTTGGCATCTTCTTCCAAAGCTTCAGCATCCTTTTCAAACAGATCTTCATATCTGCTGTACCACTTCTCGAAGGTTGCACCTTCTTCTGGCTCATATGCGAAGTCTGTGATGCGTTTCTCAAGCGCATCAATCGATGGTCCTGCAGGTTTAGCCTGACTGCTACCTTCTCTCATTGCAAGTCTTTCTAGCAGGGCATTGACGAGGGCGCTCTGCTCCTGTTGTTGCTTCGCATGTTGCTCTTGTTGCATTTGCATTGCCAGCAAAATCTGTTGGACACCTTTGTCCTCCATTTCTTTACTTTATTGCTCTTTCTCTGGCCTCTTGAGTTCGACTTGTACGATTACAAGTAGAAGAACTTCGAACGAGGGACTGACCACAAAGCAACCTTTAGCTTTGCGCGTTTGCCTCTTTCAATGAGGAACTGACCACAGAGCAACCTTTAGCTCTGCGCGTTTGCCTCTCTTACAACGAGGGACTGACCACAAAGCAACTTTTAGCTTTGCGCGTTTGCCTCTCTCAATGAGGAACTGACCACAGAGCAACCTTTAGCTCTGCGCGTTTGCCTCTCTTTCAAATTTGAAGTCCTCCTCCAAATCCTCTTCGAAGTCCTCCTTCCAGAATCCTGATCGCCACTGTTATGTACCTTGCCTTGTAGTCCAAAGATTCCAGAGATGATAAATATATAGTCCGAGTAGTGTAGAGTCCAAATATAAATATAGTTCAATGCAGCCAATCCAATTCTTAGTCTCGCTCTCTTACGCGATACGCAGCGCGCGCGAGAGGCAGATCATTCATGCACACAACACAGATAATAGTGTATCGTCTACTGGATTCTCAATCCGATGCGTTTAACTCAGCACAAATTCTAAAATAGGTAGACGTTTCACTAAAATAGGTAGACGTGTTTGAGAAAATAGGTAAAAGTTGCACGAAATTAGGCTGACGTGTTTTTTTTATTTAGGTAGACGTTTCACTAAAATAGGTAGACGTTTATTATTTCCCCATAAATAAATAGGGCACTTTTTAACTTTAGTCACCCCCCTACCAGAGGAGGTTCAACTGGGTCAGATGAGAGTGGAATTTTTGATACGGTCTCGTTAGCCTAAGCCGTACGGCCTCATTAGCGTAAATTTTTTTCCTAAGCCTACGCGTTTTTTTATGTAAAAACAATTTCTTCAATATAAAAGTAATTTTTTAATGTAAAAATATTTTTTGTAAATGTAATCAAGTCAGAAGTATGACTCAATTGAACCTCTGGTATTGTAGAAAGGGGGTGACTAAAATGAAAAAAAATGCCATAAATAAATAAATTAAATAAAACTACCATTTCAAGCTTTTTCGTTTTATGGTGGTTTTGACCAGCTACTGAACCTTGTAAATTCCTAATTAGAAAGACAAAGGTTTATTCCCAGTGTTCTCGTTTGTTTTAACCGCGATCTCGAACAGATATTCATACTTAATACAAAAAACGTTTATTCCTTCATTCAAAACAATTAACTCTATTCCAAGATACTCCAGTTGAATCTTCACCCTACTACTTATTCTCGCATCATGGATATTGTTCAATTGCAATGTTGGTTGTAAAAAAATTGAATCAATTGTAATGATGATGGAAAAGCTTTCTTGGTATTTTGAGCACGTCTGAAAAGTGGGGAGTTTGAAGAAGAAAGACTCACGTTACAATTGACAAGAATGCGCAGCCAACTGCTCAAAACTTTCCACTATACAATTATTTTCATATATTTTTTAAACAACTGAACAAAAATAATTTATTTTTGTTTCACCGAAGATAATTTAAAGAACAGCTAAACAATTTATTATGATGAAATGAGCATGAGTGATATAGGACAAGTTCAAGGCGTTCGATAGGTCGCAATTCGAATAAAAGATAGAGTCATCCATTTATGTAGAGAGGGTCATCCATGAGGGTGGATCGGAACATCCATCAGATCAGATAGAGTCATCAGGGTAGATCCGTTACCCATTAAGGTCGATTGAATCCGGAAAGGCATTAATTGGTATCAATATAACAGTCCGATTCTTCCATACAAAAACACCGATGAAAGCACACCACTCAAAAGAATAGTCCGCCATAGACTCTGCTCAGTTTTTATGATAATTAACAGAATGGGACATTAAAATTGCACTTGAATTCCACTTTGAATGACAAAACTTTCAAACTTTCTCGAAACTACTATAGATTAGAGTTCGCTTTAAACGAGTTGCACTTATAAACTGATGAAACTAGAGATTTCCCTTTTCGTGTTTCTGTCTTCAGAAAGTCGGGTTCCCTGTATAGACAGACAACGCTTTGCCATCTAACACTCAAGTAGTTCCTTATACTCGTTCATCTAGAGAGATGCGACCATTTTCTTCATTCGAACAACGCTACAATGAAACCGAACGCTAATTTGCTGAAACGATAATTACTACAGTGCGCTAATTCGCACAATTCACTCATAAGAACACGTACCATCCAGGGCACAACTAAATGAATATATCGGAGATGTCAATTGCGTCATTATAAATTAAGTTTAGCGTACATATACAAACACTTGTCACTGTACATTTCAACAGACTCGTCAACACAACAGCATCTATTTGGCATTATCACAAGTTTACTCTTGAGGTTGGTATTGCTATTTTGTTCCCAACCTCTTTAAAATAGCACCGAAACCAAATTAAGAGTACAAATCCTTCCGATTTAGACTCAACTCGATGTACAGACAATAAAAAAGGGAAAAGGTATGACCGAAATTCCATCTATTTGAAAACTAGACTAAATATAGTCTAGCTAAACCTAGTCTAGAAAATGAGAGGGAAAAGATTCTTTACAAAATAGTGCATCCTTTGGTGGAAGAAGATTGCTCTCCCGCATGCTGTCTCCTGGATGAACCTCTCACACAAATACTTGCTCGTAGCCCTCCATCAGAACGGACCAGCGAATCCTTTCTTTTGGGCCAGCTACCGTACCTCAAACAGCACCATTTGCCACATAAACTATAACACAGCAAAATTGCACGGATTATAAATGAGTTTTCAGTAAGAGAGACACGGCAGGGTTCAATCTGCCGCGTCCACTACCTCTTGTCAGAGCGATAGAATAGATTATCCTTGTGATAGATTCGCAAAAGAATACGGGTTATCGTTGAGTTGATAGCTTAGTGGAAAGAGCGCTGCCTAAAATGCGAAAGGTAGGTCCCGCTCAAAAATGATTGATAATTTATGTTTTTTTCATATAATTCAACAAAGGACTACCAGTAAACTGACTTGCTTTACAGTTTCATTCACACGGTTTCGAGTATTTTCGGAATAAACACAGAGCTTTGCCGAGAGCACACTCCTTTCGTAGAACAGACCTACTTATGGAACTGAGAAACCAGCTTAATCAACCAAAAAGGTATACATATATAAGAGCTGTCTCATAAATTGAGAATCAGATGCATCCCCCCGGTAATCAAAACAGTTGCGCACCGAAATACGGTTGAAAAGAACCATCCAACACGTGACTCATTCCTTTATATCGCTCACCTGGTGGGAGCCATGGACACATCCTGCTGAGAAGCTATCACAACTGTGGACGTTTTCTCCTTTCTTGCCTTTTTCAAACCAGTTACAATCGCCGCTTCGTCGTCTTCTTTCTTCACAGGAGATAGGTCTATAAAAAAACCCCAATTATTCAATATGTTATAACTCTAGCGGATGATAAAACTGAGGAAGGTGTATCATTGAACTCATTTTATAGAATATACAAAGTTAACAAAACATCAGGTCTTATACAGAGAATTCAACTCAAAGAATGAGTAACAACGGCAATTTAAATCGGTTCAATGACATTTAATGACCTTCAACGATTATTTAGTTTCCATTCAGGAATATCTACTGATTTTGAAATGATTATTAGTGCAGTGACTATTGACTGAACAAGCCTTCCTTATATATTCAGTATTTATTACAAAATTATACTTTTATCCGATTTTCGAATAAACATAGAGTTTGACTCATTAAAATATCATCGAAAGACTATGATGTTCTGAGTCATTCAATAAGCATTTACTGCTACTGCTTACTCATTCAATGACTATAAAGTACTGACTCGATGCGGCTCCACTGCTGCTTTCGCGAGGGGGCGAGGAAGGCGGGGGTGATGTTGGAGGTGGCCGAGAGAGAGGACAGCGCGTTGGCTGCCGCTGATGAGGCGGGCAAGAGCGAGGAGAGCGCGCGGCGGGAGAAACGACGGGATTGCCGCAAGAACTTCTGAGAAACGTGCCTATGTTACTCAGTCAAAATTTCTACGCAGTCAATTATGCTATGAGCGGAAAATTATCTCGCCTTATTCATCCAAACCCTGGGGTTAAATGTATGTGCTTCCAAAAAAATAATGATACTAATCCTCTGTTTTCATAGCATTCTGTATCATTATCGCAGGGAATCGGTCTCTCGATAGCGTGCCGTTCCCTCAAGAGTTCTATTTTTTATCTAAGAGCTTTTTTTCGCAAGTGGTAAGAAACGGCCCTCCCTTTTAAAAAAATCAAAAATAGCTCAT